>LR778286.1:39433849-39478849 GCA_902810595.1 Coregonus sp. 'balchen'
CCAAGGTTTTCCTCCTGTTTTCACTTTTTTTTTTTGCAGTCGTTGAATTACAACAAAGTAATTTTCTTTAAAAAGTTTCCTAGCATGTTTTAAACGAAATAAATTTTCTGTATAAAGAGTAATATCTTTTTCCCCTCAAAAAAATAAGTCCCCCCCAAATAAATGTTCCCCCTCTATTCCTTATTGGGGCTTTACCCTTAGGGTAAAAAGTATTTCACTAAAAAAGGGAAAAAGGGTGCTATTTGGGCAATTGTAGGATCATTTACCTATTCTGCAGTTAGCAAAAACACTGTCCACAAAAAGAGAAGACAGGTTCAAACATCTTATTTCTACCACTGTGTCACGTTCAGCCCCCCCCAACCGCGCCCAACCCAGAAATCCACCAATCAGGGGGCGGCAGGATTTGGGCGTTGACACGGGGCTGCTTCCATTCTTTGGGGCATCGGGAAAGGGAGGGGGGTAATAACAGGGCTTTGGTTGGAAACGGGCAAAAAAATGATTATACTTATATCCCCCTTCCTACCTCAGTTCTTAGTCTATGTTAAAAGTGAAAGACCGGGTGAGGCAAAGAAAAATCCAACTGAGAAACAAAAAAAACGGGGGTGAAGAGGAGTGTGGAAACGAGAGAGAGGAGGGAAAAATAAATAAAACCCATATTATTTTGGTTTTAAAATTTTTCCCATTTGTACTTTAACTATTTGCACATTGTTACAACACGTAATAGACATAATATGACTTTTGAATGTCTTTATTCTTTTTGGGCTTCGATGTATTTTTTTTTAAAATTTTTTTAAGTTAACCCCCGTTTCCCATTTAAAAATTTTAAAAAAAATTTAAATGAAGAGGAAAGAAAGAAAAAAAAGAGAGAGAGAAGAAGAGAAGAGAGAGAGAGGAGAGAAAGATTTTTTTTTTTTTTTTTTTTTTTAAAAAAAAACCTAACAAAAAAAATTTTTGCCTTGTAATTTTTTGGGGCTTTTCATGTATTTTGCGGACCTTTTTGGGAGTTCACCTTTGCACCTCTTGGGCCACACCAGTAAACTATAGATTACAGCTGAACCCTTTTTTCCCCAGCTCATTCCCATCACCACAACAACCCTGTCTCTCACCCCCAAATTACCTTTTTTCCTCAAAAGAACAGACGGGAAAACAACCAACTTCACAGCCTAACTTAAAACATCAAAAACTCATACGAGGGGCTCAAAAAAACACAGAAGAAACCAGAAAGCAACCATTAACCAAAATCCAAAAACTCTTAAATAAGGGTGGTCCTCCCTCTGGTCCTGGCCCCGGCCTTCCTAACTGGGGGGCTGCCCGGGGGCGGAAACTACGCTGTGTCGTCCCTACCCTACCAAACCCCGGCCTTTTGGGTTTTTTGGGGGGGGCCCCTTTTCCCCCCCTTTAAACTTTGGGGGGGCCCCCCCCCCCAAGGCCTTCCTGGGTCCCGGTACGGGGCCCCCCCATCAAGTGGGGTTTAAACGGCAAAAACCCCCCGGGGGTTTCCCTTTTGGGGCCCCCCCTCCTTGGAGGGTGAACCCCGGGGGGGGGGAGCTTTTGGTTAAAACAAGGCCCTAAACCAAGGTTTTTTCTTCCCCCCCTAAAAAAGGTGTGGAGCAAGCCTTAACCCCAAGCCCTGTAACCTTTTGGGAAAAAGGGTTTTTAAAAAAAGGGTTTTCCCCCAAAAAGGATTTGCTCTCTCTTTTTTCAAAAAGGGGCCCTTTTTTAAAAAAAAAAAAAAGCCCCGTGCTCCCTGGTTCGTTCGGTTTTGGTTAAAAAAACCCGCCGGGCCCCAAAAAGGAAAACCCTTCCGTAGCTTTAAAAATCCGTCCCCAAAACCCCCATCCGGGAAAAACCCCCTTTTTAAAAACCTAAAAAAAAACCCCGGCTTGAAAAAAAAACAAAAAAGGAACAAAAGGGGACCTTGGAAAAAAAAGGGGTCCCCCGTTCCGTTCCCCCGCCCAAAGGGGGGCGAAGGATTGGGCTTGGCTGCCCTGGGGGCCCCGCCCAAAAATTTGGTTTTTTAAACCCGGGGAATTTAAAAAAAATAGATTAAAAAACAGACAAAGGAAAAAACCATTTAGGAACCCTAAACAAAAACCTTCGGAAAAAAAAAAAAAAAACTTTTTTAAACAAAAGGACATAAAAACCTTTTTAAACCCATCAAAAAAACCCTTCCCCAATTAAAAAACGCAAACATCCCAATTTGGGGGCTTTTTAAAAGGGTAAAGGCAATGAAACCCACGGGTAAATTTGAAAAAAAATTTATCCCCTTTAAAAAAAAAAGCAAAATTTGTTCAATCCAAATTTTGAAATTACTGGAAAATGTCTTGAAATTAAAAAGGTTTAATTTTTGGGTTTTTTCCCCTATTAACAAGGATTAAAACCCCCAAAAAGGGAACAAATTTACCCTAAAAACCGGGGGGGTTTTGTAACAAATAATTTTCGTGTTTATACTAAAAATTTTTTAAAAATTCCCTTTTTCCAATGTTTTTTAAAAAAAGGGGTTTTTAAAAAACCCACAATTTTTTCAAAAACCCTACACCCCCATAAAAAAATTCCAAAATTCCCAAAAGGGGCGCTTGTTTTCAATTAAAAAACTTTTTTTTTTTCCAACAGGCTTTCTAAAAATTTTTGGAAGTTTAGGGGGTAAATTCTTTTAAATAATTTTCTGGAAAACCAAAAAATTGGCAAAAAAACAAATTTTTTAAAGGGGTGGGGCCGCCCGGGGCTTTTGGCCCGCCCCTTTCAAATTTGGCCCAGGCCCCTATTCAAAAAACCTGCCCTGGTTAGCCCACCGGGGAACCGCCGGGGAGATACCCCTGTTCCCCCCACCCCCCCCCCACCCAACCCCTAAGCAGACTGGACCTGCTGGCATTAACCCCCGCCCGGGGGCCCGGCAAAAACCCCAAAAAGCTAAAAAAATTTTTTCCCGAAAACCAAAATTCAAATTTGAAATTCCAAGGACTTTTTTAAAAAAGACCAAAAATTTTTTCTTAAAAAATAAGGGAACTAAAACCCAATATCATAAAATAACAAAAAAAAACCCCCGAGGGTTTTTAAAATTAAAAGAAAACAGAAAACCTTTTAAATTTTTGGCTAAAAAAATTTAATTATACCATTATTTTTACATGGGGGTATTTAAACCAATTTACAAATACGGGGGCCCCTTGAAACCTTCAGGGCAATTCTTAAACTAACAGTGGGGAAAAACTCCAAAAAATGTCAGGGAAAAAATTAAAAAATTTAAAATCAAAAAAAAAAAAAAATTAATTTTTAAAAACAAAACAGTGACCCCCTCTCTATCTTTCCAGCCTCAATCCAAAAGAGCTAGCAAAAAAAAGGGCCCCCTTCCAGCTGCCCTGGCCCAGTTCACAAACCTGTTCTACTACCACTGAAGTCAGGACCAGAACATCCAATCAATCAAAAAACCCAATTACAACACTCAAAAAAAACTTTTTATTGGGAAACAAACCAAAATAAAATGCATTGCTATCTGGCCCCAATGCAGTAAAAAAAACCGTGGGAACTATTTTACCATGGTTACTGATCAAAAACCCTTTGAAAAACCTTGAAAAGTACAGGGTCTGAGCCCCCCTTTTCCTTTTAGAAGGGTAACACAGGGAAAAACCCGGCTCCCCGTAAGGAAAAGGGGTGCAAACCCGCACCACACAGACCTGGAAGAGCTGCATTTTCCCGACAAATGTCAAAAATTAAAACAATTTAAAGTGTCTTTCCAAAATTTTAAACCCTTTTTCAAGGTTCAAGACCTCCTTTATGAGAAAAGGGTACCCTTTCCCGTTGGGGGGGGAACGAGAACTGTGGGTTTTGGGAGCCACTACTTGCTGCCCGCCATAAAAAAGGGGCGTGTCGACGACCAACCAACCTCAATTCCTCTATTTTTTATTGTTCAATGTTATTTTGACCCCGGTTTGTTGTTATGGGTTTTCCCCCCGAAATATTATTATTATTATTTTAATTTTTAATAATTAAAAATCCAAATAACTTTTGGGAAATTTCTTGTTACGTCATCCAATAACAATTTAATTTAATTAAATTTAGAGGAGTGGAAGAGGAGGGAGGAAAAGAGTGTGGAGGAGAAAAGAGTGTAGAGAAGAGAGATTTTTGAGAGAGAAAGCGGGAGAGGAAGAGGAGAGAGGGAAGGAAAAAGAAAGGGGGTTGAGAAGAGGGGAAAAGGAGACAAAGAGGTAGAGAAGGGAGAGGAGGGGAGAAGATGGTGTTGGGGGGGGGAGCAAAAAAAAAGGGGGGGGGGGGGAGAGCCCGAAAAAAGAGCGAGATAAGAAGAAGGACAAGGAGGAATGAGGGGTAGGGGGGAAAGAGAGAGAGAAGAAAGATTAAGTAAGAAGTGTAAAGTGAAAAATAGATAAAAAAGGGTTTAAATTTGAGGGGGTAAAGATATTAGAAGAGAGCAAATAAAGAAGATAGAGAAAAAGAGAGAGAGAGAATGTGTGTATCTCACCTATGCGACAGGTCTTGCCGGTCCACTGAGGTGGACAGTGACACTTATAAGCATTAACCAGATCCTGGCAGGTCCCGCCATGGTTACAGGGGTTAGGAGAGCACTCATCAACATCTAGGAGACAGTAAAGATACATTAATGAATGTGTGTGTGTGTGTGTGTGTGTGTGTGTGTGTGTGTGTGTGTAGACTTACTGATGCTACAGGAGGGTCCGCCCCAACCCGCTCCACACACACAGTCATAACCCTGACTGGTCTCAACACAGCTGCCTCCATTAGAACAGGGGTTGGACAGACATGCATGCTCCGCTGTGGGGTGGGGACACACAGGGTTACATACGCACACGCTGGGAGAGACTGATTGGCCGATGGCAGCTGAGAGAAATGGGAGGAGAGAGCTAATATTGTGTATAAGAGGTCATACAATACGTTTTGTAGTGATTCCTATGTTGTTGATGTAAATAATATTTCTTGGTCCGTGGTATGTAATGAGGAGCAAACAGATGTTGCACTTGACACATTTATGAAATTGCTTATTCCAGTTACTAATAAGCACCCATTAAGAACATGACTGTAAAAACGGTTAAATCCCAGTGGATTGATGAGGAATGTAAAAATTGTATGGTTGAGAGGGATGAGGCAAAAGGAATGGCAAATAAGTCTGGCTGCACAACCGATTGGCAAACGTTTTGCAAATTGAGAAATCATGTGACTAAACTGAATAAAAAGAAGAAGAAACTACACTATGAAACAAAGATAAATGACATAAAGAATGATAGTTAAAAGCATTGGAGCACCTTCAATGAAATGTTGGGAAAAAAGGCAAACTCAGCTCAATCATTCATTGAATCGGATGGCTCTTTCATTACAAAACTGAATCATATTGCCAACTACAGTGGGGGAAAAAAGTATTTAGTCATCCACCAATTGTGCAAGTTCTCCCACTTAAAAAGATGAGAGAGGCCTGTAATTTTCATCATAGGTACACGTCAACTATGACAGACACAATGAGAAAAAAAAATCCAGAAAATCACAGTTGGATTCTTTATGAATTTATTTGCAAACTATGGTGGAAAATAAGTATTTGGTCAATAACAAAAGTTTCTCAATACTTTGTTATATACCCTTTGTTGGCAATGACACAGGTCAAATGTTTTCTGTAAGTCTTCACAAGGTTTTCACACACTGTTGCTGGTATTTTGGCCCATTCCTCAAATCTCCTCTAGAGCAGTGATGTTTTGGGGCTGTCGCTGGGCAACACGGACTTTCAACTCCCTCCAAAGATTTGGAGATCTGGAGATCTGGAGACTGGCTAGGCCACTCCAGGACCTTGAAATGCTTCTTACGAAGCCACTCCTTCGTTGCCCGGGCGGTGTGTTTGGGATCATTGTCATGCTGAAAGACCCACCACGTTTCATCTTTCAATGCCCTTGCTGATGGAAGGAGGTTTTCACTCAAAATCTCACGATACATGGCCCCATTCATTCTTTCCTTTACACGGATCAGTCGTCCTGGTCCCTTTGCAGAAAAACAGCCCCAAAGCATGATGTTTCCACCCCCATGCTTCACAGTAGGTATGGTGTTCTTTGGATGCAACTCAGCATTCTTTGTCCTCCAAACACGACGAGTTGAGTTTTTACCAAAGAGTTCTATTTTGGTTTCATCTGACCATATGACATTCTCCCAATCCTCTTCTGGATCATCCAAATGCACTCTAGCAAACTTCAGACGGGCCTGGACATGTAGTGGCTTAAGCAGGGGGACACGTCTGGCACTGCAGGATTTGAGTCCCTGGCGGCGTAGTGTGTTACTGATGGTAGGCTTTGTTACTTTGGTCCCAGCTCTCTGCAGGTCATTCGCTAGGTCCCCCCGTGTGGTTCTGGGATTTTTGCTCACCGTTCTTGTGATCATTTTGACCCCACGGGTTGAGATCTTGCGTGGAGCCCCAGATCGAGGGAGATTATCAGTGGTCTTGTATGTCTTCCATTTCCTAATAATTGCTCCCACAGTTGATTTCTTCAAACCAAGCTGCTTACCTATTGCAGATTCAGTCTTCCCAGCCTGGTGCAGGTATACAATTTTGTTTCTGGTGTCCTTTGACAGCTCTTTGGTCTTGGCCATAGTGGAGTTTGGAGTGTGACTGTTTGAGGTTGTGGACAGGTGTCTTTTATACTGATAACAAGTTCAAACAGGTGCCATTAATACAGGTAACGAGTGGAGGACAGAGGAGCCTCTTAAAGAAGAAGTTACAGGTCTGTGAGAGCCAGAAATCCTGCTTGTTTGTAGGTGACCAAATACTTATTTTCCACCACAATTTGCAAATAAATTCATTAAAAATCCTACAATGTGATTTTCTGGATTTTTTTCCCTCAATTTGTCTGTCATAGTTGACGTGTACCTATGATGAAAATTACAGGCCTCTCTCATCTTTTTAAGTGGGAGAACTTGCACAATTGGTGGCTGACTAAATACTTTTTTTCCCCACTGTACTTAATGATTTTTTCCATTGGCAAGATTAGCAAACTTAGGCATGACATGCCAGCAACAAACGCTGACACTAAACATCCAAGTATATCGGACCAAATTATGAAAGACAAGAATTATAATTTTGAATTCTGTAAAGTGAGTGTGGAAGAGGTGAAAAAAGTATTGTTGTCTATCAACAATGACAAGCCACCGGGGTCTGAAAACATGGATGGAAAATTATTGAGGATAAACATAACAATGGTCATTATGGCCAAACAGTTATATTTTTGTTTCATCAGACCAGAGGACATTTCTCCAAAAAGTACATCCACAGGTACACCTCCAATTGACTCAAATGATGTCAAATAGCCTATCAGTAGCTTCTAAAAAAAATTGAATTTTCCAAACTGTTTAAAAGGCACAGTCAACTTAGTGTATGTAAACTTCTGACCCACTGGAATTGTGATACAGTGAATTATAAGTGAAGTAATCTGTCTGTAAACAATTGTTGGAAAAATGACTTGTGTCATGCACAAAATAGATGTCCTAACCGACTTGCCAAAACTATAGTTTGTTAACAAGACATTTGTTGAGTGGTTGAAAAAACAGTTTTAATGACTCCAACCTAAGTGTATGTAAACTTCCGACTTCAACTGTACTTGTCTAACAGAACACAGAGAGTGTTCTTTAATGGAAGCCTCTCCAACATAATCCAGGTAGAATCAGGAAGGCAGCTGTCTAGGCCCATTACTTTGGCTTTGAGTAAAGCCAGTGTGTCTATGTATGTGGATGACTCAACACTATACACGTCAGCTACTACAGCGACTGAAATGACTGCAACACTTAACAAAGAGCTGCAGTTAGTTTCAGAATGGGTGGCAAGGAATAAGTTAGTACTGATTCTGTAATGAATGCATTGTAATATTTTTTACAATTGTATAACAGCCTTAATTTTGCCGGACCCAGGAAGAGTAGCTGATGCCTTGGCAGCAGCTAATGGGAATCCATAATAAATACAAATCCACTCAGCCAATCAGTACACCCCCTACACCCCCTGAATCCACTCACCCAATCAATCAATCAATACACCCCATGAATCCACTCACCCAATCAATCAATCAATACACCCCCTTAATCCACTCACCCAATCAAATCAATCAGTACACCCCCCGAATCCACTCAATCAATACACCGCTTGAATCCCCTCACTCAATCAATAAATCTGTAAATCCCCTCACTCAATCAATACGCCCCCTGAATCCACTCACTCAATCAATACGCCCCCTGAATCCACTAACTCAATCAATACGCCCCCTGAATCCCCTCACTCAATACGCCCCCTGAATCCACTAACTCAATCAATACGCCCCCTGAATCCCCTCACTCAATACGCCCCCTGAATCCCCTCACTCAATACGCCCCCTGAATCCCCTCACTCAATACGCCCCCTGAATCCACTAACTCAATCAATACGCCCCCTGAATCCCCTCACTCAATACGCCCCCTGAATCCCCTCACTCAATACGCCCCCTGAATCCACTAACTCAATCAATACGCCCCCTGAATCCCCTCACTCAATACGCCCCCTGAATCCCCTCACTCAATACGCCCCCTGAATCCACTAACTCAATACGCCCCCTGAATCCCCTCACTCAATACGCCCCCTGAATCCACTAACTCAATCAATACGCCCCCTGAATCCCCTCACTCAATACGCCCCCTGAATCCCCTCACTCAATACGCCCCCTGAATCCCCTCACTCAATACGCCCCCTGAATCCCCTCACTCAATACGCCCCCCTGAATCCACTAACTCAATCAATACGCCCCCTGAATCCCCTCACTCAATACGCCCCCTGAATCCCCTCACTCATACGCCCCCTGAATCCACTAACTCAATCAATACGCCCCCTGAATCCCCTCACTCAATACGCCCCCTGAATCCCCTCACTCAATACGCCCCCTGAATCCACTAACTCAATCAATACGCCCCCTGAATCCCCTCACTCAATCAATACGCCCCCTGAATCCACTAACTCAATCAATATGCACCCTGAATCCAATCACATTGATTTTATATCCAGCCTAAAACCCCAAAGGGCCCCTTGTTTTAACATTTATTTATATTTGTATTTTATTTATAACATAATAATAAAAAAATCCCCATACAAATCCGTCAGTTTAAGCTAGCTGTTTTCTTGCATTGGTGCATTTCAATCCACCGCATCTGCCTATGAAACACTTCCGCATCTGCAGTGGAAGGTGACAGCTAAAGCTGTGTTTGTCAGACTCGTCTGAAGTCGAAGGTGACAGAGCTAAAGAAGCGTCTTGGTACTCGATCTGCCAACTTCTGTCTGTAGCGTCCGAACAGTTAAGGCTGTTAAAATTAAGGGAAATATATATGGAGACTGTTTAGTGACAAAAATAAGGGGTTAAATACATATAAATAAATCCTGATCGTTCTTATACATATAAATACATCCTGATCGTTCTTATCTCTCTCAGATATAGGACAGACACTTCAGAACAAACTTCCTTTTGATTTTTTTTTTTTGGGGGGGGGGACTATCTGTTGTTCCATGTAGTGAATATGTTATTCAATGCGTTTGTATGGGCTAATCGCAGTAACGGCAAATAAAAAAAAAAGTATCAAATTATTTTCATATACTGTATATTTTTTTGATACTTCAAGGGGTCTCAAAATTCTAAATCCAAATGATCCTTCTTATGACCTTCTTAAAACAATTCCATATATCTTAGTAGAGATTCTCTGGTACTTCTGTATACTTTCTAGCCAGTAGTTCTGAAAGTAGCGCTCACTGAACCCCCCCAACCAACCAAACCACACCACTGCTGATCACAAACATGGGATATCGATCTCACCCAGGGGAGACAGATTAATTCCCATCAACACCTCCAGTTGACTACCTCACCTACCTACTGCTTGCTGTCTTACTGACAGTCACTAGACCATGTACTGTGTTAGAAGGAAATGACCAATAACTAGAAACCCTCTCACAGTCACTAACTACCTACCCCTCTCACAGTCACTCCCTACCCCTCTCACAGTACTCCCTACACCTCTCACAGTAACTACACCTACCCCTCTCACAGTCATCCTACCCCTCTCACAGTCACTCCCTACCCTCTCACAGTAACTAACTACCTACCCCTCTCACAGTCACTCCCTACCCTCTCACAGTCACTCCCTACCCCTCTCACAGTCACTCCCTACCCCTCCACAGTAACTAACTACCTACCCCTCTCACAGTCACTCCCTACCCCTCTCACAGTCACTCCCTACCCCTCTCACAGTCACTCCCTACCCCTCTCACAGTAACTAACTACCTACCCCTCTCACAGTCACTCCCTACCCCTCTCACAGTCACTCCCTACCCCTCACTCCCTACCCCTCTCACAGTAACTCCCTTCCCCACACTACCTACCCCTCTCACAGTCACTCCCTACCCCTCACTCCCTACCCCTCTCACAGTAACTACCTACCCCTCTCACAGTCACTCCCTACCCCTCTCACAGTCACTCCCTACCCCTCCCTACCCCTCTCACAGTAACTACCTACCCCTGTCACAGTCACTCCCTACCCCCTCTCACAGTCACTCCCTACCCCTCACTACCTACCCCTCTCACAGCTGACCCCAGAGTAGCCCTCAGCACAGGAGCACTGGTATTTGTCAGGTCCCGTGTTGCTGCAGGTTCCTCCATTCAGACAGGGCTGTTTGGTCCCACAGAAGTTCAGATCTGAGAAAGAGGAAAAGAGAAGGACTACAGCTGTAACACTGGTGGAAATAGTAGCAGACTTATTTTCAGTTGCAACCATGGTGGTACTCTGAGTACTGGTGGTACTCTGAGTACTGGTGGTACTCTGAGTAATGGTGGTACTCTGAGTAATGGTGGTACTCTGAGTAATGGTGGTACTCTGAGTAATGGTGGTACTCTGAGTACTGGTGGTACTCTGAGTAATGGTGGTACCCTGAGTAATGGTGGTACTCTGAGTAATGGTGGTACTCTGAGTAATGGTGGTACTCTGAGTAATGGTGGTACTCTGAGTAATGGTGGTACTCTGAGTAATGGTGGTACTCTGAGTAATGGTGGTACTCTGAGTAATGGTGACACGTGAAGTATTTAAGAGAATAGTTTCATTCCAACTGTACTGTAGAGAGAAAAGTGCCACTCAGTAGAATAACATTTGACAAAGAAAACAGACAGACAATCATATCACTATGTCTGAGAAGGGAGGTGTATGAAGAGACAGGATGATTACATTTACATTTTAGTCATTTAGCAGACGCTCTTATCCAGAGCGACTTACAGTTAGTGAATACATATTTTTAAATTTCATTTTTTTTATTTATTTTTTTCTTCATCCCCTACCCTAGACGACGCTGGACCAATTGTGCGCCGCACCATGGGTCTCCCGGTCGCGGCCGGCTACGACAGAGCCTGGATTCGAACCAGGATCTCTAGTGGCACAGCTAGCACTGCGATGCAGTGCCTTAGACCACTGCGCCACTCGGGATTACTGAAGGATAGTAATAAGGTGTACCCCTACCTTTGTCACAGAGATGTCCTCCCCAGTTGGTATCACACAGACACTGCCATGGTTCAACACAGGTCCCATGGATACAGCCAGGGTGAGGAATACAGTGATCACAGTACTGCCCCTGCCAGCCATACAGACACCTGGAACACACCCCCACCCCCCCACAGTTAGGTCTTGGGGATTCAGTCCTGAACCTTTAGATCACGTGTCAAACTCATTCCACAGAGGTCTGAGTGTCTGTAGGTTTTCACTCCACCCTTATACTTGATTGATGAATTAAGGTAACTAATTAGTAAAGAACCTCCCCCACCTGGTTGTCTAGGGCTTCACTGAAAGGAAAAACCAATAACCTTCAGACACTGGGCCCTCAGTGGAATGAGTTTGATGCCCCTGCTTTAGATGGTTTTCAGTCTGATAGGAGTTTCCATCACTATTATTATGGACTGGAGTGTGGACCTCGTTCATCTTTCAATCACGTGGGTTAGTATACTCCTAAAAACCAATGAGGAGATGGGAGAGGCGGGACTTGCAGCACGTCAAGCACCTGGTTACGCAGACGTTCATTTTACGCATGCGAGCAGTTTGGATGAACTGATTGAATAGCATGTGTGGGACAGAGAGAGAGAGAGACAGGAAGAGAGTATGAGGGGGGGAGGGGAGAGAGAGAGAGAGATGGAGGGGGAGGGAGAGAGGGGGAGAGAGAGAGAGAGAGAGCGACGGAGGGAGTGGAGGGAGAGAGGGAGGGAGGAAGAGGGAGGGAGTGGACGAGGAGTGGAGGGAGTGACAGAGGGAGGGATTGACGGAGGGAGGGAGTGACAGAGGGAGGGAGTGACAAAGGGAGGGAGTGACGGAGGGAGGGAGTGACAGAGGAGGAGTGATCGAGGAGGAGACAGGGGGATGACAGAGGGGGAGGACAGAGGGAGGGAGTGAAGGGAGAGGGAGGGGAGTGATAGAGGGAGGGGAGGAAGAGGGAGGGAGTGGACAGGGGAGGGAGTGACGGAGGGAGGAGTGACAGAGGGAGATGACAGAGGGAGGGATGACGAGGGAGGGGGGTGACAGAGAGGAGGACGAGGGGGAGTGATAGAGGAGAGGGAGTGACATAGGAGGGAGGGAGTGACAGAGGAGTGACAGAGGGAGGGATTGACAGAGGGAGGGAGTGATAGGGAGAGGGAGTGACAGAGGGAGGGGTGAAGAGGGACGAGGGAGGGTAGAGGAGAGGGAGTGAAGAGGAGAGGAGTGACAGAGGGAGAGAGAGCGAGGGAGGGAGAGAGCGAGGGAGGGAGAGAGCGAGGGAGGGAGAGAGAGCGACAGAACGCGCACGAAAGAGAGCGCGAGCGAGAGCGCTTCGGTACTGTGGGATTCATTGATCAGTTTGGCTCATTAGACAGGTCAGAGCCTGTTGGAAGCTGCTGGAGGTTTTTGGCAATACTCCGTACATGTACAGAGAGTGTTCCAGAGTAGAGTGATCCAACCTGACAGAGCTTGAGAGGATCTGCAGAGAAGAATGGGAGAAACCAATATACAGGTGTGCCAAGCTTGTAGCGTCATACCCAAGAAGACTCGAGGCTGTAATTGCTGCCAAAGGTGATTCAACAAAGTACTGAGTAAAGGGTCTGAATACTTATGTAAATATGATATCTGTTTTTTATTTTTAATACATTAAAAAAAGCATGCATGAGAACATCAGCTGTTCCGGATGACTATGTGATCACGCTCTCCGTAGACGATGTGAGTAAGACTTTTAAGCAGGTCAACATTCACAAGGCCGCAGGGCCAGACGGATTACCAGGACGTGTACTCCAAGCATGCGCTGACCAACTGGCAAGTGTCTTCACTGACATTTTCAACATGTCCCTGACTGAGTCTGTAATACCAACATGTTTCAAGCAGACCACCATAGTCCCTGTGCCCAATAACACTAAGTTAACCTGCCTAAATGACTACCGACCCGTAGCACTCACGTCTGTAGCCATGAAGTGCTTTGAAAGGCTGGTCATGGCTCACATCAACACCATTATCCCAGAAACCCTAGACCCACTCCAATTTGCATACCGCCCCAACAGATACACAGATGATGCAATCTCTATTGCACTCCACACTGCCCTTTCCCACCTGGACAAGAGGAACACCTATGTGAGAATGCTATTCATTGACTATAGCTCAAATCTCATCACTAAGCTATGGACCCTGGGACTAAACACCTCCCTCTGCAACTGGATCCTGGACTTCCTGACGGGTCGCCCCCTGGTGGTAAGGGTAGGTAACAACATATCTGCCACGCTGATCCTCAACATAGGAGCCCCTCAGGGGTACGTGCTCAGTCTCCTCCTGTACTCTCTGTTCACTCATGACTGCATGGCCAGGCACGACTCCAACACCATCATTAAGTTTGCCGATGACACAACAGTGGTAGGCCTGATCACCGACAACGATGAGACAGCCTATAGGGAGGAGGTCAGAGACCTGGCCGTGTGGTGCCAGGATAACAACCTCTCCCTCAACGTGACCAAGACAAAGGAGATGATTGTGGACAACAGGAAAAAAAAGAGGACTGAGCACGCCCCCATTCTTATCGACGGGGCTGTAGTGGAGCAGGTTGAGAGCTTCAAGTTCCTTGGTGTCCACATCACCAAACTATCATGGTCCAAACACACCAAGACAGTCGTGAAGAGGGCACGACAAAGCCTATTCCCCCTTAGGAGACTGAAGAGATTTGGCATGGGTCCTCAGATCCTCAAAAGGTTCTACAGCTGCAACATCGAGAGCATCCTGACTGGTTGCATCACCGCCTGGTATGGCAACTGCTTGGCCTCCGACCGCAAGGCACTACAGAGGGTAGTGCGTACGGCCCAGTACATCACTGGGGCCAAGCTTCCTGCCATCCAGGACCTCTATACCAGGCGGTGTCAGAGGAAGACCCTAAAAATTGTCAAAGAGTCCAGCCACCCTAATCATAGACTGTTCTCTCTGCTACCGAAAGGTAAGCGGTACCGGAGCGCCAAGTCTAGGTCCAAAAGGCTTCTTAACAGCTTCTACCCCCAAGCCATAAGACTACTGAACAGCTAATAATGGCTACCTGGACTATTTGCACTGCCCCCCCACCCCATCCCCCTCTTCTATTCTGCTGCTACTCTGTTTATTATTTATGCGTAGTCACTTTAACTCTACCCACATGTACATATTACCTCAATTACCTTGACTAACCGGTGCCCCCGCACATTAACTCTGTACCGGTACCCCCTGTATATAGCCTCCCTCTGTATTTCCCATTGACTCTGTACCGGTACCCCCTGTATATAGCCTCCCTACTGTTATTTCACATTGACTCTGTACCGGTACCTACCCCCACTGTATATAGCCTCCCTACTGTTATTTCACATTGACTCTGTACCGGTACCCCCCTGTATATAGCCTCCCTACTGTTATTTTCCCATTGACTCTGTACCGTACCCCTGTATATACCTCCCTACTGTTATTTCACATTGACTCTGTACCGTACCCCCCCTGTATATAGCCTCCCTACTGTTATTTCACATTGACTCTGTACCGGTACCCCCTGTATATAGCCTCCCTACTGTTATTTCACATTGACTCTGTACCGGTACCCCCTGTATATAGCCTCCCTACTGTTATTTCACATTGACTCTGTACCGGTACCCCCTGTATATAGCCTCCCTACTGTTATTATTCCCCATTGACACTCTGTACTGGTACCCCCTAGTATAGCCTCCCTACTGTTATTTTCACATTGACTCTGTACTGGTAACCCCCTGTATATAGCCTCCCTACTGCTATTTCACATTGACTCTGTACCGGTACCCCCTGTATATAGCCTCTCTACTGTTATTTCACATTGACTCTGTACCGGTACCCCCCTGTATATAGCCTCCCTACTGTTATTTCCCATTGACTCTGTACCGGTAACCCCTGTATATAGCCTCTCTACTGTTATATTATTTTACTGCTGCTCTTTAATTATTTATATACAGTGGGGAAAAAAAGTATTTAGTCAGCCACCAATTGTGCATGTTCTCCCACTTAAAAAGATGAGAGAGGCCTGTAATTTTCATCATAGGTACACGTCAACTATGACAGACAAATTGAGAAAAAAAATTCCAGAAAATCACATTGTAGGATTTTTTATGAATTTATTTGCAAATTATGGTGGAAAATAAGTATTTGGTCACCTACAAACAAGCAAGATTTCTGGCTCTCACAGACCTGTAACTTCTTCTTTAAGAGGCTCCTCTGTCCTCCACTCGTTACCTGTATTAATGGCACCTGTTTGAACTTGTTATCAGTATAAAAGACACCTGTCCACAACCTCAAACAGTCACACTCCAAACTCCACTATGGCCAAGACCAAAGAGCTGTCAAAGGACACCAGAAACAAAATTGTAGACCTGCACCAGGCTGGGAAGACTGAATCTGCAATAGGTAAGCAGCTTGGTTTGAAGAAATCAACTGTGGGAGCAATTATTAGGAAATGGAAGACATACAAGACCACTGATAATCTCCCTCGATCTGGGGCTCCACGCAAGATCTCACCCCGTGGGGTCAAAATGATCACAAGAACGGTAAGCAAAAATCCCAGAACCACACGGGGGGACCTAGTGAATGACCTGCAGAGAGCTGGGACCAAAGTAACAAAGCCTACCATCAGTAACACACTACGCCGCCAGGGACTCAAATGCTGCAGTGCCAGACGTGTCCCCCTGCTTAAGCCAGTACATGTCCAGGCCCGTCTGAAGTTTGCTAGAGTGCATTTGGATGATCCAGAAGAGGATTGGGAGAATATCATATGGTCAGATGAAACCAAAATATAACTTTTTGGTAAAAACTCAACTCGTCGTGTTTGGAGGACAAAGAATGCTGAGTTGCATCCAAAGAACACCATACCTACTGTGAAGCATGGGGGTGGAAACATCATGCTTTGGGGCTGTTTTTCTGCAAAGGGACCAGGACGACTGATCCGTGTAAAGGAAAGAATGAATGGGGCCATGTATCGTGAGATTTTGAGTGAAAACCTCCTTCCATCAGCAAGGGCATTGAAGATGAAACGTGGCTGGGTCTTTCAGCATGACAATGATCCCAAACACAACCGCCCGGGCAACGAAGGAGTGGCTTCGTAAGAAGCATTTCAAGGTCCTGGAGTGGCCTAGCCAGTCTCCAGATCTCAACCCCATAGAAAATCTTTGGAGGGAGTTGAAAGTCTGTGTTGCCCAGCGACAGCCCCAAAACATCACTGCTCTAGAGGAGATCTGCATGGCGGAATGGGCCAAAATACCAGCAACAGTGTGTGAAAACCTTGTGAAGACTTACAGAAAACGTTTGACCTGTGTCATTGCCAACAAAGTGTATGTAACAAAGTATTGAGAAACTTTTGTTATTGACCAAATACTTATTTTCCACCATAATTTGCAAATAAATTCATTAAAAATCCTACAATGTGATTTTCTGGAGAAAAAAATTCTCAGTTTGTCTGTCATAGTTGACGTGTACCTATGATGAAAATTACAGGCCTCTCTCATCTTTTTAAGTGGGAGAACTTGCACAATTGGTGGCTGACTAAATACTTTTTTTCCCCACTGTATATATATATATTTTTAACTGCATTGTTGGTTAAGGGCTTGTCAGTAAGCATTTCACTGTAAGGTCTACACCTGTTGTATTCGGCGCATGTGGCAAATAAAATGTGACTTGAAACCTGTTTTTGCTTTGTCATTATGGGGTATTGTGTGTATCAGAATACCTGACCACTGTGACTGACCCAAACTTAAGGAAAGCTTTGACTATGTACAGACTCAGAGATCATAGCCTTGCTATTGAGAAAGGCCGCCGTAGGCAGACCTGGCTCTCAAGAGAAGACAGGCTATGTGCACACTGCCCACAAAATGAGGTGGAAACTGAGCTGCACTTCCTAACCTCCTGCCAAATGTATGACCATATTAGAGACACATATGTCACTCAGATTACAGCGATCCACAAAGAATTCAAAAACAAACCCAATTTTGATAAACTCCCTTATCTACTGGGTGAAATAACACAGTGTGCCATCACAGCTGCAAGATTTGTGACCTGTTGCCACAAGAAAAGGGCAACCAGTGAAGAACAAACACCACTGTAAATACAACCCATATTTATGTTTATTTATTTTCCCATTAACTATTTGCACATTGTTACAACACTGTACATAGACATAATATGACATTTGAAATGTCTTTATTCTTTTGGAACTTCTGAGTGTAATGTTTACTGTTAATTTTTATTTCACTTTTGTTTACTATCTACTTCACTTGCTTTGGCAATGTTAACATATGTTTACCATGCCAATAAAGCAGAGAGAGAGAGAGAGAGAGAGAGAGAGAGAGAAAGAGAGAGAGAGAGAGAGAGAGAAAGCGAGAGAGAGCGAGAGAGAAAGCGAGAGAGAAAGCGAGAGAACCAGTCAAAAGTTTGGACACACCTACTCATTCCAGGGTTTTTCTTTAATATAGTGAAGACATCAAAACTATGAAATAACACATATGTCATGTAGTAAACAAAAAAGTGTTAAATAAATCAAAATATATTTTATATTAGAGATTCTTCAAATAGCCACCCTTTGCCTTGATGACAGCTTTGCACACTCTTGGCATTCTCTCAGCCCGTCTGAAGTTTGCCAATGAACATCTGAATGATTCAGAGGAGAACTGGGTAAAAGTGTTGTGGTCAGATGAGACCAAAATGGAGCTCTTTGCCATCAACTCAACTCGCCGTATTTGGAGGAGGAGGAATGCTGCCTATGACCCCAAGAACACCATCCCCACCGTCAAACATGGAGGTGGAAACATTATGCTTTGGGGTGTTTTTCTGCTAAGGGGACAGGACAACTTCACTGCATCAAAGGGACGATGGACGGGGCCATATACCGTCAAATCTTGGGTGAGAACCTCCTTCCCTCAGCCAGGGCATTGAAAATGGGTCGTGGATGGATATTCCAGCATGACAGTGACCCAAAACACACGGCCAAGGCAACAAAGGAGTGGCTCAAGAAGAAGCACATTAAGGTCCTGTAGTGGCCTAGCCAGTCTCCAGACCTTAATCCCATAGAAAATCTGTGGAGGGAGCTGAAGGTTCGAGTTGCCAAACGTCAGGCTCAAAACCTTAATGACTTGGAGAAGATCTGCAAAGAGGAGTGGGACAAAATCCCTCCTGAGATGTGTGCAAACCTGGTGGCCAACTACAAGAAACGGCTGACCTCTGTGGTTGCCAACAAGGGTTTTGCCACCAAGTACTAAGTCATGTTTTGCAGAGGGGTCAAATACTTATTTCCCTTATTAAAATGCAAAAATCAATTTATAACATTTTTGACATGTGTTTTTCTGGATTTTGTTGTTGTTATTCTGTCTCTCACTGTTCAAATAAACCTACCATTAAAATTATAGACTGATCATGTCTTTGTCAGTGGACAAACGTACAAAATCAGCAGGGGATCAAATACTTTTTTCCCCTCACTGTATGTATGTATGTATGTATGTATGTATGTATGTATATATATATACAGTGGGGGAAAAAAGTATTTAGTCAGCCACCAATTGTGCAAGTTCTCCCACTTAAAAAGATGGGAGAGGCCTGTAATTTTCATCACAGGTACACGTCAACTATGACAGACAAAATTAGAAAAAAAAATCCAGAAAATCACATTGTAGGATTTTTAATGAATTTATTTGCAAATTATGGTGGAAAATAAGTATTTGGTCAATAACAAAAGTTTCTCAATACTTTGTTATATACCCTTTGATGGCAATGACACAGGTCAAACGTTTTCTGTAAGTCTTCACAAGGTTTTCACACACTGTTGCTGTTATTTTGGCCCATTCCTCCATGCAGATCTCCTCTAGAGCAGTGATGTTTTGGGGCTGTCGCTGGGCAACACGGACTTTCAACTCCCTCCAAAGATTTTCTATGGGGTTGAGATCTGGAGACTGGCTAGGCCACTCCAGGACCTTGAAATGCTTCTTACGAAGCCACTCCTTCGTTGCCCGGGCGGTGTGTTTGGGATCATTGTCATGCTGAAAGACCCAGTCACGTTTCATCTTCAATGCCCTTGCTGATGGAAGGAGGTTTTCACTCAAAATCTCACGATACATGGCCCCATTCATTCTTTCCTTTACACGGATCAGTCGTCCTGGTCCCTTTGCAGAAAAACAGCCCCAAAGCATGATGTTTCCACCCCCATGCTTCACAGTAGGTATGGTGTTCTTTGGATGCAACTCATCATTCTTTGTCCTCCAAACACGACGAGTTGAGTTTTTACCAAAAAGTTATATTTTGGTTTCATCTGACCATATGACATTCTCCCAATCCTCTTCTGGATCATCCAAATGCACTCTAGCAAACTTCAGACGGGCCTGGACATGTACTGGCTTAAGCAGGGGGACACGTCTGGCGCTGCAGGATTTGAGTCCCTGGCGGCGTAGTGTGTTACTGATGGTAGGCTTTGTTACTTTGGTCCCAGCTCTCTGCAGGTCATTCACTAGGTCCCCCCGTGTGGTTCTGGGATTTTTGCTCACCGTTCTTGTGATCATTTTGACCCCACGGGGTGAGATCTTGTGTGGAGCCCCAGATCGAGGGAGATTATCAGTGGTCTTGTATGTCTTCCATTTCCTAATAATTGCTCCCACAGTTGATTTCTTCAAACCAAGCTGCTTACCTATTGCAGATGCAGTCTTCCCAGCCTGGTGCAGGTCTACAATTTTGTTTCTGGTGTCCTTTGACAGCTCTTTGGTCTTGGCCATAGTGGAGTTTGGAGTGTGACTGTTTGAGGTTGTGGACAGGTGTCTTTTATACTGATAACAAGTTCAAACAGGTGCCATTAATACAGGTAACGAGTGGAGGACAGAGGAGCCTCTTAAAGAAGAAGTTACAGGTCTGTGAGAGCCAGAAATCTTGCTTGTTTGTAGGTGACCAAATACTTATTTTCCACCATAATTTGCAAATAAATTCATTAAAAATCCTACAATGTGACTTTCTGGATTTTTTTCCCTCAATTTGTCTGTCATAGTTGACGTGTACCTATGATGAAAATTACAGGCCTCTCTCATATTTTTAAGTGGGAGAACTTGCACAATTGGTGGCTGACTAAATACTTTTTTTCCCCACTGTATATATATATATATATATATATATATATATATATATATATATATACACACACACACACACACACACACACAGTGGGGAGAACAAGTATTTGATACACTGCCGATTTTGCAGGTTTTCCTACTTACAAAGTATGTAGAGGTCTGTAATTTTTCAAAAATCCAGAAAATCACATTGTATGATTTTTAAGTCATTCATTTGCATTTTATTGCATGACATAAGTATTTGATACATCAGAAAAGCAGAACTTAATATTTGGTACAGAAACCTTTGTTTACCTTTGATTACAGAGATCATACGTTTCCTGTAGGTCTTGACCAGGTTTGCACACACTGCAGCAGGGATTTTGGGCCACTAATCCATACAGACCTTCTCCAGATCCTTCAGGTTTCGGGGCTGTCGCTGGGCAATACGGACTTTCAGTTCCCTCCAAAGATTTTCTATTGGGTTCAGGTCTGGAGACTGGCTAGGCCACTCCAGGACATTGAGATGCTTCTTACGGAGCCACTCCTTAGTTGCCCTGGCTGTGTGTTTTGGGTCGTTGTCATGCTGGAAGACCCAGCCACGACCCATCTTCAATGCTCTTACTGAGGGAAGGAGGTTGTTGGCCAAGATCTCGCGATACATGGCCCCTTCCATCCTCCCCTCAATACGGTGCAGTCGTCCTGTCCCCTTTGCAGAAAAGCATCCCCAAATAATGATTTTTCCACCTCCATGCTTCATGGTTGGGATGGTGTCCTTGGGGTTGTACTCATCCTTCTTCTTCCTCCAAACACGGCGAGTGGAGTTTAGACCAAAAAGCTCTATTTTTGTCTCATCAGACCACATGACGTGATTTTTTTTCCTCATTTTGTCTGTCATAGTTGACGTGTACCTATGATGAAAATTACAGGCCTCTCTCATCTTTTTAAGTGGGAGAACTTGCACAATTGGTGGCTGACTAAATACGTTTTTCCCCCCACTGTACACACATACACACACACATACATATACACACACACGTTTAGCCATGATGTTATGTAAGAGCATTTCAACAACGCGTGGGAAACACACAGAAGTATTTAGCGTGAAGTGAACCAACACAAAACCAAAATTACAGCTGGTTCCCAAGGGGACTGTTAGCAAGGCAAAAAATTAGCATGATGTGGACAGACTGTCTCTCCGTCTGTCACAATACAACTCTCCTCAAAACACAGACCAGCATGTTATTGCGAGTGTAGCGAAATGCTTGCGCTTCTAGATCTGACAGTGCAGCAATATCCAGCAAGTCATATCTAACAGTTCTACAACAAAAACCTCATGCACACAAATCTAAGTAAAGGAATGGAATAAGAACCAGGGTGCTCATAGATAAATACTTAATTGATCCCCAAAGGGAAATTAATTACCAGCCATAAATGATACATATAGACAACGCACAATGAACCAAAAAAGTGACAAAGTGCCATGATTTATCAGTAACAACACAAACATAGGCACAGACACATGCATACACACACACACACACACACGATAACATACACACTATACACACACGTACACATGTATTTTGTATTGTAGATATGTGGTAGTGGTGGAGTAGGGGCCTGAGAGCACACAGTGTGTTGTGAAATCGGTTATGAATGTATTGTAATGTTTTTAAAATTGTATAACTGCCTTAAGTTTTGCCGGACCCCAGGAAGAGTAGCTGCTGCCTTGGCAGGAACTAATGGGGATCCATAATAAACCCCAGGAAGAGTAGCTGCTGCCTTGGCAGGAACTAATGGGGATCCATAATAAACCCCAGGAAGAGTAGCTGCTGCCTTGGCAGGAACTAATGGGGATCCATAATAAACCCCAGGAAGAGTAGCTGCTGCCTTGGCAGGAACTAATGGGGATCCATAATAAACCCCAGGAAGAGTAGCTGCTGCCTTGGCAGGAACTAATGGGGATCCATAATAAACCCCAGGAAGAGTAGCTGCTGCCTTGGCAGGAACTAATGGGGTTCCATAATAAACCCCAGGAAGAGTAGCTGCTGCCTTGGCAGGAACTAATGGGGATCCATAATAAACCCCAGGAAGAGTAGCTGCTGCCTTGGCAGGAACTAATGGGGATCCATAATAAACCCCAGGAAGAGTAGCTGCTGCCTTGGCAGGAACTAATGGGGATCCATAATAAACGCCAGGAAGAGTAGCTGCTGCCTTGGCAGGAACTAATGGGGATCCATAATAAATACAACCACAAAACAATGAAGATGGTCTCTGTCTCAACAGAGTGTTTCATCAGTAAGTCACCCATGGCAGAAACACACAGAAATACAATATTATACTGTGCTCTCTATTTAATTAGAGCATCTGCCTGCTTACTGGTGTTGTAGTGGTGGTTGTTCCAACCAAATCGGCCTACATGCTTAGATCTAGAGACGCTACCAATCAGTGAGGGGATGGCCTCGACAGGCCGGGTTCAATAAAGAGAAAATAATGCATTCAAAATCCATAAATGTATAATTCTTGTGCAATTCATATCTGGAGGTTTTCTTCATAATTTTGTATGTGGCGTTAGTGTGTGGCATAACCCTCAGCTCTAGGGTCTAACTGTTCCGTGCCAAATGCACACCAACTGCCAAAGTACTTTGGGAACTTGGGCAGAAAATGTTGATCCACTGAGGCAGAAAATACAATGTCAGAGTTTAATTCCATAAGAGAAAAGCTGTGAAATGGAGGGAAGGGAGGGTCAGAACAGTAGTCTAATGTTATAGAAGGGAGGGTCAGAACAGTAGTCTAATGTTATAGAAGGGAGGGTCAGAACAGTAGTCTAATGTTATAGAAGGGAGGGTCAGAACAGTAGTCTAATGTTATAGAAGGGAGGGTCAGAACAGTAGTCTAATGTTATAGAAGGGAGGGTCAGAACAGTAGTCTAATGTTATAGAAGGGAGGGTCAGAACAGTAGTCTAATGTTATAGAAGGGAGGGTCAGAACAGTAGTCTAATGTTATAGAAGGGAGGGGTTAGAACAGTAGTCTAATGTTATTGAAGGGAGGGTTAGAACAGTAGTCTAATGTTATAGAAGGGAGGGTCAGAACAGTAGTCTAATGTTATAGAAGGGAGGGTCAGAACAGTAGTCTAATGTTATAGAAGGGAGGGTCAGAACAGTAGTCTAATGTTATAGAAGGGAGGGCCAGAACAGTAGTCTAATGTTATAGAAGGGAGGGTCAGAACAGTAGTCTAATGTTATAGAAGGGAGGGTCAGAACAGTAGTCTAATGTTATAGAAGGGAGGGTCAGAACAGTAGTCTAATGTTATAGAAGGGGGGGCCAGAACAGTAGTCTAATGTTATAGAAGGGAGGGTCACAGAACAGTAGTCTAATGTTATAGAAGGGAGGGTCAGAACAGTAGTCTGATGTTATAGAAGGAGGGTCAGAACAGTAGTCTATGTTATAGAAGGGAGGGTCAGAACAGTAGTCTAATGTTATAGAAGGGAGGGTCAGAAACAGTAGTCTAATGTTATAGAAGGGAGGGTCAGAACAGTAGTCTAATGTTATAGAAGGGAGGGTCAGAACAGTAGTCTAATGTATAGAAGGGAGGGTCAGAACAGTAGTCTAATGTTATAGAAGGGAGGGTCAGAACAGTAGTCTAATGTTATAGAAGGGAGGGTCAGAACAGTAGTCTAATGTTATAGAAGGGAGGGTCAGAACAGTAGTCTAATGTTATAGAAGGGAGGGTCAGAACAGTAGTCTAATGTTATAGAAGGGAGGGTCAGAACAGTAGTCTAATGTTATAGAAGGGAGGGTCAGAACAGTAGTCTAATGTTATAGAAGGGAGGGTCAGAACAGTAGTCTAATGTTATAGAAGGGAGGGTCAGAACAGTAGTCTAATGTTATAGAAGGGAGGGTCAGAACAGTAGTCTAATGTTATAGAAGGGGGGGGGGACAGAACAGTAGTCTAATGTTATAGAAGGGAGGGTCGGAACAGTAGTCTAATGTTATAGAAGGGAGGGTCGGAACAGTAGTCTAATGTTATAGAAGGGAGGGTCAGAACAGTAGTCTAACGTTATAGAAGGGAGGGTCAGAACAGCAGTCTAATGTTATAGAAGGGAGGGTCAGAACAGCAGTCTAATGTTATAGAAGGGAGGGTCAGAACAGTAGTCTAATGTTATAGAAGGGAGGGTCAGAACAGTAGTCTAATGTTATAGAAGGGAGGGTCGGAACAGTAGTCTAATGTTATAGAAGGGAGGGTCAGAACAGTAGTCTAATGTTATAGAAGTGAGGGTCAGAACAGTAGTCTAATGTTATAGAAGGGAGGGTCAGAACAGTAGTCTAATGTTATAGAAGTGAGGGCCAGAACAGTAGTCTAATGTTATAGAAGTGAGGGCCAGAACAGTAGTCTAATGTTATAGAAGTGAGGGTCAGAACAGTAGTCTAATGTTATAGAAGGGAGGGTCAGAACAGTAGTCTAATGTTATAGAAGGGAGGGTCAGAACAGTAGTCTAATGTTATAGAAGGGAGGGCCAGAACAGTAGTCTAATGTTATAGAAGTGAGGGCCAGAACAGTAGTCTAATGTTATAGAAGGGAGGGTCAGAACAGTAGTCTAATGTTATAGAAGGGAGGGTCAGAACAGTAGTCTAATGTTATAGAAGGGAGGGTCAGAACAGTAGTCTAATGTTATAGAAGGGAGGGTCAGAACAGTAGTCTAATGTTATAGAAGGGAGGGCCAGAACAGTAGTCTAATGTTATAGAAGGGAGGGTCGGAACAGTAGTCTAATGTTATAGAAGGGAGGGTCAGAACAGTAGTCTAATGTTATAGAAGGGAGGGCCAGAACAGTAGTCTAATGTTATAGAAGGGAGGGTCAGAACAGTAGTCTAATGTTATAGAAGGGAGGGTCAGAACAGTAGTCTAATGTTATAGAAGGGAGGGTCAGAACAGTAGTCTAATGTTATAGAAGGGAGGGTCAGAACAGTAGTCTAATGTTATAGAAGGGAGGGTCAGAACAGTAGTCTGATGTTATAGAAGGGAGGGTCAGAACAGTAGTCTAATGTTATAGAAGGGAGGGTCAGAACAGTAGTCTAATGTTATAGAAGGGAGGGTCAGAACAGTAGTCTAATGTTATAGAAGGGAGGGTCAGAACAGTAGTCTAATGTTATAGAAGGGAGGGTCAGAACAGTAGTCTAATGTTATAGAAGGGAGGGTCAGAACAGTAGTCTAATGTTATAGAAGGGAGGGTCAGAACAGTCTAATGTTATAGAAGGGGGGGCCAGAACAGTAGTCTAATGTTATAGAAGGGAGGGTCAGAACAGTAGTCTAATGTTATAGAAGGGAGGGTCAGAAACAGTAGTCTAATGTTATAGAAGGGAGGGTCAGAACAGTAGTCTAATGTTATAGAGGGAGGGTCAGAACAGTAGTCTAATGTTATAGAAGGGAGGGTCAGAAACAGTAGTCTAATGTTATAGAAGGGAGGGTCAGAACAGTAGTCTGTTTATAGAAGGGAGGGTCAGAACAGTAGTCTAATGTTATAGAAGGGAGGGTCAGAACAGTAGTCTAATGTTATAGAAGGAGGGTCAGAACAGTAGTCTAATGTTATAGAAAGGGAGGGTCAGAACAGTAGTCTAATGTTATAGAAGGGAGGGTCAGAACAGTAGTCTAATGTTATAGAAGGGAGGGTCAGAACAGTAGTCTAATGTTATAGAAGGGAGGGTCAGAACAGTAGTCTAATGTTATAGAAGGGAGGGTCAGAACAGTAGTCTAATGTTATAGAAGGGAGGGTCAGAACAGTAGTCTAATGTTATAGAAGGGAGGGTCAGAACAGTAGTCTAATGTTATAGAAGGGAGGGTCAGAACAGTAGTCTAATGTTATAGAAGGGAGGGTCAGAACAGTAGTCTAATGTTATAGAAGGGATGGTCAGAACAGTAGTCTAATGTTATAGAAGGGAGGGTCAGAACAGTAGTCTAATGTTATAGAAGGGAGGGTCAGAACAGTAGTCTAATGTTATAGAAGGGAGGGTCAGAACAGTAGTCTAATGTTATAGAAGGGAGGGTCAGAACAGTAGTCTAATGTTATAGAAGGGAGGGTCGGAACAGTAGTCTAATGTTATAGAAGGGAGGGCCAGAACAGCAGTCTAATGTTATATCCCTGCTTGTGCCATTAAACCCCTACAACTCATCCAGAACGCTGCAGCCCGTCTGGTGTTCAACCTTCCCAAGTTCTCTCATGTCACCCCGCTCCTCCGCACACTCCACTGGCTTCCAGTTGAAGCTCGCATCTGCTACAAAACCATGGTGCTTGCCTACGGAGCTGTGAGGGGAACGGCACCTCCTTTCCTTCAGGCTCTGATCAGACCCTACACCCAAACGAGGGCACTACGTTCATCCACCTCTGGCCTGCTAGCCCCCCTACCTCTACAGAAGCACAGTTCCCGCTCAGCCCAGTCAAAGCTATTCGCTGCTCTGGCACCCCAATGGTGGAACAAGCTTCCCCACGATGCCAGGACAGCGGAGTCACTGACCACCTTCCGGAGACACTTGAAACCCCACCTCTTTAAGGAATTCCTGGAATAGTATAAAGTAATCCTTCTACCCCCCCCCCTTTACTACCACTGTCTTTTGTATAAACTAACACCTGACTTATTTCACCTGCTAGCACTGACTTGTTTAAAGAAGTGTACTTACTGTGATCAAGATGTGGTTGTCCTACTGGCTATCCTAAGTTGAATGCACCAATTTGTAAGTCGCTCTAAATAAGAGCGTCTGCTAAATGATGTAAATGTAAATGTAGAAGGGAGGGTCAGAACAGTAGTCTAATGTTATATAGCTTCATACCCTCTCATATAGCATATCTTGCAGTAAAATGATACACCAAATGTACATTTTGACTCGGGAACAGGTGTAGAGAAATATGATTTATTTATTTCAGCATCTTGAGAGAATGAATGGTGAATGCGCATTTAGGGACCGTCTGTAAAGGCGGCGGTGGTATCTTGATCAACATTGTAAAAGTGGATAGTATTTCAACCACATAAAAATATGCATCCAAGCCGAAACTTAAATCTGATCAAAAACATGTTGGGTCGTTTTTTAAAAGCTTTTAATTTCCTTAAAGCCGGTCAAACTGATGTCATTTGGAAACTTTTGACAGAAAAGTTTTATTTTAATTTTATTTTCTCCCCGGTCCCTAAACGTCTTTGCTGCGCGAGAGAAGCAGAGATGGAGAAAATCAAGTTTAGCGATGGTCAACTAGACTGAAGCATCATTCTATCGATGCGTGACATTCTGGTGACCAAGAGTTTATAGAGAGTCTAGTAGGGCAACAAGTAATGACAGAAGAGAAGCTGCATATCTAACTATAGACAGGTTGACTAACAAATAGCCTAAACAAAATGTCCGAAATGATCATCAGAAACATGGGCCCATCTAAAAAGGCCTGTTAACAAATCGTTCCGCCATCTGACTGTACAGCGCATTTTCTATATTTGCAGGTTAGGGTCAGATGCGGGCCACAGATGTTCACTTTATCACAGTAAGGCGGTTGTGGATGGTTATTGGTTAATTGCGGGCAGGTGAACAAACAGCTGACCCCGCGCATCACTAACACACACAGCCCACCAGGGACGAGCGAGCCGGGAGAGAGAGACGTGATTAGCGGAGAGAGAAACAGACTGGCTGAAGAAAATAAAAGGTGGTGGTTAAGGTCAACCTCTCTCTGTGATCAAAGAGGCTATTCTCAACACCGTGCTCATCATGTATCTACACCATGAGAAACGGAGCAGAGAGTAGGGATCACAGCCCCTTCTGTTTAACACAGCCCTTTCAGTCCTTCCAGCCAAACTGTTAACAAGGCCCTCAATGCTTCCAGCCAAACTACTACAAACTTCTAGTATGTGTAATGTGATTTGGACTCAGTGACACTTTCAGAAGTACTGTCCCCGTCATTTCTCAGCAGTTTGGCTGACAAATGCCATCAACTTTAACACTGGCCTCCACCCTGCTCTGCTCTCAGCCCATTTCTGTTTAAGACCATCTTCTCCTCTCTGCCAAACTGCAGAGGGACGGGACTGTGCTTCTGAAAGAATCCATTTGCAATGCTAGGGGATACCAAGTCTGGTCTTTAGCCTAACCTAAACGATACCGGTAGTCTGGTCTTTAGCCTAACCTAAACGATACCGGTAGTCTGGTCTTTAGCCTAACCTAAACGATACCGGTAGTCTGGTCTTTAGCCTAACCTAAACGATACCGGTAGTCTGGTCTTTAGCCTAACCTAAACGATACCGGTAGTCTGGTCTTTAGCCTAACCTAAACGATACCGGTAGTCTGGTCTTTAGCCTAACCTAAACGATACCGGTAGTCTGGTCTTGGCTGTAGCTTACATCGTTTTCACTGTACAGTGTCATTCATCCATAGAGCAGGGTAAATCAGATAACGTTGATGAAAGTGTCACTCCTCAATATCACAACATTTGACAAACAAAATACACGGGGAAACAACATTGAGGATGACTCAATGTGAAAAGTAAAGAAGGCCACAGCGTGGTTTCAGCCCCAGGGGTTCCCCAACAGATGTTACTGGCCTGCCTGACAGCAGGGCATATAGCAAGCAAAGGAAAGCACCTGCCTGACAGCCATTCAGCTGGAAGCACTAGACACTGTATGTTTGTGTCTGTGTTTCTGCCTGCTGTGTGAGGCGGTCATGACATTTCCCTTATGGTGGGAAAGTAGCTCTTCTGAGTAAATACGAGAGCTTGCCGCAGTTTGCCTAGACCAGTTATCTGGCTGGCAGAGTCCATCTAAAAACAGAGTCAGTCAACCTGGCGAGGTCACAGCTTGGAACTCTTTTAGAGGGCTGCACCCTTATCCACCCTAAAGCCTCGGTTCCATTGGCACTTTAAAGTCAACACAGGTTGGACTGGCCCTGGTGTGGGCTGGCTGGCCCTGGTGTGGGCTGGCTGGCCCTGGTGTGGGCTGGCTGGCCCTGGTGGGCTGGCTGGCCCTGGTGGGCTGGCTGGTCCTAGTGGGCTGGCTCTAATTGTATTTCCACTGCCTATTTTTTTTTTTTTTTTTTTTTTTATTTCACCTTTATTTAACCAGGTAAACCAGTTGAGAACAAGTTCTCATTTACAACTGCGACCTGGCCAAGATAAAGCATAGCAGTGCGATAAAAACAACAACACAGAGTTACATATGGGGTAAAACAAAACAAAAATCAAAAAAATACAACAGAAATACAATTAATATACAGTGTGCAAATTTAGCAAGTTATGGAGGTAAGGCAATAAAATAGGCTATAGTGCAAAATAATTACAATTTAGTATTAACACTGGAATGATGTGCAAGAGATGATGTGCAAATAGAGATACTGGGGTACAGATGAGCAAAATAAATAACAATATAGGGATGAGGTAGTTGGGCGGGCTAATTTCAGATGGGCTGTGTACAGGTGCAGTGATCGGTAAGGTGCTCTGACAACTGATGCTTAAAGTTAGTGAGGGAGATAAGCGTCTCCAGCTTCAGAGATTTTTGCAATTTGTTCCAGTCATTGGCAGCAGAGAACTGGAAGGAATTGCGGCCAAAGGAGGTGTTGGCTTTGGGGATGACCAGTGAGATATACCCGCTGGAGCGCAGACTACGGGTGGGTGTTGCTATGGTGACCAATGAGCTAAGATAAGGCGGGGATTTGCCTAGCAGTGATTTATAGATGGCCTGGAGCCAGTGGGTTTGGCGACGAATATGTAGTGAGGACCAGCCAACAAGAGCGTACAGGTCACAGTGGTGGGTATTATATGGGGCTTTGGAGACAAAACGGATGGCACTGTGATAGACAACATCCAATTTGCTGAGTAGAGTGTTGGAGGCTATTTTGTAAATGACATCGCCGAAGTCAAGGATCGGTAGGATAGTCAGTTTTACAAGGGCATGTTTGGCAGCATGAGTGAAGGAGGCTTTGTTGCGAAATAGGAAACCGATTCTAGATTTAACTTTGGATTGGAGATTCTTAATGTGAGTCTGGAAGGAGAGTTTACAGTCTAACCAGACACCTAGATATTTGTAGTTGTCCACGTACTCTAGGTCAGACCCGTCTAGAGTAGTGATTCTAGTCGGGTGGGCGGGTGCAAGCAGCGTTCGGTTGAAGAGCATGCATTTTGTTTTACTAGTGTTTAAGAGCAGTTGGAGGCTACTGAAGGAGTGTTGTATGGAATTGAAGCTCGTTTGGAGGTTTGTTAACACAGTGTCCAATGAAGGGCCAGATGTATACAAAATGGTGTCGTCTGCGTAGAGGTGGATCTGAGAGTCACCAGCAGCAAGAGCGACGTCATTGATATACACAGAGAAAAGAGTTGGCCCAAGAATTGAACCCTGTGGCACCCCCATAGAGACTGCCATAGGTCCAGACAACAGGCCCTCCGATTTGACACATTGAACTCTATCTGAGAAGTAGTTGGTGAACCAGGCGAGGCAGTCATTAGAGAAACCAAGGCTATTTAGTCTGCCAATAAGAATGCGGTGGTTGACAGAGTCGAAAGCCTTGGCCAGGTCAATGAAAACGGCTGCACAGTACTGTCTATTATCGATCGCGGTTATAATATCATTTAGGACCTTGAGCGTGGCTGAAGTGCACCCATGACCAGCTCGGAAACCGGATTGCATAGCGGAGAAGGTACGGTGGGATTCGAAATGGTTGGTGATCTGTTTGTTGACTTGGCTTTCAAAAACTTTTGAAAGGCAGGGCAGGATGGATATGGGTCTGTAACAGTTTGGATCTAGAGTGTCACCCCCTTTGAAGAGGGGGATGACCGCGGCAGCTTTCCAATCTCTGGGGATCTCAGACGTTACGAAAGAGAGGTTGAACAGGCTAGTAATAGGGGTTGCGACAATTTCGGCGGCTAGTTTTAGAAAGAAAGGGTCCAGATTGTCTAGTCCAGATGATTTGTAGGGGTCCAGATTTTGCAGCTCTTTTAGAACATCAGCTGTCTGGATTTGTGTGAAGGAGAAGCGGGGGGGGCATGGGCAAGTTGCAGCGGAGGGTGCAGAGCTGGTGGCCGGGGTAGTGGTAGCCAGGTGGAAAGCATGGCCAGCCGTAGCAAAATGCTTGTTGAAATTCTCGATTATTGTAGATTTATCGGTGGTGATAGTGTTTCCTAGCCTCAGTGCAGTGGGCAGCTGGGAGGAAGTGCTCTTATTTTCCATGGACTTTACAGTGTCCCAAAACTTTGTGGAGTTAGTGCTACAGGATGCAAATTTCTGTTTGAAAAAGTTAGCCTTTGCTTTCCTAACTGCTTGTGTATATTGGTTCCTAACTTCCCTGAAAAGTTGCATATCGCGGGGGCTATTTGATGCTAATGCAGTACGCCACAGGATGTTTTTGTGCTGGTCAAGGGCAGTCAAGTCTGAGGAGAACCAGGGGCTATATCTGTTCTTAGTTCTGTATTTTTTGAATGGGGCATGTCTATTTAAGATTGAGAGGAAATTACTTTTAAAGAACAACCAGGCATCCTCTACTGACGGAATGAGATCTATATCCATCCAGGATACCTGGGCCAGGTCAATTAGGAAGGCCTGCTCGCTGAAGTGTTTTTGGGAGCGTTTGACAGTGATGAGGGGTGGTCGTTTGACCGCGGACCCGTTACGGACGCAGGCAATAAGGCAGTGATCGCTGAGATCCTGGTTGAAGACAGCGGAGGTGTATTTAGAGGGTAAATTAGTCAGGATGATATCTATGAGGGTACCCATGTTTACGGATTTAGGGTTGTACCTGGTAGGTTCGTTGATAATTTGCGTGAGGTTGAGGGCATCTAGCTTGGATTGTAGGATGGCTGGGGTATTAAGCATATCCCAATTTAGGTCACCAAGCAGTACGAACTCTGAGGATAGATGGGGGGCAATCAGTTCACATATGGTGTCCAGGGCACAGCTGGGGGCTGAGGGGGGTCTGTAGCAAGCGGCAACAGTGAGAGATTTATTTCTGGAAAGGTGGATTTTTAGAACTAAAAGCTCAAACTGTTTGGGCACAGACCTGGATAGTATGATGGAGCTCTGCAGGCTATCTCTACAGTAGATTGCAACTCCACCCCCTTTGGCAGTTCTATCTAGACGGAAAATGTTATAGTTGGGGATGTGGAAATTTCAGAATTTTTGGTGGCCTTCCTAAGCCAGGATTCAGACACTGCTAGAACATCAGGGTTGGCGGAGTGTGCTAACGCAGTGAATAACTCAAACTTAGGAAGGAGGCTTCTGATATTTATGTGCAGAAAACCAAGACTTTTACGGTTACAGAAGTCAATAAATGATAGCTCCTGGGGAGTAGGAGTGATACTGGGGGCTGCAGGGCCTGGGTTAGCCTCTACATCACCAGAGGAACAGAGGAGGAGTAGAATAAGGATATGACTAAAGGCTTTAAGAACTGGTCTTCTAGTGCGTTGGGTACATAGAATAAAGGGGGCAGTTCTCCGGGCGTTGTAGAAAAGATTCAGGGCATTATGTACAGAAAAGGATATGGAAGGATATGAGTACAGTTCAGGTAATCCTAAGTGTTGGGTAACAATGAAAGAGATAGCATCATTGGAGGCATCGATTGAGCCGGTCTCGGCGTGTATGGGGGGGGGAACAAAGGAACTATATGAGACAGTTTGAGAGGGACTAGGGGTTCTACATTGAAATTGTATAATAAGAACTAACCCAAACAGCAATAGGCAAGGCATAATTGACATGGGAGAGAGGCATAAAGCAGTCACGTGTTATTAGAGAGAGCTAAGACACAACTGGAAATAGCGATAACGTTTGGGCTAAGACTAAACAGAAAAAAACAGGACAGAGTACCGTGTAGAGGGACAGTCCAGCAGGCATCAGCTGTGCAGCTGAGTGATCATAAGGTCCAGTGAACAGCAATATGTGAGTCCGAGAGCAGTTCAAATTGGTGCTTCAGCACAGCTAGCAGGGAGCTAGCAGGCTAGCTCAAGGCTAACTGGTGCTTGCTATATGGCAATGGTATCAGCCAGCAACAGGTTGCAGCTAGCTAGCTGGTTGTGATGATCCGGCGCTAGGGTCCAGTGATTCCGGCAGAAAGTCCAATAAGCTATGGGTCGATAGCACGCTGGGTCGATAGCACGCTGTGCAGACTGGCCGACGAATTGTCCAGGCTAGCTAGAGCTGGCTGGTGGATAGTGTAGGCCACGGACAATGATGATGAAGACGCTAACAGTGACTAATAACAGGTAGCCATTTAGTTGCAGCTAGCTAGCTGGTTGTGATGATCCGGCGCTAGGGTCCAGTGATTCCGGCAGAAAGTCCAATAAGCTATGGGTCGATAGCACGCTGGGTCGAGGTTGCAGGAGAGTATATTTAGTTAAAGAATGAAAGTAAAAAATTGAGAAATATAGACAAAAAAAACAAGAAACGGGATATTTACACAGGACGAAAAATAAAAGCGACCGTACTGCTACGCCATCTTGGATACCTATAGAACCTAGAAAGTATATAAAGTTGCTAGGTAGCCAATGTGAATGTGCAGCTAGCTAGCTTTGCTAATGTTGCTAGCTAACTAGCTAGAATTTGTAGGAAGTCCTTTGGCTACAACTAGCTAGATAACTAGGTACTGTGGCGAGCGAGATGTTGAAGAAATACATGTATTTCACCCTCACCACGCTGTAACTAACGGTACTCCATACTCTTGCCAGTGTCAGTTAGCCAAGTCTTCGCTAGCATAACACGCTAGTTTAATTCCTACCTTGCTTGCCATGGCATTTAGCTCTAGCTAGCTAGGTTAGCTTTCAATAATGTATCAATATGACCTGACTAGCGAAAACCTCTGCTAGCTAACGTTAGCAAGCTAGCTATCATTCGAGGGCTGACTGTTCTCATAACAGTTTATTGTGTAGTGCAAAAACAAATGAAGGATCGAGCCACAGTGGAAATTCGTGTCATGTCTAACTACTGCTAGATAACCACAACAAACCCAGATGAGGTAAACATGGTGGTTGCATAGTAACAGAGTCAGCAGCACGAATTCGAAATGAGCTAGAATTCGTTCTAAAACTGTGCTGGCCCGGCCCGGGTTTCCCCTGTCCAAGGACGTATTCCATTCGTCCCACCTCGAATTTGGCCCAGAAGCTCCAATCGAAACGGGGCTTAAGTCTTGCACACTTTCTCACATACAGTGCCTTCAGAAAGTATTCACACCCCTGGACTTGTTCTACATCTTGTTGTGTTACAGCTTGAATTTCAAATGGATTAAATTGAGATTTTGTGTCACTGGCCTACAAACAATACCGCATAATGTCAAAGTGGAATTTGGGTTTTAGACATTTTAACAAATAAAAAATTAAAAGCTGAAATGTCTTGAGTCAATAAGTACTCAACCCCTTTGTTATGGCAAGCCTAAATAAGTTCAGGAGTAAAGAATGTACATAATAATTCACATAATAAGTTGCATGGACTCATTCTTTGTGCAATAATAGTGTTTAACATGATTTTTGAATGACTACCTCATCTCTGTACCCCACACATACAATTATCTGTAAAGTCTCTCAGTCGAGCAGTGCATTTCATCCACAGATTCAACCACAAAGACCAGGGAGGTTTTCCAATGCTTCAAAAGGTATTTGAGTAAAAATGTAAAAAAGCAGACATTGAATATGCTTTTGAGTATGATGATGTTTTCTTTATTACACATTGGATGGTGTATCAATTCACCCAGTCACTACAAAGATACAGGCGTCCTAGGGGGGATTTCACCATGAGGCCAAAGGTGACTTTAAAACTGAGGATGGATCAAAAACATTGTAGTTACTCCACAATACTAACCTAAATTACAGATTGAAAACAAGGAAGTCTGTACAGAAAGCAAATATTAAAAAAAAACATGCATCCTGTTTGCAATAAGGCACAAAAGTAAAACTGCTAAAAATGAGGCCATTTTTTTAAACTTTATGTCCTACAAAGCGTTATGTCAGGGACAAACCAAACACAACACATGGCTGAGTACCACTCTTCATATTTTCAAGCATGGTGGCTGCATCATGTTATGCTTGTCATCGGCAAGGACTAGGGAGTTTTTTTGGGATAAAAAGAAATGGAATAGAGCTAAGCTAACCTCAACTAGCCGGTGCCCCCGCACATTGACTCTGCACCGGTACCCCCCTGTATATATAGCCTCCCTACTGTTATTTTATTTTACTTCTGCTCTTTTTTTTTCTCAACACTTTTTTTGTTGTTGTTTTATTTTTACTTTTTTTGTTAAAAATAAATGCACTGTTGGTTAAGGGCTGTAAGTAAGCATTTCACTGTGATGTCTGCACCTGTTGTATTCGGCGCATGTGACCAATACAATTTGATTTGATTTGATTTGATTTAAGCACAGGCAAAATCTTAGAGGAAAACCTGGTTCAGTCTGCTTTCCACCAGACACTGGGAGATGAATTCACCTTTCAGCAGGACAGTAACCTAAAACACAAGGCCAAATCTACACTGGAGTTGTTTACCAAGAAGACATTGAATGTTCCTGAGTGGCCGAGTTACAGTTTGTTGAGAATCTATGGCAAATCAACAACCAACTTGACAGAGCTGTGAAAATATTGTACAATCCAGGTGTGCAAAGCTCTTAGAGACTTACCCAGAAAGACTCACAGCTGTAATCACTGCCAAAGGTGATTCTAACATGTATTGACTCAGGGGTGTGAATACTTACATAAATGAGATGTTTCTGTATTTCATAGTCAATACATTTGCAAACATTTCTAAAAACATGTTTTCACTTTGTAGTTATGGGGTATTGTGTATAGAAAAAAAAAACATATTTAACCTATTTTGAATTCAGGCTGTAACACAACATGTGGAACGAGTCAAGGGGTATGAATACTTTCTGAAGGCATTGTAGATGTAACAATGGTGGAAACCCCCTCAAGCCAATGTTTACACCAATCCATTGCTTTTAAAGCAATCATGGGGAGTGTACATGTGCATCAATATAGCCACACCTAGCACAACAACACAGACCAAGACAGTTGGACCTGGACCTGTTACAACACAACACAGACCAAGGCTTTTTTCCAAATAGCACCCTATTCCCTATATAGTGCACTACTTTTGACAAGGGCCCATAGGGAAATAGGGTGCCATTTGGGACTCCGATATAAAATAACATGCACACTACCATGCTTCTTTTATCTGTGGAATCTCAGCCCACAGAGTTGACTTTGTATCCAACAGCAGAAATACCTTCTCCAACCTTGCTGGAGGCATTTGTACATTGTCTGAACTTCCTGTTTTTCATGCCGAAGCTCGGCTGCGTAAGATCCTGGGGTTTTTTGTTCGTTTTTTACAGTTGAAGTCGGAAGTTTACATACACTTAGGTTTGAGTCATTAAAACTTGTTTTTCAACCACTCCACAAATTTATTTTTAACAAACTATAGTTTTGGCAAGTCGGTTAGGACATCTACTTTGTGCATGACACAAGTAATTTTACCAACAATAGTTTACAGACAGATTATTTCACTTATAATTCACTGTATCACAATTCCAGTGGGTCAGAAGTTTACATACACTAAGTTGACTGTGCCTTTAAACAGCTTGCAAAATTCCAGAAAATGATGTCATGGCTTTGGAAGCTTCTGATAGGCTAATTGACATAATTTGAGTCAATTGGAGGTGTACCTGTGGATGTATTTCAAGGCCTACCTTCAAACTCAGTGCCTCTTTGCTTGACATCATAGGAAAATCGAAATAAATCATACAAGACCTCAGAAAAAATATGGTAGACCTCCACAAGTCTGGTTCATCCTTGGGAGCAATTTCCAAACGCCTGAAGGTACCACGTTCATCTGTACAAACAATAGTACGCAAGTATAAACACCATGGGACCACGCAGCCGTCATACCGCTCAGGAAGGAGACGTGTTCTGTATCCTAGAGATTAATGTACTTTGGTGCGAAAAGTGCAAATTAATCCCAGAACAAAAGCAAAGGACCTTGTAAAGATGCTGGAGGAAACAGGTACAAAAGTATCTATATCTACAGTAAAACGAGTCCTATATCGGCATAACCTGAAAGGCCGCTCAGTAAGGAAGAAGCCACTGCTCCAAAACCGCCATTAAAAAGCCAGACTACGGTTTGCAACTGCACATGGGGACAAAGATCGTACCTTTTGGAGGAAAAAGGGGGTTGCTTTCAAGCCAAAGAACACCATCCCAACCGTGAAGAACAGGGGTGGCAGCATTATGCTGTGGGGGTGCTTTGCTGCAGGAGGGACTGGTGCACTTCACAAAATAGATTGTATCATGAGGAAGGGAAATTATGTGGATATATTGAAGCAACATCTCAAGACATCAGTCAGGAAGATAAAACTTGGTCTTCCAAATGGATCTTCCAAATGGACAATGGCCCCAAGCATACTTCCAAAGTTGTGGCAAAATGGCTTAAGGACAACAAAGTCAAGGTATTGGAGTGGCCATCACAAAGCCCTGACCTCAATCCTATAGAACATTTGTGGGCAGAACTGAAAAAGTGTGTGCGAGCAAGGAGGCCTACAAACCTGACTCAGTTAAACCAGCTATCAAATCAAATCAAATCAAATTTTATTGGTCACATGCGCCGAATACAACAGGTGCAGACATTACAGTGAAATGCTTACTTACAGCCCTTAACCAACAGTGCATTTATTTTAAACAAAAAAGTAAAAATAAAACAACAACAACAAAAAAAGTGTTGAGAAAAAAAGAGCAGAAGTAAAATAAAATAACAGTAGGGAGGCTATATATACAGGGGGGTACCGTTGCAGAGTCAATGTGCGGGGGCACCGGCTAGTTGAGGTAGTTGAAGTAATATGTACATGTGGGTAGAGTTAAAGTGACTATGCATAAATACTTAACAGAGTAGCAGCAGCGTAAAAAGGATGAGGTGGGGGGGCAGTGCAAATAGTCCGGGTAGCCATGATTAGCTGTTCAGGAGTCTTATGGCTTGGGGGTAGAAGCTGTTGAGAAGTCTTTTGGACCTAGACTTGGCACTCCGGTGTCAGGAGGAATGGGCCAAAATTCACCCAACTTATTGTGGGAAACTTGTGGAAGGCTACCCGAAACGTTTGACCCAAGTTAAACAATTTAAAGACAATGCTACCAAATACTAATTGAGTGTATGTAAACTTCTGACCCACTGGGAATGTGATGAAATAAATAAAAGCAGAAATAAATCATTCTCTCTACTATTATTCTGTTATTTCACATTCTTAAAATAAAGTGGTGATCCTAACTGACCTAAGACAGGGAATTTTCACTAGGATTAAATGTCAGGAATTGTAAAAAACGGAGTTTATATGTATTTGGCTAAGGTGTATGTAAACTTCCGACTTCAACTGTACATATGGCACATCAAGTTGAGATGTGCTTCTCCTTTGTCTGTGTCTCTGGGTCTCAGTTCAACTAGACTGGCTGTGTCTCTGGGTCTCAGTTCAACTAGACTGGCTGTGTCCCTGGGTCTCAGTTCAACTAGACTGGCTGTGTCCCTGGGTCTCAGTTCAACTAGACTGGCTGTGTCCCTGGGTCTCAGTTCAACTAGACTGGCTGTGTCCCTGGGTCTCAGTTCAACTAGACTGGCTGTGTCCCTGGGTCTCAGTTCAACTAGACTGGCTGTGTCTCTGGGTCTCAGTTCAACTAGACTGGCTGTGTCCCTGGGTCTCAGTTCAACTAGACTGGCTGTGTCTCTGGGTCTCTGTTCCACTAGACTGGCTGTGTCTCTGTCTCTGTTCAACTAGACTGGCTGTGTCCCTGGGTCTCAGTTCAACTAGACTGGCTGTGTCCCTGGGTCTCAGTTCAACTAGACTGGCTGTGTCTCTGGGTCTCAGTTCAACTAGACTGGCTGTGTCCCTGGGTCTCAGTTCAACTAGACTGGCTGTGTCTCTGGGTCTCTGTTCCACTAGACTGGCTGTGTCTCTGTCTCTGTTCAACTAGACTGGCTGTGTCCCTGGGTCTCAGTTCAACTAGACTGGCTGTGTCCCTGGGTCTCTGTTCAACTAGACTGGCTGTGTCCCTGGGTCTCTGTTCAACTAGACTGGCTGTGTCTCTGTCTCTGTTCAACTAGACTGGCTGTGTCTCTGGGTCTGTTCAACTAGACTGGCTGTGTCTCTGGGTCTCAGTTCAACTAGACTGGCTGTGTCTCTGTCTCAGTTCAACTAGACTGGCTGTGTCCCTGGGTCTCAGTTCAACTAGACTGGCTGTGTCTCTGTCTCAGTTCAACTAGACTGGCTGTGTCTCTGTCTCTGTTCAACTAGACTGGCTGTGTCCCTGGGTCTCAGTTCAACTAGACTGGCTGTGTCTCTGGGTCTCAGTTCAACTAGACTGGCTGTGTCTCTGTCTCAGTTCAACTAGACTGGCTGTGTCTCTGGGTCTCAGTTCAATTAGACTGGCTGTGTCCCTGGGTCTCAGTTCAACTAGACTGGCTGTGTCCCTGGGTCTCAGTTCAACTAGACTGGCTGTGTCTCTGGGTCTCAGTTCAACTAGACTGGCTGTGTCCCTGGGTCTCAGTTCAACTAGACTGGCTGTGTCTCTGGGTCTCTGTTCCACTAGACTGGCTGTGTCTCTGGGTCTCAGTTCAACTAGACTGGCTGTGTCCCTGGGTCTCAGTTCAACTAGACTGGCTGTGTCCCTGGGTCTCTGTTCAACTAGACTGGCTGTGTCTCTGTCTCTGTTCAACTAGACTGGCTGTGTCCCTGGGTCTCTGTTCAACTAGACTGGCTGTGTCTCTGTCTCTGTTCAACTAGACTGGCTGTGTCCCTGGGTCTCTGTTCAACTAGACTGGCTGTGTCTCTGTCTCTGTTCAACTAGACTGGCTGTGTCCCTGGGTCTCAGTTTCAACTAGACTGGCTGTGTCCCTGGGTCTCAGTTCAACTAGACTGGCTGTGTCTCTGGGTCTCAGTTCAACTAGACTGGCTGTGTCCCTGGGTCTCTGTTCAACTAGACTGGCTGTGTCTCTGGGTCTCTGTTCAACTAGACTGGCTGTGTCCCTGGGTCTCTGTTCAACTAGACTGGCTGTGTCCCTGGGTCTCTGTTCAACTAGACTGGCTGTGTCTCTGTCTCTGTTCAACTAGACTGGCTGTGTCCCTGGGTCTCTGTTCAACTAGACTGGCTGTGTCTCTGTCTCTGTTCAACTAGACTGGCTGTGGTCCCTGGGTCTCTGTTCAACTAGACTGGCTGTGTCTCTGTCTCTGTTCAACTAGACTGGCTGTGTCCCTGGGTCTCAGTTCAACTAGACTGGCTGTGTCTCTGGGTCTCTGTTCAACTAGACTGGCTGTGTCCCTGGGTCTCAGTTCAACTAGACTGGCTGTGTCTCTGGGTCTCAGTTCAACTAGACTGGCTGTGTCTCTGTCTCAGTTCAACTAGACTGGCTGTGTCCCTGGGTCTCTGTTCAACTAGACTGGCTGTGTCCCTGGGTCTCAGTTCAACTAGACTGGCTGTGTCTCTGGGTCTCAGTTCAACTAGACTGGCTGTGTCCCTGGGTCTCAGTTCAACTAGACTGGCTGTGTCTCTGTCTCAGTTCAACTAGACTGGCTGTGTCCCTGGGTCTCTGTTCCACTAGACTGGCTGTGTCCCTGGGTCTCTGTTCAACTAGACTGGCTGTGTCTCTGGGTCTCTGTTCAACTAGACTGGCTGTGTCTCTGTCTCTGTTCAACTAGACTGGCTGTGTCTCTGGGTCTCTGTTCAACTAGACTGGCTGTGTCCCTGGGTCTCTGTTCAACTAGACTGGCTGTGTCTCTGTCTCTGTTCAACTAGACTGGCTGTGTCTCTGTCTCTGTTCAACTAGACTGGCTGTGTCTCTGTCTCTGTTCAACTAGACTGGCTGTGTCTCTGTCTCAGTTCAACTAGACTGGCTGTGTCCCTGGGTCTCTGTTCAACTAGACTGGCTGTGTCCCTGGGTCTCAGTTCAACTAGACTGGCTGTGTCCCTGGGTCTCAGTTCAACTAGACTGGCTGTGTCCCTGGGTCTCAGTTCAACTAGACTGGCTGTGTCCCTGGGTCTCTGTTCAACTAGACTGGCTGTGTCTCTGTCTCTGTTCAACTAGACTGGCTGTGTCCCTGGGTCTCAGTTCAACTAGACTGGCTGTGTCTCTGGGTCTCAGTTCAACTAGACTGGCTGTGTCTCTGGGTCTCAGTTCAACTAGACTGGCTGTGTCCCTGGGTCTCAGTTCAACTAGACTGGCTGTGTCCCTGGGTCTCAGTTCAACTGGCTTTGTTTGGTTTACTGTTCTGGTTTGGCCACATGTCAAAGTCAAGCGTTCCGGAGAAGATCACGTTTGATCTTTTAAATCAGTCGCCTTGTTTTTCTCACACTCTGACGTCACTAGTTTTCCTCTGAATGTTTTGGTGTTTATCCCAAATTGCTGTTTCCTACTTAGAGCACTACTTTAGACCAGAGAATGGCACCCTATTCCCTACTTAGAGCACTACTTTAGACCAGAGAATGGCACCCTATTCCCTACTTAGTGCACTACTTTTGTCTAGATCCCTATGGACCCTTGTCTAAAGTAGTGCACTATGTAGGGAATAGGGTGCTATTCTCTGGTCTAAAGTAGTGCTCTATATAGGGAATAGGGTGCCATTCTCTGGTCTAAAGTAGTGCACTATATAGGGAATAGGGTGCCATTCTCTGGTCTAAAGTAGTGCACTATATAGAGAATATGGTGCCATTCTCTGGTCTAAAGTAGTGCTCTATATAGGGAATAGGGTGCCATTCTCTGGTCTAAAGTAGTGCACTATATAGGGAATAGGGTGCCATTCTCTGGTCTAAAGTAGTGCACTATATAGAGAATATGGTGCCATTCTCTGGTCTAAAGTAGTGCTCTATATAGGGAATAGGGTGCCATTCTCTGGTCTAAAGTAGTGCACTATATAGGGAATAGGGTGCCATTCTCTGGTCTAAAGTAGTGCACTATATAGGGAATAGGGTGCCATTCTCTGGTCTAAAGTAGTGCACTATATAGGGAATAGGGTGGCATTCTCTGGTCTAAAGTAGTGCACTATATAGGGAATAGGGTGGCATTCTCTGGTCTAAAGTAGTGCACTATATAGGGAATAGGGTACCATTCTCTGGTCTAAAGTAGTGCACTATATAGAGAATATGGTGCCATTCTCTGGTCTAAAGTAGTGCACTATATAGAGAATAGGGTGCCATTCTCTGGTCTAAAGTAGTGCACTATATAGAGAATAGGGTGCCATTCTCTGGTCTAAAGTAGTGCACTATATAGAGAATAGGGTGCCATTCTCTGGTCTAAAGTAGTGCACTATATAGAGAATAGGGTGCCATTCTCTGGTCTAAAGTAGTGCACTATATAGGGAATAGGGTGGCATTTGAGACGCATCCTGTCATCTCTAATTGTCAAGTGGAACTGCAGTACACAACGCCCCTCTGATATCCATCTCAGCTTGGCTCTATCCCTCTCCCTCAGGCGGTATCATAAACAACATTGTGAAACCATTAGCTACACAAAACATCACTTTAACACACATCCAAGACTAAATAATATACATTTACGTCATTTAGCAGACGCTCTTATCCAGAGCGACTTACAAATTGGTGCATTCACCTTATAGCCAGTGGGACAACCACTTTACAATATATATTATTATTATTTTTTTTTTTTTTGGGGGGTTGGGGTAAGGGGGGGTAGAAGGATTACTTTATCCTATCCCAGGTATTCCTTAAAGAGGTGGGGTTTCAAGTGTCTCCAGAAGGTGGTGAGTGACTCCGCTGTCCTGGCGTCGTGAGGGAGCTTGTTCCACCATTGGGGTGCCAGAGTAGCGAACAGTTTTGATCCATCTGACTAATAAGGACTGTTCTATTACAGAACCATTCCAACATAGCTGGCTGCTTGGCTGTTTGGCATTTAGCACATCACACACGACCTCATACAGCCAAGATCCAAGCCAAGACTCCATCACTCATTTCGGAATTGCTCAGAATTCCATAGTGATTATCTGTTAATACTCTATTAGGCAAAAAGTGGAACCGCCGAGCACACATGCCCAATCCCTTGGCCAGCACGCAGACACATCCATGAACAGCCCTTGGCCAGCACGCAGACACATCCATGAACAGACCTTGGCCAGCACGCAGACACAACCATGAACAGACAGAGGGACTAGGGTTGGGTTTAGTTCAGACCCCATACCAGCCCTTCCTACCGCCACAGGCCCCTGCTCCCTCGCACACATAACCCCTACTATGGACACAGCTCCACTCCCTCAGACCCTATAGCCAGGCAGCTCCACTCCCTCAGACCCTATAGCCAGCTGGAACACAGCTCCACTCCCTCAGACCCTATAGCCAGCTGGAACACAGCTCCACTCCCTCAGACCCTATAGCCAGCTGGAACACAGCTCCACTCCCTCAGACCCTATAGCCAGCTGGAACAACAGCTCCACTCCCTCAGAACCTATAGCCAGGCAGCTCCACTCCCTCAGACCCTATAGCCAGGCAGCTCCACTCCCTCAGACCCTATAGCCAGCTGGAACACAAGCTCCACTCCCTCAGACCCTATAGCCAGGCAGCTCCACTCCCTCAGACCCTATAGCCAGCTGGGAACACAGCTCCACTCCCTCAGACCCTATTAGCCAGCTGGAACACAGCTCACTCCCTCAGACCCTATAGCCAGGCAGCTCCACTCCCTCAGACCCTATAGCCAGCTGGAACACAGCTCCACTCCCTCAGACCCTATAGCCAGCTGGAAACACAGCTCCACTCACCTCAGACCCTATAACCAGCTGGAACACAGCTCCACTCCCTCAGACCCTATAGCCAGCTGGAACACAGCTCCACTCCCTCAGACCCTATAGCCAGCTGGAACACAGCTCCACTCCCTCAGACCCTATAGCAGGCAGCTCCACTCCCTCAGACCCTATAGCCAGGCAGCTCCACTCCCTCAGACCCTATAGCCAGCTGGGAACACAGCTCCACTCCCTCAGACCCTATAGCCAGGCAGCTCCACTCCCTCAGACCCTATAGCCAGCTGGAACACAGCTCCACTCCCTCAGACCCTATAGCCAGCTGGAACACAGCTCCACTCCCTCAGACCCTATAGCCAGCTGGAACACAGCTCCACTCCCTCAGACCCTATAGCCCAGCTGGAACACCAGCTCCACTCCCTCAGATCCACCCCTCAGACCTATAGCCAGCTGGAACACAGCTCCACTCCCTCAGACCCTATAGCCAGGCAGCCTCCACTCCCTCAGACCCTATAGCCAGGCAGCTCCACTCCCTCAGACCCTATAGCCAGGCAGCTCCACTCCCTCAGACCTATAGCCAGGGCAGCTCCCCTCCCTCAGACCCTATAGCCAGCTGGAACACAGCTCCACTCCCTCAGACCCTATAGCCAGGCAGCTCCACTCCTCAGACCCTATAGCCAGCTGGAACACAGCTCCA
>LR778286.1:39483849-39501289 GCA_902810595.1 Coregonus sp. 'balchen'
CCAATCGTTTTTTTCCCCATAGGGGGATTTTGGAAACACTTAAAATAAGGGCTGTGTTTAGTGTAGGCTTGACCTAGCATGAAGTTTTGATAACCATCTAAATCTCTCTAGGACAAGGTGACTTTTATCAATATATTTGCCTGTATTTACCCCCCAAAAATGAAATACTAATTAGCTGCTAATGTGGCTATCATAAAGAACTACAAATGCCATGATGATCTGGACGAGACTGCCGAATCAAGGCAAAGGTAAGAATCTCTGGATTAACTATCTATTGTTAGCTAAATTTAGTAATTAATAAATCGGCTACATTTCTTTAAATGCACAACTTTGTGAACTGTCTTGCGCAAGTTTTAAATTGACACAATACCTGTTAGCAAAGGTGTCCTCTAGAGATGACGTGTAGGAGCTTGCAGGGATTTGTAGTTTTTCATCATGTCTACTTAGCATTTTTGAATCTCAGAGTAAATAGAGCCGACTATATTGATAAAAAGTCACCTTGTCCAGAGAGATTTACATGGTTATCAAAACGTCAAGCCAGGGTAAGCCTACACGAAACACAGCCCTTATTTGAAGTGTTTCTAAAATCCCCCTGTGGGAAAAATAAATGGTGAAAAAACTATTGAAACCATTTCCCTGTTTGACCGCAAGGTGTGATGGGTATTAAGACACCTCCACTGTGGGGCGCTTTTGTACATGAACCATTAAAATGCAAAAATAAATGTTGGTTATATCAGTTTGTCCTAGTGTCATATCTATACTGAACAAAAATATAAAAAATTACAGTTCATATAAGGAAATCAGTCAATTGAAATAAATTAATTAGGCCCTAATCTATGGATTTCACATGACTGGGAATACAGATATGAGTCTGTTGGTCACAAATACAGTACCTTAAAAAAATAAATGGGCCTCACAATGGGCCTGAGGATCTCGTCATGGAATTTCTGTGTATTTAAATTGCCATCGATAGAATGCAATTGTGTTTGTTGTCTGTAGCTAATGCCTGCCCATAGCATAACCCCACCGCCACCATGGGGCACTCTGTTCACAACGTTGACATCAGCAAACCATGCTGTTTAATCAGCTTCTTGATATGCCACACTTGTCAGGTGGATGGATTATCTGCCTGCCCATACCATAACCCCACCATGGGGCACTCAGCTCGTTGACATCAGCAAACAGCTCTAAATGGTCTGCAGTTGGGAGGCAGGTTGGACGTAATAGTCCATATAATAGACCTATGACACTAATATAATATGATGTTGTCCATATACAGTGGGGGGAAAAAAGTATTTAGTCAGCCACCAATTGTGCAAGTTCTCCCACTTAAAAAGATGAGAGAGGCCTGTAATTTTCACGTCAACTATGACAGTCAAAATGAGATTTTTTTTCTCCAGAAAATCACATTGTAGGATTTTTAATGAATTTATTTGCAAATTATGGTGGAAAATAAGTATTTGGTCAATAACAAAAGTTTCTCAATACTTTGTTATATACCCTTTGTTGGCAATGACACAGGTCAAACGTTTTCTGTAAGTCTTCACAAGGTTTTCACACACTGTTGCTGGTATTTTGGCCCATTCCTCCATGCAGATCTCCTCTAGAGCAGTGATGTTTTGGGGCTGTCGCTGGGCAACAGACTTTCAACTCCCTCCGAAGATTTTCTATGGGGTTGAGATCTGGAGACTGGCTAGGCCACTCCAGGACCTTGAAATGCTTCTTACGAAGCCACTCCTTCGTTGCCCGGGCGGTGTGTTTGGGATCATTGTCATGCTGAAAGACCCAGCCACATTTCATCTTCAATGCCCTTGCTGATGGAAGGAGGTTTTCAATCAAAATCTCACGATACATGGCCCCATTCATTCTTTCCTTTACACGGATCAGTCGTCCTGGTCCCTTTGCAGAAAAACAGCCCCAAAGCATGATGTTTCCACCCTCATGCTTCACAGTAGGTATGGTGTTCTTTGGATGCAACTCAGCATTCTTTGTCCTCCAAACACGACGAGTTTAGTTTTTACCAAAAAGTTCTATTTTGGTTTCATCTGACCATATGACATTCTCCCAATCCTCTTCTGGATCATCCAAATGCACTCTAGCAAACTTCAGACGGGCCTGGACATGTAGTGGCTTAAGCAGGGGGACACGTCTGGCACTGCAGGATTTGAGTCCCTGGCGGCGTAGTGTGTTACTGATGGTAGGCTTTGTTACTTTGGTCCCAGCTCTCTGCAGGTCATTCACTAGGTCCCCCCGTGTGGTTCTGGGATTTTTGCTCACCGTTCTTGTGATCATTTTGACCCCACGGGGTGAGATCTTGCGTGGATCCCCAGATCGAGGGAGATTATCAGTGGTCTTGTATGTCTTCCATTTCCTAATAATTGCTCCCACAGTTGATTTCTTCAAACCAAGCTGCTTACCTATTGCAGATTCAGTCTTCCCAGCCTGGTGCAGGTCTACAATTTTGTTTCTGGTGTCCTTTGACAGCTCTTTGGTCTTGGCCATAGCGGAGTTTGGAGTGTGACTGTTTGAGGTTGTGGACAGGTGTCTTTTATACTGATAACAAGTTCAAACAGGTGCCATTAATACAGGTAGCGAGTGGAGGACAGAGGAGCCTCTTAAAGAAGAAGTTACAGGTCTGTGAGAGCCAGAAATCTTGCTTGTTTGTAGGTGACCAAATACTTATTTTCCACCATAATTTGCAAATAAATTCATAAAAAATCCTACAATGTGATTTTCCGGAGAAAAAAAATCCTCAATTTGACAGTTGACGTGTACCTATGATGAAAATTACAGGCCTCTCTCATCTTTTTAAGTGGGAGAACTTGCACATTTGGTGGCTGACTAAATACTTTTTCCCCCCACTGTATAACAGGCTCAGAGATCATTAAGCATCTTCATTTATAACACGTATTGATGATGGCACAATACATTTACATTTAGGTCATTTAGCAGATGCTCATATCCAGAGCAACTAATAGGAGACCAGAAGAGGAATCAGTGGTTTAGGATAAACATAAATATGAGAAGTATATAATATGATAGTTTAAAAACAAGTAGCAGTAGAAATAGTGAACATGTGTCTGATGCTATCTGCTGGTGCCAACAAGATCTATAAGGTCTACGGTTGTACACACTACCAGTCAAAAGTTTGGACAAACCTACTCATTCAAAGGTTTTTTCTTAATTTTTACTATTTTCTACATTGTCGAATAATAGTGAAGACATCAAAACTATGAAATAACACATATGGAATCATGTAGTAACCAAAAAAGTGTTAAACAAATAAATATATGTTCATATTTTTCATTCTTCAAAGTAGCCACCCTTTGCCTTGATGACAGCTTTGCACACTCTTGACATTCTCTCAACCAGCTTCACCTGGAATGCTTTTCCAACAGTGTTGAAGGAGTTCCCACATATACTGAGCACTTGTTGGCTGCTTTTCCTTCACTCTGCGGTCCAACTCATCCCAAACCATCTCAATTGGGTTGAGGTCGGGGGATTGTGGAGGCCAGGTCATCTGATGCAGCCCTCCTTCACTCTCCTTCTTGGTCAAATAGCCCTTACACAGCCTGGAGGTGTGTTGGGTCATTGTCTTGTTGAAAAACAAATTATAGTCCGACTAAGCGCAAACTAAATGGGATGGCGTATCGCTGCAGAATGCTGTGGTAGCCATGCTGGTTAAGTGTGCCTTGAATTCTAAATAAAATCACTGACAGTGTCACCAGCAAAGCACCCCCACACCACCTCCTCCATGCTTCACGGTGGGAACCACACATGCAGAGATCATCCGTTCACCAACTCTGCGTCTCACAAAGACACGGCGGTTGGAACCAAAAATCTCAAATTTGGACTCATCAGACCAAAGGACAGATTTCCACCGGTCTAATGTCCATTGCTCATGTTTCTTGGCCCAAGCAAGTCTCTTCTTATTATTGGTGTCCTTTAGTAGTGGTTTCTTTGCAGCAATTCGACCATGAAGGCCTGATTCATGCAGTCTCCTCTGAACAGTTGATGTTGAGATGTGTCTGTTGCTTGAACTCTGTGACACATTTATTTGGGCTGCAATTTCTGAGGCTGGTAACTAATGAACTTATCCTCTGCAGCAGAAGTAACTCTGGGTCTTCCTTTCCTGTGACGGTCCTCATGACAGCCAGTTTCATCATAGCGCTTGATGGTTTTTGCGACTGCACTTGAAGAGACTTTCAAAGTTCTTGAAATGTTCCGTATTGACTGACCTTCATGTCTTAAAGTAATGATGTACTGTTTGTTTCTCTGCTTATTTGAGCTGTTCTTGCCATAATATGGACTTGGTCTTTTACCAAATGGGGCTATCTTCTGTATACCACCCTAACCTTGTCACAACACAACTGATTGGCTCAAACGCATTAAGGAAAGAAATTCCACAAATTAACTTTTAACAAAGCACACCTGTTAATTGAAATGCATTCCAGGTGACTACCTTATGAAGCTGGTTGAGAGAATGCCAAGAGTGTGCAAAGCTATGTTAAGATCAGATTAAATTAAGAATAGTCTGATGGGTGAGAATATTGTAAAGTGCTTGTCAAATTGTGAACGACAAACTGATGAAGTGTGTGCAGCCTGCGTAAGCAGAGAGAGCAGAGATCATGCAACTTTTTTCAAATCATCATTAGTCGCATCATGCAGCCATAGAATGTATAAAAAATCCAAAACATATAGCCCAACATTATCACAACTAAAGTTGCATAAATAACTCTAAATGAAGCATATAGGAGGACCTGTTTCAACACAGAACAGCCGCATATGTGCACTCCCTTGGAAATCATTCAGAGAAAATATCCTTTCTATTTTATTCAGCTTTGTTCAATTGTATTCTTCATACTATAAAATAATATAAAATAATGCCATCGACTTCCACGCAAATCTTGTCTGCTAAATGAACTAGTGTAGCTCACAGTCATATGGCATAGCCACATCAGGACAACACAGAATCCGCTATTCTGTTCTTCTGAAATAGACTACATTTTACATTTACATTTTAGTCATTTAGCAGACGCTCTTATCCAGAGCGACGTACAGTTAAGTGAATGCATACATGTTTTTATTTTCTTGTTCTTTTTTTTTTTTCATACTGGCCCCCCGTGGGAAACGAACCCACATCCCTGCCGGCCCTACCTTGGACGACGCTGGACCAATTGTGCGCCGCCCATGGGTCTCCCGGTCGCGGCCGGCTGCGACAGAGCCTGGACACGAACAAGGATCTCTAGTGGCACAGCTAGCACTGCGATGCAGTGCCTTAGACCACTGCGCCACTCTGAAATAGACCACATTTTCTTCATATCATGTTTCTTTAGACCTGTCTAAAATAAATAATGGATTTATTGTGAAGGTGTAGGCTATATTACATGGATTTATTAAACCTTTTAAAATGTAGATGTTCCAAAAGGTCCGTATCAGTGGCTTGTAGGCTGTGCGTGGAAACCAGGAGATTCTAAACGTGCTTATGTTAATTATTAGTAAATTAACACGAGACCGGCAGTCGTTTGCATGACAACCACCGGCTGATAAAATGACCATGACCGCCACCGCCCTGTCTGTCTTTATTTTGACAATACGAAAATGTGAAAGATAGATTTCTTCATTTGTTGATTAATATTTATAAAAGAGGTTTTATTACATTAAGAAGCATATTTACATTTACATATCCGTGTAAACAAGTGACCTCCCTGATACTTCAGGCAATTATTGACTGACTTAATTTCAGCTGCTAGTGGAGCAGATGGCCAAGTCACACAATGATTAGATTCACCCGTCTTTTCTAGTGGAGCAGATGGCCAAGTCACACAATGATTAGATTCACCTGTCTTTTCTAGTGGAGCAGATGGCCAAGTCACACAATGATTAGATTCACCTGTCTTTTCTAGTGGAGCAGATGGCCAAGTCACGCAATGATTAGATTCACCTGTCTTTTCTAGTGGAGCAGATGGCCAAGTCACGCAATGATTAGATTCACCTGTCTTTTCTAGTGGAGCAGATGGCCAAGTCACGCAATGATTAGATTCACCTGTCTTTTCTAGTGGAGCAGATGGCCAAGTCACGCAATGATTAGATTCACCTGTCTTTTCTAGTGGAGCAGATGGCCAAGTCACGCAATGATTAGATTCACCTGTCTTTTCTAGTGGAGCAGATGGCCAAGTCACGCAATGATTAGATTCACCTGTCTTTTCTAGTGGAGCAGATGGCCAAGTCACGCAATGATTAGATTCACCTGTCTTTTCTAGTGGAGCAGATGGCCAAGTCACGCAATGATTAGATTCACCTGTCTTTTCTAGTGGAGCAGATGGCCAAGTCACGCAATGATTAGATTCACCTGTCTTTTCTAGTGGAGCAGATGGCCAAGTCACGCAATGATTAGATTCACCTGTCTTTTCTAGTGGAGCAGATGGCCAAGTCACGCAATGATTAGATTCACCTGTCTTTTCTAGTGGAGCAGATGGCCAAGTCACGCAATGATTAGATTCACCTGTCTTTTCTAGTGGAGCAGATGGCCAAGTCACGCAATGATTAGATTCACCTGTCTTTTCTAGTGGAGCAGATGGCCAAGTCACGCAATGATTAGATTCACCTGTCTTTTCTAGTGGAGCAGATGGCCAAGTCACGCAATGATTAGATTCACCTGTCTTTTCTAGTGGAGCAGATGGCCAAGTCACGCAATGATTAGATTCACCTGTCTTTTCTAGTGGAGCAGATGGCCAAGTCACGCAATGATTAGATTCACCTGTCTTTTCTAGTGGAGCAGATGGCCAAGTCACGCAATGATTAGATTCACCTGTCTTTTCTAGTGGAGCAGATGGCCAAGTCACGCAATGATTAGATTCACCTGTCTTTTCTAGTGGAGCAGATGGCCAAGTCACGCAATGATTAGATTCACCTGTCTTTTCTAGTGGAGCAGATGGCCAAGTCACGCAATGATTAGATTCACCTGTCTTTTCTAGTGGAGCAGATGGCCAAGTCACGCAATGATTAGATTCACCTGTCTTTTCTAGTGGAGCAGATGGCCAAGTCACGCAATGATTAGATTCACCTGTCTTTTCTAGTGGAGCAGATGGCCAAGTCACGCAATGATTAGATTCACCTGTCTTTTCTAGTGGAGCAGATGGCCAAGTCACGCAATGATTAGATTCACCTGTCTTTTCTAGTGGAGCAGATGGCCAAGTCACGCAATGATTAGATTCACCTGTCTTTTCTAGTGGAGCAGATGGCCAAGTCACGCAATGATTAGATTCACCTGTCTTTTCTAGTGGAGCAGATGGCCAAGTCACGCAATGATTAGATTCACCTGTCTTTTCTAGTGGAGCAGATGGCCAAGTCACGCAATGATTAGATTCACCTGTCTTTTCTAGTGGAGCAGATGGCCAAGTCACGCAATGATTAGATTCACCTGTCTTTTCTAGTGGAGCAGATGGCCAAGTCACACAATGATTAGATTCACCTGTCTTTTCTAGTGGAGCAGATGGCCAAGTCACACAATGATTAGATTCACCTGTCTTTTCTAGTGGAGCAGATTGCCAAGTCACACAATGATTAGATTCACCTGTGTTTTCTAGTGGAGCAGATGGCCAAGTCACACAATGATTAGATTCACCTGTCTTTTCTAGTGGAGCAGATGGCCAAGTCACACAATGATTAGATTCACCTGTCTTTTCTAGTGGAGCAGATGGCCAAGTCACACAATGATTAGATTCACCTGTCTTTTCTAGTGGAGCAGATGGCCAAGTCACGCAATGATTAGATTCACCTGTCTTTTCTAGTGGAGCAGATGGCCAAGTCACGCAATGATTAGATTCACCTGTCTTTTCTAGTGGAGCAGATGGCCAAGTCACGCAATGATTAGATTCACCTGTCTTTTCTAGTGGAGCAGATGGCCAAGTCACGCAAAGATTAGATTCACCTGTCTTTTCTAGTGGAGCAGATGGCCAAGTCACGCAATGATTAGATTCACCTGTCTTTTCTAGTGGAGCAGATGGCCAAGTCACGCAATGATTAGATTCACCTGTCTTTTCTAGTGGAGCAGATGGCCAAGTCACGCAATGATTAGATTCACCTGTCTTTTCTAGTGGAGCAGATGGCCAAGTCACGCAATCATTAGATTCACCTGTCTTTTCTAGTGGAGCAGATGGCCAAGTCACGCAATGATTAGATTCACCTGTCTTTTCTAGTGGAGCAGATGGCCAAGTCACGCAATGATTAGATTCACCTGTCTTTTCTATTGGAGCAGATGGCCAAGTCACGCAATGATTAGATTCACCTGTCTTTTCTAGTGGAGCAGATGGCCAAGTCACGCAATGATTAGATTCACCTGTCTTTTCTAGTGGAGCAGATGGCCAAGTCACGCAAAGATTAGATTCACCTGTCTTTTCTAGTGGAGCAGATGGCCAAGTCACGCAATGATTAGATTCACCTGTCTTTTCTAGTGGAGCAGATGGCCAAGTCACGCAATGATTAGATTCACCTGTCTTTTCTAGTGGAGCAGATGGCCAAGTCACGCAATGATTAGATTCACCTGTCTTTTCTAGTGGAGCAGATGGCCAAGTCACGCAATCATTAGATTCACCTGTCTTTTCTAGTGGAGCAGATGGCCAAGTCACGCAATGATTAGATTCACCTGTCTTTTCTAGTGGAGCAGATGGCCAAGTCACGCAATGATTAGATTCACCTGTCTTTTCTAGTGGAGCAGATGGCCAAGTCACGCAATGATTAGATTCACCTGTCTTTTCTAGTGGAGCAGATGGCCAAGTCACGCAATGATTAGATTCACCTGTCTTTTCTAGTGGAGCAGATGGCCAAGTCACGCAATGATTAGATTCACCTGTCTTTTCTAGTGGAGCAGATGGCCAAGTCACGCAATTATTAGATTCACCTGTCTTTTCTAGTGGAGCAGATGGCCAAGTCACGCAATGATTAGATTCACCTGTCTTTTCTAGTGGAGCAGATGGCCAAGTCACGCAATGATTAGATTCACCTGTCTTTTCTAGTGGAGCAGATGGCCAAGTCACGCAATGATTAGATTCACCTGTCTTTTCTAGTGGAGCAGATGGCCAAGTCACGCAATGATTAGATTCACCTGTCTTTTCTAGTGGAGCAGATGGCCAAGTCACGCAATGATTAGATTCACCTGTCTTTTCTAGTGGAGCAGATGGCCAAGTCACGCAATGATTAGATTCACCTGTCTTTTCTAGTGGAGCAGATGGCCAAGTCACGCAATGATTAGATTCACCTGTCTTTTCTAGTGGAGCAGATGGCCAAGTCACGCAATGATTAGATTCACCTGTCTTTTCTAGTGGAGCAGATGGCCAAGTCACGCAATGATTAGATTCACCTGTCTTTTCTAGTGGAGCAGATGGCCAAGTCACGCAATGATTAGATTCACCTGTCTTTTCTAGTGGAGCAGATGGCCAAGTCACGCAATGATTAGATTCACCTGTCTTTTCTAGTGGAGCAGATGGCCAAGTCACGCAATGATTAGATTCACCTGTCTTTTCTAGTGGAGCAGATGGCCAAGTCACGCAATGATTAGATTCACCTGTCTTTTCTAGTGGAGCAGATGGCCAAGTCACACAATGATTAGATTCACCTGTCTTTTCTAGTGGAGCAGATGGCCAAGTCACACAATGATTAGATTCACCTGTCTTTTCTAGTGGAGCAGATGGCCAAGTCACGCAATGATTAGATTCACCTGTCTTTTCTAGTGGAGCAGATGGCCAAGTCACGCAATGATTAGATTCACCTGTCTTTTCTAGTGGAGCAGATGGCCAAGTCACGCAATGATTAGATTCACCTGTCTTTTCTAGTGGAGCAGATGGCCAAGTCACACAATGATTAGATTCACCTGTCTTTTCTAGTGGAGCAGATGGCCAAGTCACACAATGATTAGATTCACCTGTCTTTTCTAGTGGAGCAGATGGCCAAGTCACACAATGATTAGATTCGTATTTTAAACAATCTAGTCTATGTAGACGTAGCACTGGTTATGAGAAACTAAATGCACTGGTTATGAGAAGCTAAATGCACTGGTTATGAGAAACTAAATGCACTGGTTATGAGAAACTAAATGCACTGGTTATGAGAAGCTAAATGCACTGGTTATGAGAAACTAAATGCACTGGTTATGAGAAGCTAAATGCACTGGTTATGAGAAACTAAATGCACTGGTTATGAGAAACTAAATGCACTGGTTATGAGAAGCTAAACGCACTGGTTATGAGAAGCTAAACGCACTGGTTATGAGAAGCTAAACGCACTGGTTATGAGAAGCTAAATGCACTGGTTATGAGAAACTAAATGCACTGGTTATGAGAAACTAAATGCACTGGTTATGAGAAGCTAAATGCACTGGTTATGAGAAGCTAAATGCACTGGTTATGAGAAGCTAAATGCACTGGTTATGAGAAGCTAAATGCACTGGTTATGAGAAACTAAATGCACTGGTTATGAGAAACTAAATGCACTGGTTATGAGAAACTAAACGCACTGGTTATGAGAAGCTAAATGCACTGGTTATGAGAAACTAAATGCACTGGTTATGAGAAGCTAAATGCACTGGTTATGAGAAACTAAACGCACTGGTTATGAGAAACTAAATGCACTGGTGAATGCCTACTCTATAATGGTAGTATAATAATGTGTTTGGAGGATTCAGAGCTCAACAAGGTTCTGACCGTCCCAAACATTGCGAGAACAACATAACATAACAGACCCAATCGGAGTGAGTTTGCAGTTTATCACATTGCTGTGTAATTCAAATGGTCCAATACAGCAGTTTTTATCCCAATATCAAATCATTTCTGGGTAACAATTATTCACTTTACCGTGATTGTTTTCAATTAAAAATGGTCTAAATGAAACAAAAATAGGTTCTTAGCAAAAAAGCTATTTCTCAAGCAAGAACGTTGCTAGGACTGTCTGGGAGTGGTCTAAATGGGGGAGGGGGAACTGAAAACTGTCTGGGAGTGGTCTGAGTGGGGGAGGGGGAACTGAAAACTGTCTGGGAGTGGTCTGAGTGGGGAGGGGGAACTGAAAACTGTCTGGGAGTGGTCTGAGTGGGGGAGGGGGGAACTGAAAACTGTCTGGGAGTGGTCTGAGTGGGGAGGGGGAACTGAAAACTGTTCATGGCAGAGAGATTTGGGTTTCTGGTTGGTCTATTTATTTTTTTATTTTTTTTACTAATTCACCGCCTGGTGATGTCACCAGGCAGGCCAAAACTCCATCCCACCAAAATGGGCTGTAATGGTCACCTGTCTTTTCAAACTGCTCTTACACTAAAAGGGCATTATAATTTTCACAATATTATTCCAACCTCATATTGTGGTAATATATATACACAGTGCTTTCAGAAAGTATTCATACCCCTTGATTTATTCCACATTTTGTCGGGTTACAGCCGGAATTCAAAATGGATAAAAAAATATATAATTTCGCCCAGCTGCAAATAGTACCCCATAATGACAAAAGTGAAAACATGTTATTAGAAGTTTTATGCAAATTTATTGAAAATAAAATACAGAAATACCTCATTTACATAAGTATTCACACCCTTGAGTCATTACATGTTAGAATCACAGCTGTTAGTCTTTCTGGGGAGCTTTGCACACCTGGATTGTACAATAAAATTCTTTAAGCTCTGTCAAGTTCAAATCAAATTTTATTTGTCACATGGTCCGAATACAACAGGTGTAGACCTTACAGTGAAATGCTTACTGACAAGCCCTTAACCAACAATGCAGTTTTAAGAAAGAATACACACAACAAAAAATCACACAAAAAATACAATATAAAATAATACGAAATAAAAGTAACAAATAATTAAAGAGCAGCAGTAAAAATAACAGTAGAGAGGCTATATACAGTAGAGGCTATATACAGTAGAGAGGCTATATACAGTAGAGAGGCTATATACAGTAGAGGCTATATACAGTAGAGGATATATACAGTAGAGGCTATATACAGTAGAGGCTATATACAGTAGAGGCTATATACAGTAGAGGCTATATAGAGTAGAGGCTATATACAGTAGAGAGGCTATATACAGTAGAGAGGCTATATACAGTAGAGGCTATATACAGTAGAGGCTATATACAGTAGAGAGGCTATATACAGTAGAGAGGCTATATACAGTAGAGGATATATACAGTAGGGAGGCTATATACAGTAGAGGCTATATACAGTAGAGGCTATATACAGTAGAGGCTATATACAGTAGAGAGGCTATATACAGTAGAGGCTATATACAGTAGAGAGGCTATATACAGTAGAGAGGCTATATACAGTAGAGAGGCTATATACAGTAGAGGCTATATACAGTAGAGGCTATATACAGTTAGAGGCTATATACAGTAGAGAGGCTATATACAGTAGAGGCTATATACAGTAGAGGCTATATACAGTAGAGGCTATATACAGTAGAGGCTATATACAGTAGAGGCTATATACAGTAGAGGCTATATACAGTAGAGGCTATATACAGTAGAGAGGCTATATACAGTAGAGGCTATATACAGTAGAGGCTATATACAGTAGAGGCTATATACAGTAGAGAGGCTATATACAGTAGAGGCTATATACAGTAGAGAGGCTATATACAGTAGAGAGGCTATATACAGTAGAGAGGCTATATACAGTAGAGAGGCTATATACAGTAGAGAGGCTATATACAGTAGAGGCTATATACAGTAGAGGCTATATACAGTAGAGGCTATATACAGTAGAGAGGCTATATACAGTAGAGAGGCTATATACAGTAGAGAGGCTATATACAGTAGAGAGGCTATATACAGTAGAGGCTATATACAGTAGAGGCTATATACAGTAGAGGCTATATACAGTAGAGGCTATATACAGTAGAGAGGCTATATACAGTAGAGAGGCTATATACAGTAGAGGCTATATACAGTAGAGAGGCTATATACAGTAGAGAGGCTATATACAGTAGAGAGGCTATATACAGTAGAGAGGCTATATACAGTAGAGGGGCTATATACAGTAGAGGCTATATACAGTAGAGGCTATATACAGTAGAGGCTATATACAGTAGAGGCTATATACAGTAGAGGCTATATACAGTAGAGGGGCTATATACAGTAGGGAGGCTATATACAGTAGAGGCTATATACAGTAGAGGCTATATACAGTAGAGGCTATATACAGTAGAGGCTATATACAGTAGAGAGGCTATATACAGTAGAGGCTATATACAGTAGAGGCTATATACAGTAGAGAGGCTATATACAGTAGAGATGCTATATACAGTAGAGATGCTATATACAGTAGAGAGGCTATATACAGTAGAGAGGCTATATACAGTAGAGGCTATATACAGTAGAGGCTATATACAGTAGAGAGGCAATTACAGTAGAGAGGCAATATACAGTAGAGAGGCATATTTCAGTAGAGAGGCTATATACAGTAGAGAGGCTATATACAGTAGAGGCTTTTACAGTAGAGGCTATAACAGTAGGGCTATATACAGTAGAGAGGCATATACAGTAGAGAGGCTATAACAGTAGAGAGGCTATAAACAGTAGAGGCTAATACAGTAGAGGCTATAACAGTAGAGACTATATACAGTAGGGAGCTATATACAGGGGGGGTACCCGGTACAGAGTCAATGTGAAATAACAGTAGAGAGGGTATATACAGGGGGTACCCGGTACAGGTCAATGTGAAATAACAGTAGAGAGGCTATTACAGGGGGTGGTACGGTACAGAGTCAATGGAATAACAGTAGGGAGGCTATATACAGGGGGGGGGGACCGGTACAGAGTCAATGGGAAAACAGTAGGGGGGCTATATACAGGGGGTGGGGGACGAGTCATGTGAAAAACAGTAGGGAGGCTATAGCAGGGGGTGGACGGTACAGAGTCAATGTGAAATAAAAAGTAGGGAGGCATTACAGGGGGACGGGACTACAGAGTCAATGTGAAAAAAACAGTAGGGAGGCTATATACAGGGGGGGTACCGGACAGAGTCAAGTGAAATAACAGTAGGAGGCTTATAAAAGGGGGTTAAAGGTACAGAGTCAATGGGAAATAACAGTAGGGAGGCTATATACAGGGGGGGGGACCGGTACAGAGTCAATGGGAAATAACAGTAGGGAGGGTATATACAGGGGGGGTACCGGTACCAAGAGTCAATGGGAAATAACAGTAGGGAGGCTATATACCGGGGGTACCCGGTACCGAGTCAATGTGAAATAACATAGGGAGGCTATATACAGGGGGGGGGGGTACCGGTACAGAGTCAATGTGAAAAACAGTAGGGAGGCTATATAAACAGGGGGTACCGGTTACAATCAAGTGAATACAGTAGGGAGGCTAGATACAGGGGGTACGTACAGCAATGTGAATAACAGTAGGGAGGCTATATACAGGGGGGGGTTACCGGTTGCCAGAGTCAATGTGAAATAACAGTAGGGGAGGCTATATACAGGGGGGGTACCGGTACAGAGTCAATGTGAAATAAACAGTAGGAGGCTATATACAGGGGGGTACCGGTACAGAGTCAATGGGAAATAACAGTAGGGAGGCTATATCCAGGGGGGGTACCGGTACAGAGTCACTGGGAAATAACAGTAGGGAGGCTATATACAGGGGGGTACCGGTACAGAGGTCAATGGGAAATAACAGTAGGGAGGCTATATCCAGGGGGGTACCGGTACAGAGTTAATGTGAAATAACAGTAGGGAGGCTATATACAGGGGGTTACTGGTACAGAGTCAATGTGCGGAGGCACCGGTTAGTCAAGGTAATTGGGGGTAATATGTACATGTGGGTAGAGTTTAAAGTGACTATGCATAGACAATAAACAGAGTAGCAGCAGCGTAAAAGAGGGGTGGGGGGGGGGGGGGGGGCAATGCTAATAGTCTGTGTAGCCATTTGATTAGATGGTATAGAGGTCCTGGATGGCAGGAAGCTTGGCCCCAGTGATGTACTGGGCCGTACGCACTACCCTCTGTAGTGCCTTGCGGTCGGAGGCCGAGCAGTTGCCATACCAGGCAGTGATGCAAACAAGTCAGGATGCTCTCGATGGTGCAGCTGTAGAACCTTTTGAGGATCTGATGACCCATGCCAAATCTTTTCAGTCTCCTGAGGGGGAATAGGCTTTGTCGTGCCCTCTTCACGACTGTCTTGGTGTGTTTGGACCATGATAGTTTGTTGGTGATGTGGACACCAAGGAACTTGAAGCTGTCAACCTGCTCCACTACAGCCCCGTTGATGAGAATGGGGCGTGCTCTGTCCTTTTCTTTTTCCTGTAGTCCACAATCATCTCCTTTCTCTTGTTGTGGGAGAAGTTGTTGTCCTGGCACCACACGGCCAGGTCTCTGACCTCCTCCCTACAGACTGTCTCATCGTTGTCGGTGATCAGGCCTACCACTGTTGTGTCATCGGCAAACTTAATGATGGTGTTGGAGTCGTGCCTGGCCATGCAGTCATGAATGAACAGGGAGTACAGGAGGAGACTGAGCACGCACACCTGAGGGGCCCCCGTGTTGAGGATCAGCGTGGCAGATGTGTTGTTACCTACCCTTACCACCTGGGGGCGGCCCGTCAGGAAGTCCAGGATCCAGTTGCAGAGGGAGGTGTTTTAGTCCCAGGGTCCTTAGCTTAGTGATGAGCTTTGAGGACACTATGGTGTAGAACGCTGAGCTGTAGTCAATGAATAGCATTCTCACGTAGGTGTTCCTTTGGTCCAGGTGTGAAAGGACAGTGTGGAGTGCAATAGAGATTGCATCATCTGTGGATCTGTTGGAGCGGTATGCAAATTGGAGTGGGTCTAGGGTTTCTGGGATAATGGTGTTGATATGAGCCATGACCAGCCTTTCAAAGCACTTCATGGCTACAGACGTGAGTGCTACAGGCCGGTTGTTGGTTGCTAGACAACCATTTTCAAGTCTTGCCATAGATTTTCAAGCCGATTTAAGTCAAAACTGTAACTAGGCCACTCAGGAACAGTCCATGTCTTCTTGGTGAGCTACTCCAGTGTATATTTGGCCTTCTGTTTTAGGTTACTGTCCTGCTGAAAAGTGAATTTGTCTCCCAGTGTCTGTTGGAAACCAGACTGAACCAGGTTTTCCTGTGCTTAGCTCTAATTCATTTGTTTTTATCCTACAAAAACTCCCCAGTCCTTGCCGATGACAAGCATAACATGATGCAGCCACCATGCTTGAAAATATGAAAAGTGTTAGTCAGTAATGTGTTGTATTGGATTTGCCCCAAACACTTTGTATTCAGGACATGAAGTTTATTTCTTTGCCACATTTTTTCAGTTTTTTGTGCCTTAGGAGATGTTTTTAAAATTTTTTTAAAACCCCCTTTTTTTTCATTTTTTTTTTGGGAAAAAAAATTTTCCAAAAAATTCAAAAAACTTTTTTTTTTACCCAAAACCCCAAATTTTCTGGATTTTTTCCCCCGGGAAAAGATTTGGAAAACGGGTTTTTGTAAACGGGTTTTTTTAACCCCAGAAAAGGATTAAAAAATTCCCCAAAAAAATTTTTAAAGTCGTTTTTTTTGTTTTTTAAGAGCCCGAAGGGGGGGAAAAGGGAAGGGGGGAGCAAAAAGCCCCAAAAAAAATAAAGGAAAAAAAAAAAAAAAAACCCCAACAACAACCAAACAAAAAAAAAAACAGATTAAAAACCAAGGGTTAAAGGAAAAAAAACAGGGGAAAAAAAAAAAAAGAAAAACCCAAAAAAAAATTTTCAGGGGGAAAAAAACCCCTACCACCCCCCACCCAAAAACCCACCCCCCCCCAAAAAACCCCCCCCCCCCCCCCCACCCCCCCCCAAAACACCCCCCCCCCCAATGTCCAATGGAGGGGACCCGGGGCATACACAAGAGTGGAGGGGCCAAAAGGGAAAACCCAGCAGCCAGCCTTTTTCGGGGACAAGGAACCCGGCCTGGGGCCCCCCGGGGCCCCCAAAAAGGTGGAAACCCAAAGAAAGATTGGGGTATGGGGGGCCACGCCACAGGGGGGTTAAAAAAAGTGGAGTTTGGTATTTTCCGGAAACCAAAGGCAACCCACGGGCCCTTTTCCCCTGAAAAGGGCAACCCGGGGGGGGACGGGGGCCGAGGCCGGGGAGAAATTCGGCCTGCAAAAACCTCAGAAAAATTTGGGGGGGTCATTTTTGGGGGGGCCCTTTTGGGGGGGGGGCCCCCCCTCCCGGGGGTCAGCCCAAGGGCGAGTGGGTTTGCCCCGGGAAAAAATTGCTTTGGGGGGGGCCCCTTTTCTTAATGAAGCAACAGAACCCCGTGGGGGGTTTTGGTTTGGGGGGGGAAGTTTGCCCCAAAACCCCCCCAAATTTTCCCCGGGGGAAACGAAAAATCCCCAATTTTAGCCCATTGGGAAATCCCAAGGGCCCCCCCGGGGGGGGCCCCAACCCAACCCCCAAACCCAAAACGGTTTTGGG
>LR778286.1:39501389-39571628 GCA_902810595.1 Coregonus sp. 'balchen'
AATCTCAATCTCTCCACTTGTCTCAACTTATTTTCCACTCTGTATGCCCCTGCACTTCGAATTGTGATATGGAAATTATGCCATAGAACACACAATATTGTATAGAGCCATGGGATACATGGAACGCCCTTCCATCTCAAATTAACAAACAGCAAAATGTTCTTTAAAATAACAATAAAACAACACCTCACGGCACAATGGACCTCCCCTATCTGACCTAAATAACTGGTAGGTGTTTCCTGAAGGCACAGGACCTTCTGTATTTAAATACAACACAGGACCTTCTGTATTTATATACAACACAGGACCTTCTGTATTTATATACAACACAGGACCTTCTGTATTTATATACAACACAGGACCTTCTGTATTTATATACAACAGCCTTTAGCTGTTAATGTTGTGTTTCATGTCATGTTTCATGTTTTGTGTGGAACCCAGGAAGACTAGCTGATGCTTTCACAACAGCTAATGGGAAACCAAATCAAATCTGCACGCTATATCTGTCTGGCTTCTTTCAAATTACTCTGTTTCTCTGTTCTCTTGGTAGTACTTGGGTTTTCGGGGGGCTCTCATTTACCTCTTGTCTTTGCCTTTCTTTTTTCCCCCTTCTCTCTGCCTATACGTTTTCTCTCGGGTCTTAGCTCTCTTGTTATACCTGTTCTTCTATATCTCTATCTCTCTTGTACCCTTTATTTCCCTCTCTCTATCTCTCTATTTTATTTTTCTTCTCTAAAAAGGGTTCTCTATTCTCTCTCTCTCTCTCTCTATCTCTCTCCTAATTTTCTATTCTCACCTAATTTCTGGAGCATGATTTTCTGCCACAGGAGGTGGTTATGACAAATTAGAAGTCTGTGAATGTTCTGTTGGTGTAAAGGCCCCAGCTGTCACTGGGGAGCTAGTGATCAGGTCTGTGTGTGTGTGTTTTGTGTGTGTGTGTGTGTGTGGGTGTGTGTGTGTGTGTTTTTGGTGTGTGTGTGTGTGTGTGTGTGGTGTGTGTACGTGTGTGTGTGTGTACGTGTGTGTGTACGTATGTGTGTGTGTGTGTGTGTGTGTGTATGTGTTTGTGTGTGTGTGTATGTATTTGTGTGTGTGTGTACATGCATGCGTGTCAGAGCTGCGTGTTCTCTTGCTGCCACAAACATTTCCATATGGTCATCCACGTGCTGCACGTCAATCTGCTCCCAATCCCAATCCACCACCCCCTAGCTGCTCCCAATCCTAGTCCTCCACCCCCAGCTAATTCACTTGCTGCTCCCACTCAGAATTACACCCATGGTTTCTCCAACAGTACCTAGACGTGTGGAGAGATTCCTGACATTGTTATTTTATTTGATCTGATGTGCTGATCTGTTGTTATGGAGGAGGAGTTTTTAGACTTTTTATTATAGCAGGATTATTATGGTAATTGTTGCCATGGTAATAGCATACTAGTGATAGTAACATAATCAATATTTTGTATTTGTGAAGGTACAGAAGCAATGGTTTTGTTCTACTGTGTGTTTATGGCTAGGCTCTGGAGTCCTATCCAATCAAAATGGGAAGTTAGAAATAAACAATATACATTTACATTTACATTTTAGTCATTTAGCAGACGCTCTTACCCAGAGCCACTACAGTAGTGAGTCATTTAGCAGACGCTCTTACCCAGAGCGACTTACAGTTAGTGAGTGCATACATATACATACATATTCCTATACCTGTACATACATATACAGTGGGGGAAAAAAGTATTTAGTCAGCCACCCATTGTGCATGTTCTCCCACTTAAAAAGATGAGAGAGGCCTGTAATTTTCATCATAGGTACACGTCAACTATGACAGACAAAATCAGAAAAGAAATTCCAGAAAATCACATTGTAGGATTTGTAATGAATTTATTTGCAAATTATGGTGGAAAATAAGTATTTGGTCAATAACAAAAGTTTCTCAATACTTTGTTATATACCCTTTGTTGGCAATGACACAGGTCAAACGTTTTCTGTAAGTCTTCACAAGGTTTTCACACACTGTTGCTGGTATTTTGGCCCATTCCTCCATGCAGATCTCCTCTAGGGCAGTGATGTTTTGGGGCTGTCGCTGGGCAACACGGACTTTCAACTCCCCCCAAAGATTTTCTATGGGGTTGAGATCTGGAGACTGGCTAGGCCACTCCAGGACCTTGAAATGCTTCTTACGAAGCCACTCCTTCGTTGCCCGGGCGGTGTGTTTGGGATCATTGTCATGCTGAAAGACCCAGCCACGTTTCATCTTCAATGCCCTTGCTGATGGAAGGAGGGTTTTCACTCAAAATCTCACGATACATGGCCCCATTCATTCTTTCCTTTACACGGATCAGTCGTCCTGGTCTCTTTGCAGAAAAAACAGCCCCAAAGCATGATGTTTCCACCCCCATGCTTCACAGTAGGTATGGTGTTCTTTGGATGCAACTCAGCATTCTTTGTCCTCCAAACACGACGAGTTGAATTTTTACCAGAAAGTTCTATTTTGGTTTCATCTGACCATATGACATTCTCCCAATCCTCTTCTGGATCATCCAAATGCACTCTAGCAAATTTCAGACGGGCCTGGCGTAAGCAGGGGGACACGTCTGACACTGCAGGATTTGAGTCCCTGGCGGCGTAGTGTGTTACTGATGGTAGGCTTTGTTACTTTGGTCCCAGCTCTCTGCAGGTCATTCACTAGGTCCCCCCGTGTGGTTCTGGGATTTTTGCTCACTTGTGATCATTTTGACCCCACGGGGTGAGATCTTGCGTGGAGCCCCAGATCGAGGGAGATTATCAGTGGTCTTGTATGTCTTCCATTTCCTAATAATTGCTCCCACAGTTGATTTCTTCAAACCAAGCTGCTTACCTATTGCAGATTCAGTCTTCCCAGCCTGGTGCAGGTCTACAAATGTGTTTCTGGTGTCCTTTGACAGCTCTTTGGTCTTGGCCATAGTGGAGTTTGGAGTGTGACTGTTTGAGGTTGTGGACAGGTGTCTTTTATACTGATAACAAGTTCAAACAGGTGCCATTAATACAGGTAACGAGTGGAGGACAGAGGAGCCTCTTAAAGAAGAAGTTACAGGTCTGTGAGAGCCAGAAATCTTGCTTGTTTGTAGGTGACCAAATACTTATTTTCCACCATAATTTGCAAATAAATTCATTAAAAATCCTACAATGTGATTTTCAGAAAAAAAAATTCTCAATTTGTCTGTCTACAGTTGACGTGTACCTATGATGAAAATTACAGGCCTCTCTCATCTTTTTAAGTGGGAGAACTTGCACAATTGGTGGCTGACTAAATACTTTTTTTCCCCACTGTATACCTATGGTATTTAGCAAAAATTGATGTTTGAATGTATAGAATAAAATGAACAATGTTAACTATGTGGAAACATGCTGCTATCCTAGATACTCTGGCAAATACACTGAGTGTACAAAGCATTAGGAACACCTGCTCTTTCCATGGCATAGACTGACATGGTGAATCGAGGTGAAAGTTACGATATTTACGGTCAATGCCACTCAGACATCGCTCGTCCTAATATCCATATATTTGTTAATTCCATTCTTTTACTTTTAGATGTGTGTGTATTGTTGTGAACTGTTAGATACTACTGCACTGTTGGAGCTAGGAACACAAGCATTTCGCTACACCCGCAATAACATCTGCTAAATATGTGTATGAGAGCAATACAATTTGATTTGATGATTTGATTTGTTAAATCCACCACAATCAGTGTAGATGAAGGGGCGGAGACAGACAGTCCATTCCCCGATGAATGGAGGCTGTTCTGAGGGCAAAAGGGGTTGCAACACAATATTAGGAAGTTGTTCCTAATGTTTTGTACAATCAGTGTATATACCTGTTTTATCTAACCTGTATTCATGCAGGGACGTCCCATTGAGACCAGAGTCTATTTTTCAAGTGAGCCCTGCTTCACAAACATAGTATATTGTATTTTTCCTATTTTGTTGCCTTACAACCTGGAATTAAAATTGATTTTTTTGGGGAGTTTGTATCATTTGATTTACACAACATGCCTACCACTTTGAAGATGTAAAATATTCTTTATTGTTAAACAAACAAGAAATAACACAAAAAAAACAGAAAACTTGAGCGTGCATAACTATTCACCCCCCCCCCCCCAAAGTCAATACTTTGTAGAGCCACCTTTTGCAACAATTACAGATGCAAGTCTCTTGGGGTATGTCTCTATAAGCTTGGCACATCTAGCCACTGGGATTTTTGCCCATTCTTCAAGGCAAAACTGCTCCAGCTCCTTCAAGTTGGATGGGTTCCGCTGGTGTACAGCAATCTTTAAGTCATACCACAGATCCTCAATTGGATTGAGGTCTGGTCTTTGACTAGGCCATTCCAAGACATTTAAATGTTTCCCCTTAAATCACTCAAGTGTTGCTTTAGCAGTATGCTTAGGGTCATTGTCCTGCTGGAAGGCGAACCTCCATCTCAGTCTCAAATCTCTGGAAGACTGAAACAGGTTTCCCTCTAGAATTTCCCTGTGTATTAAAGGTGTCCCTGTTCTTAAAGGTGTCCCTGTTCTTAAAGGTGTTCCCCGCCATCCATCATTCCTTCAATTCTGACCAGTTTCCCAGACCCTGCCGATGAAAAACATCCCCACAGCATGATGCTGCCACCACCATGCTTCACTGTGGGGATGATGTTCTTGGGGTGATGAGAGGTGTTGGGTGTGTGCCAGACATAGCGTTTTCATTGATGGCCAAAAGACCTGACCAGAGTACCTTTTTCCATATGTTTGGGGAGTCTCCCACATGCCTTTTGGCGAACACCAAACGTGTTAGCTTAATTTTTTTCTTTAAGCAATGGCTTTTTTATCTAGCCACTCTATAACCCAACCCTGATCTGTACTTCTCCACAACTTTGTCCCTGACCTGTTTGGAGAGCTCCTTGATCTTCATGGTGCAGCTTGCTTGGTGGTGCCCCTTGCTTAGTGGTGTTGCAGACTCTGGGGCCTTTCAGAACAGGTGTATATATACTGAGATCATGTGACAGATCATGTGACACTTAGATTGCACACAGGTGGACTATATTTAACTAATTATGTGACTTATGAAGGTAATTGGTTGCACCAGATCTTATTTAGGGGCTTCATAGCAAAGGGGGTGAATACATATGCACGCACCACTTTTCCGTTATATATATTTTTTGAAACACATTTTTTTTTTTCATTTCACTTCACCAATTTGGACTATTTTGTGTATGTCTATTACATGAAATCCAAATAAAAATTCCAATTAAATTACATGTTGTAATGCAACAAAATAGGGAAAACGCCAAGGGGGATGAATACTTTAGCAAGGCACAGTAATAAGGAACATTTTAGTCATTTAGCAGACACTCTTATCCAGAGCGACTTACAGTTAGTTAGTACATGCATTATTTATTTTTTCATACCCCCTGTGGGAATTGAACCCACAACCCTGGCGTTGCAAACGCCATGCTCTATCAACTGAGCTACATCCCTGCCGGCCATCTTCTCCCCTACCATAGGCCAATTGTACACCGCCCCATGGGTCTCCCGGTCACGGCCGGCTACGACAGAGCCTGGATTCGAACCAGGATCTCTAGTGGCACAGCTAGCACTGCAATGCAGTGCCTTAGACCACTGTGCCACTCGGGAGACTACTGATACAAATTACAACAAACGAAAGGTTATGGAATAGGTGTCTTAAAGGTGTCCCTGTTCTTAAAGGTGTCGCTGTTCTTAAAGGTGTCCCTGTTCTTAAAGGTGTCACTGTTCTTAAAGGTGTCCCTGTTCTTAAAGGTGTCCCTGTTCTTAAAGGTGTCCCTGTTCTTAAAGGTGTCCCTGTTCTTAAAGGTGTCACTGTTCTTAAAGGTGTCCCTGTTCTTAAAGGTGTCACTGTTCTTAAAGGTGTCCCTGTTCTTAAAGGTGTCCCTGTTCTTAAAGGTGTCACTGTTCTTAAAGGTGTCCCTGTTCTTAAAGGTGTCCCTGTTCCTAAAGGTGTCCCTGTTCTTAAAGGTGTCCCTGTTCCTAAAAGTGTCTCTGTTCTTAAAGGTGTCCCTGTTCCTAAAGGTGTCTCTGTTCTTAAAGGTGTCTTTGTTCTTAAAGGTGTCCCTGTTCTTAAAGGTGTCCCTGTTCTTAAAGGTGTTCCTGTTTTTAAAGGTGTTCCTGTTGTTAAAGGTGTCCCTGTTCTTAAAGGTGTCCCTGTTCTTAAAGGTGTCCCTGTTCTTAAAGGTGTCCCTGTTCCTAAAGGTGTCCCTGTTCCTAAAGGTGTCCCTGTTCTTAAAGGTGTCCCTGTTCCTAAAGGTGTCCCTGTTCTTAAAGGTGTCCCTGTTCTTAAAGGTGTCTCTGTTCTTAAAGGTGTCCCTGTTCTTAAAGGTGTTCCTGTTTTTAAAGGTGTTCCTGTTGTTAAAGGTGTCCCTGTTCTTAAAGGTGTCCCTGTTCCTAAAGGTGTCGCTGTTCTTAAAGGTGTCCCTGTTCCTAAAAGTGTCGCTGTTCTTAAAGGTGTCCCTGTTCTTATGTCACTATGTCTGAGCAGGGCGGGGCCTCTGTGTGCTGATCTATAATTAACTGTGTTGATGATGTTGTTGCTGATGTCATGACCCAGCGTGAGGGTGGAGCCTGGCCATGCCAACACACCTGTTGTTATGGAGCATGGCATCTGATATTCTTACTGGCTCAGCCAGACACACACACACACACACACACACACACACACACACACACACACACACAAACCACACACATGCGCACACACACACACACACACACACACACACAAACCACACACATGCGCGCACACACACACACACACACACACAAACCACACACATGCACACACACACACACACACACACACACACACACACACATCTAATATCATTACCCACCCAGCCGGACCGCTAACCTACCTGCTGGGCCGCGAACTGTCCTGTCCAAACCCCAACCTCACACACACACACACACACACACACACAGACACACACACACACACACACACACACACACACACACACACACACACACACACAACACACACACACACACACACACACACACACACACACACACCACACACACGCACACACACACATGCACACACACACACACACTCCAAAACAATCACGGCCAGTAACACACACACACACACACCATCCTTTTCATTACCGACTTTGATGCCAGCTTGTAAGAGACAGAAGGTTGGAGAGGACAGAGTCAGCTAGTTTTGATGGTAGAGAAGGTTGGAGAGGACGGAGGACAGAGGTTTGATGGTCGAGGGCATCACGCTTATACTAGAAATGAGGCCAAATCCCATCCACATCCCTGTGATGCCATAGTATGATAATGAATCCCTGTGATGCCATAGTATGATTATGAATCCCTGTGATGCCATAGTATGATAATGAATCCCTGTGATGCCATAGTATGATAATGAATCCCTGTGATGCCATAGTATGATAATGAATCCCTGTGATGCCATAGTATGATAATGAATCCCTGTGATGCCATAGTATGATAATGAATCCCTGTGATGCCATAGTATGATAATGAATCCCTGTGATGCCATAGTATGATAATGAATCCCTGTGATGTCATAGTATGATAATGAATCCCTGTGATGCCATAGTATGATAATGAATCCCTGTGATGCCATAGTATGATAATGAATCCCTGTGATGTCATAGTATGATAATGAATCCCTGTGATGTCATAGTATGATAATGAATCCCTGTGATGCTATAGTATGATAATGAATCCCTGTGATGTCATAGTATGATAATGAATCCCTGTGATGCCATAGTATGATAATGAATCCCTGTGATGTCATAGTATGATAATGAATCCCTGTGATGCCATAGTATGATAATGAATCCCTGTGATGCCATAGTATGATAATGAATCCCTGTGATGTCATATTATGATAATGAATCTGAAGTAGATCTACCGGAAGCAGCAAAGCGTCATTACAGGACTAAGATCGAATCCTGCTAAGCCGGCTCTGACACTCAACGGATGTGACAGGGCTTGCAAACTATCAAGGATTACAAAGGGAAACCAAGGCCTCAAGCTGCACAGCAACTTGAGCCTACCAGATGGGCTAAATGCCTTCTTTGCTCGCTTTCTTGGCAAGCAACACTGAACCATGCATGAGAGCACCAACTGTTCTGGATGACTGTGTGATCTCGGTGTCTGTAGCAAATGTAAGTCCTTTAACCAGGTTAACATTTGCAAAGGCACAGGACCAGACGGAATACCAGGACGTGTACACAGTGCATGCGCTGATCAGCTGGCAAGTGTCTTCACAGACATTTTCAACATGTCCCTGACTGAGTCTGTAATACCAACATGTTTCAAGCAGACCACCATAGTCCCTGTGACCAAGAACGCCAAGGTAACATGCCTAAATGACTATCGCCCCGTAGCATTCACATCTATAGCCATGAAATGCTTTGAAAGGCTGGTCATGGCTCACATCAACACCATCATCCCAGAAACCCAGGACCCACTCCAATTCGCATAGCTCCCCAACAGATCCACAGATGATGCAATCTCTATTGCACTCCACACTGCCCTCACCCACCTGGACAAAAGGAAAACCTATGTAAGAATGCTGTTCATTGACTAGAGGCTCAGCGTTCAACACCATAGTGTGCTCCAAGCTCATCAACAAGCTCAGGATCCTGGGACTGAACACCTAAAATCAAATCAAATCAAATGTTTTTTGACACATGCGCCGAATACAACAGGTGTAGACCTTACAGTGAAATTATTTCTTACAAGCCCTTAACCAACAATGCAGTTTTAAGAAAAGTAAGTGTTAAGTAAAAAATAGATGAGCAAAAAATGCAAATAAAAAATCATTAAAGAGCAGCAGTAATATTACATTACCGTAGGGAGGATATATACAGTAGAGAGGCTATATACAGTAGAGGCTATATACAGTAGAGAGGCTATATACAGTAGAGGATATATACAGTAGAGAGGATATATACAGTAGAGGATATATACAGTAGAGGCTGATACTAGAAAAGGCTGTATACAGTTTGAGGCTATATACAGTAGAGAGGCTATATACAGTAGAGGATATTAACAGTAAGAGGGTATTAACATGTAGGAGGATATTTCAGTAGAGAGGCTATATACAGTAGAGAGGCTATATACAGTAGGGAATATTTCAGTAGGAGGCTATATACAGTAGAGAGGGCTATATACAGTAGAGGAATATACAGTAGAGAGGCTTATAAGTAGATAGGCTATATACAGTAAGGCTATATACAGTAGAGGATATATACAGTAAGGGCTATATACGAGAGGATATAACAGTAGAGGGTATATACAGTAGAGAGGCTATATACAGTAGAGGCTATATACAGTAGAGGATATATACAGTAGAGAGGGTATATACAGTAGAGAGGCCCATATCCCGTTTGGAAAAGGCTATATACAGTTAGAGAGGCTATATACAGTAGAGGATATATACAGTAGAGAGGCTATATACAGTAGAGGATATATACAGTAGAGAGGCTATATACAGTAGAGAGGCTATATACAGTAGAGGCTATATACAGTAGAGGATATATACAGTAGAGAGGCTATATACAGTAGAGGCTATAACAGTTAGAGGATAGATACAGTAGAGAGGCTATTACAGTAGAGGCTATATACAGTAGAGAGGCTTATACGTAGAGAGGCTATTACCGTAGAGAGGCTATATACAGTTTGAGGATATATACAGTAGAGGATATATACCAGTAGAGAGGCTATATACGTAGAGGATATATACAGTAGAGGGCTATATACAGTAGAGAGGGTATTAGAGTAGAGGCTATATACAGTAGAGGATATATAAGTAGAGGCTAAACAGTAGAGAGGTATATACAGTAGAGGGCTATATACAATAGAGGCTATATACAGTAGAGGCTATTACAGTAGGGGCTATATACAATAGAGGCTATATACAGTAGAGGCTATTACAGTAGAGGCTATATACAGTAGAGAGGCTATATACAGTAGAGGCTATATACAGTAGAGGATATATACAGTAGAGGATATATACAGTAGAGAGGCTATATACCGTAGAGAGGTATTACAGTAGAGAGGCTATATACAATAGAGGCTATATACAGTAGAGGCTATATACAGTAGAGGTATTACAGTAGAGGGTAATACAGTAGAGAGGCATATACAGTAGAGGCTATATAAAGTAGAGGCTATATACAGTTTGAGGATATATACAGTAGAGAGGCTAATTTCAGTAGAGAGGCTATATACAATAGAGGCTATATACAGTAGAGGCTATATACAGTAGAGGCTTATACAGTGAGGCTATATACAGTAGAGAGGCTATATACAGTAGAGGTTATACAGGAAGGTATATACAGTAGAGAGGGGTATATACAATAGAGAGGCTATATACAGTAGAGAGGCTATACATAGAGAGGGTATATACAGTAGAGAGGCTATATACAGTTTGAGAGGCTATATACAGTAGAGGCTATATAAAAGTAGAGGCTATATACAGTAGAGACTATAACAGTAGAGGCTTTTATACAGAGAGAGGCTATATACGTAGAGGCTATATACAGTAGAGAGGCTATATACAGTAGAGGATATATACAGTAAAAGAGGCTATTACAGTAGAGAGGCTATATACAGTAGAGGATATATACATAGAGAGGCTATATAAAGAGAGGCTATATACATAGAGGATATATACAGTAGAGGCTATATACAGTAGAGAGGCATACAGTAGAGGCTATATACAGTAGAGGAATACGTAGAGGGCTATAACAGGAGGAATTCGAGAGAGGTATATAAGTAGAGGGCTATATAAAGTAGAGGATATACAGTAGAGGATATATACAGTAGAGAGGCTTATACAGTAGAGAGGCTATAACAGTAGAGAGGCTATTACAGTAGAGAGGCTATATACAGTAGAGGGGGGCTATATACAGTAGAGGATATATACAGTAGAGGGTTATACAGTGAGGGCTAATACAGTAGAGGGAATAACAGTAGAGAGGCTATATACAGTAGAGAGGCTATATACAAGAGCTATATACAGTAGAGGCTAATACAGTAGAGGCTATATACAGTAGAGGTATATACAGTAGAGGCTATATCAGTAGAGGCTATATACAGTAGAGGATATAACAGTAAGAGGTATATCTAGGAGGCTATTACAGTAGAGGGTATATACAGTAGAGGCTATATACGTAAAAAGGCTATATACAGTTTGAGGATATATACAGTAGAGGCTATATACAGTAGAGGCTATATACAGTAGAGAATATACAGTAGAGACTATATACAGTAGAGGCCCAATACAGTAGAGAGGCTATATACAGTAGAGGCTATTACAGTAGGGAGGCTAAAATACAGTAGGAGGCTATCTACAGTAGAGGCTATATACAGTAGAGAGGCTATATACGTAGAGGCTATATACAGTAGGGCCTATATACAGAGAGGGCTATATACAGTAAAAGGGCTATATACAGTAGAGGCTATATACAGTAGAGGGGGCTATATACAGTTTGAGGGCTATATACAGTAGGAGGCTATATACAGTAGAGAGGCTATATCAGTAAGAGGCTATTACAGTAGGGGCTATATACAGTAGAGGCTATATACAGTAGAGAGGCTATATACAGTAGAGGCTATATACGTAGAGAGGCTATATACAGTAGAGAGGCTATATACAGTAGAGAGGCTATATACAGTAGAGGCTATACAGTAGGGGATATATACAGTAGAGGCATATACAGTAGAGGCTATATACAGTAGAGAGGCTATATACAGTAGAGGTATATACAGTAGAGAGGCTATATACAGTAGAGAGGCTATATACAGTAGAGAGGCTATATACAGTAGGGCTATATACAGTAGAGGATATATACGTAGAGGCTATCAGTAGAGGCTATATACAGTAGAGAGGCATATACAGTAGAGAGGCTATATACAGTAGAGGATATATACGTAGAGAGGCTATATACAGTAGAGAGGCTATATACAGTAGAGAGGCTAATCTAAAAAGGATATATCAGTAGAGAGGATTATACAGTAAGAGGCTATATACAGTAGAGGGCTATATACAGTAAGAGGCTATATACAGTAGAGAGGCTATATACAGTAGAAAAGGCTATAACAGAGAGGCTATATACTAGAGGGCTATAACATAGAGGATATACAGTAGAGAGGCTATATACAGTAGAGGCTATATTACAAATAGAGAGGCTATATACAGTAGAGAGGCTATAACAGTAGAGAGGCTATATACAGTAGAGGCTATATACGTAGAAATTACAGTAGGAGGCTATATACAGTAGAGGCTATATACAGTAGAGGATATATAAAAGTAGAGAGGCTATATAAAAGTGAGAGGCTATATACAGTAGAGGGGTATAACAGTAGAGAGGCTATATACCGTAGAGGCTATATACAGTAGAGAGGCATATACCGTAGAGGAGGCTATATACAGTAGAGAGGCTATATACAAATAGAGGCTTTTTACGTAGAGACTATATACAGTAGAGGCATTACAGAGAGGCTATTTCAGTAGGCTATTACGGAGAGGCTATACAGTAGGCTATATACAGTAGAGGATATATACAGTAGAGAGGCTATATACAGTAGAGAGGCTATATACAGTAGAGAGGCTATATCGTAGAGTAATACAGTGAGAGGATATATACAGTAGAGGGCTATAACAGTAAGAGGCTATACGTAGGGTAATACAGAGAGAGGCTATATACAGTAGAGAGGCTATTACAGTAGAGGCTATATACATAGATTTTTAAGGGAGAGAGGCTATATACAGAGAGGCTATATACAGTAAGAGGCTATATACAGTAGAGAGGTAATACGTAGAGGCTATATACAGTAGAGGCTATATACAGTAGAGGGCTTATACAGTAGAGGCTATATACAGTAGAGGATATATCAGTAGAGAGGCTATATACAGTAGAGAGGCTAATACAGTAGAGAGGCTTATACAGTAGAGAGGCTATATACAGTAGAGAGGATATACAGTAGAGAGGCTATATACAGTAGAGGCTATATCAGTAGAGGCTATATACAGTAGAGGCTATATACAGTAGAGAGGCTATATACAGTAGGGCTATATACAGTAAGAGGCTATATACAGTAGAGAGGCTATATACAGTAGAGAGGCTATATACAGTAGAGGCTATATACGTAGGGATATATACAGTAGAGAGGCTAGAATACAGTAGAGAGGATATTCAGTAGAGAGGCCCATATACAGTAGAGAGGCTATATACAGTAGAGGCTATATTTCAGTAGAGGCTATATACAGTAGAGGCTATATACAGTAGAGAGGCTATAACTAGAGGTTTTACGTAGAGAGGCTATATACAGTAGAGAGGCTATATACAGTAGAGAGGCATATACGTAGAGAGGGGTATATACGTAGAGGCTAAGAGAGGCTATATACAGTAGAGGCTATATACAGTAGAGGCTATATACAGTAGAGAGGCTATATACAGTAGAGAGGCTATATACAGTAGAGGCTATATACAGTAGAGAGGCTATATACAGTAGAGAGGCTATATACAGTAGAGAGGCTATATACAGTAAGAGGCTATATACAGTTAGAGGGCTATATACAGTAGAGGCTATATACAGTAGAGGCTATTAAGGCTATATACAGTAGAGAGGCTATTACAGTAGAGGCTATAACAGTAGAGAGGGTATATACAGAAGAGGCATATACAGTAGAGAGGATATACAGTAGAGGCTTATCATAGAGGTATATAAAAGTAGAGGCTAGTACAGTAGAGAGGATATATACAGTAGAGAGGCTATATACAGTAGAGAGGGCTATACAGTAAGGCAATAGTAAGGCTATATACAGTAGAGAGGCTATATACAGTAGAGGCTATATACAGTAGAGAGGGGTATATACAGTAGAGGTATATACCAGTAGAGGCTAAATACAGTAGAGAGGGCTATATACAGTAGAGGTATTTTACAGTAGAGGCTATATACGTAGAGAGGCTATATACAGTAGAGCTATAACAGTAAGGGGTATATACAGTAGAGAGCTATAACAGTAGAGGCTATATACAGTTTGAGGGTATATACTGTAGAGGCTATATACAGTAGAGAGGCTATAACAGTAGGGGCTATATACAGTAGAGGATATATACTGTAGAGAGGCCTATATTTCAGTAGAGGCTATATACAGGTTTGAGAGGCTATATACAGTAGAGAGCTATATACAGTAGGAGGCTATATACAGTAGAGGGCTATATACAGTAGAGAGGCTAATACAGTAGAGGCTATATCAGTGAGGCATATAAAAGTAGAGGCTTATACAGTAGGAGCTATTTACAGTAGAGAGGCTATATACAGTAGAGGGCTAATACAGTAAGAGGCTATATACAGTAGAGAGGCTATATACAGTAGAGAGGCTATATCAGTAGAGAGGCTATATACAGTAGAGGGGTATATACAGTAAGAGGGCTAATATACAGTAGAGAGGCTATATAAAGTAGAGAGGCTATATACAGTAGAGGCTATATACAGTAGAGGGGATATACAGTGAGGCTATATACAGTAGAGGTATATACAGTAGAGAGGCTATATACAAGTAGAGGCTATATACAGTGAAAAGGCTATATACAGTAGAGAGGCTATATACAGTAGAGAGGCTATATACAGTAGAGAGGCTATAACATGAGAGGATATATACAGTAGGAGGCTATATACAAATAGAGAGGCTTATACAGTAGAGAGGTAAACAGAGAGAGGCTATATACAGTAGAGGGCTATATACAGTAGAGAGGCTATATACAGTAGAGAGGTATATACAGTAGAGAGGCTATATACAGTAGAGAGGCTATAACAGTAGAGGGCTATATACAGTAGAGAGGCCCATTACAGTAGAGAGGCTATATACAGTAGAGAGGCTTTAACAGTAGAAGGGCTATATACAGTAGAGGATATATACAGTAGAGAGGCTATATACAGTAGAGAGGCTATATACAGTAGAGAGGGGTATACATAAGGCTATACGTAGAGGTATATACAGTATAAAGGGTTATTACAGTAGAGGATATATACAGTAGAGAGGCTATATACAGTAAAAGGCTATATCAGTAGAGAGGCTATATACAGTAGAGGCTTATACAGTAGAGGCTATATACAGTAGAGAGGGTTATAAGTAGAGATGATATATACAGTAGAGGGGTATATAACAGTAGAGGCTATATACAGTAGAGAGGCTATATACAGTAGAGGCTATATACAGTAGAGGCTATATACAGTAAGAGGCTATATACAGTAGAGAGGCTATATACAGTAGAGGATAATACCCGTAAGGGGGCTATATACAGTAGAGAGGTATATACAGTAGAGGGCTATATACAGTAGAGAGGCCCATAACAGTTTGGGGGTATATACAGTAGAGAGGCTAATACAGTAGAGAGGCTATATACAGTTAGAGGCTATATACAGTAGAGGGCTATATCAGTAGGGCTATATACAGTAGAGGGGTATTACAGTAGAGAGGGGTATATAAGAGAGAGGTAATACAGTAGAGGATATATACAGTAGAGAGGCTATATACAGTAGAGAGGCTTTACAGTAGAGCTATATACAGTAGAGGTATAGTACGTAGGGCTATAACAGTAGAGAGGCATATACAGTAGAGGCTATATACAGTAGAGGATATATACAGTAAGAGGCTATAAAACAGAAGAACTATATACAGTAGAGAGGCATATACAGTAGAGAGGCTATATACAGTAGAGAGGCTATATCAGTAGAGAGGCATATACAGTAGAAAAGGGGTATATACAGTAGAGAGGCTATATACAGTAAGGCTATTACAGTAGAGGGTTATCAGTAAGAGGCTTACAGTAGAGAGGCTATATACAGTGAGCGGCTATATACAGTAGAGAGGCTATATAACAGTAGAGAGGCTATATACAGTAGAGAGGCTATATACAGTAGAGAGGCTATATACAGTAGAGAGGCTATATACAGTAGAGGCTATATACAGTAGAGAGGCTATATTTCAGTAGAAGGTTATACAGTAGAGGCTATATACAGTAGAGAGGCTATATACAATAGGGGGAGGCTATATACAGTAGAGGCATATCATAGAGAGGCCATACAGTAGAGAGCTTCCCAAAATGAAGGCTATATACAGAGAGGCTATATCAGTAAGGGCTATTACAGTAGAGATGCAAAAACATAGAACTATATACTAGAGCTTATTTCGTAGAGTTAATACTGGGAGAGGCTATATAGAGGCTATATACAGTAGGGGCTATATAAAAGTAGAGGATATATACAGTAGAGAGGCATATACAGTAAGAGGCTATATACAGTAGAGAGGCTATATACGTAGAGGCTATATACAGTAGAGGCTATATACGTAGGGCTATATACAGTAGAGAGGCTATATACCATAGAGAGGCTATATACATAAGAGGCTATATACAGTAGGAGGCTATATACAGTAGAGAGGCTATATACAGTAGAAAAGGCTAATACAGTAGAGAGGCTATATACAGTAGAGGCTATATACCAGTAGTTAGAGGCTATTTCAGTAGAGAGGCTAATACAGTAGAGGGTATTACAGTAGAGGATATATACAGTAGAGGCTATTACAGTAGAGGCTATTTTACAGTAGAGAGGCTATATACAGTAGAGAGGCTATATACAGTAGAGAGGCTATATACAGTAGAGGCTATATACAGTAGAGGCTATATACAGTTAGAGGCTATATACAGTAGAGAGGCTATATACAGTAGAGAGGCTATATACAGTTAGAGAGGGGTATATACAGTAGAGAGGTATATACAGGAGAGGCTTATAGTAGAGGCATATACATAGAGGCTATATACAGTAGAGAGCTATAAGTAGAGGCTATATACAGTAGAGGCTATATAAAAGTAGAGAGGCTATATACAGTAGAGGGTATATACAGTAGAGGCTATATACAGTAGAGAGGCTATATACGTAGAGAGGCTATATACAGTAAGGCTATACAGTAGAGAGGCTAAATTTCAGTAGAGAATAAAAGTAGGTATATACAGTAGAGGATATATACTGTGAGAGGCTATATACAGTAGAGAGGCTAATACAGTAAGAGGCTATTACGTAGGGGCTATTACAGAGAGGATATATACTGTAGAGAGGCTATATACAGAAAAGGTATATACAGTAGAGAGGCATATACATAGAGAGGCTTATACAGTAGGGGCTATATACAGTAGAGAGGCATATACAGAAGGCTATATACAGTAGAGGCTATATACGTAGAGGGTTTTACAGGGAGAGGCTATATACAGTAGAGGCTATATACAGTAGAGAGGCTTTTACAGTAGAGAGGCTATATACAGTAGAGGCTTAACAGTAGAGGGGTATATACAGTAAAAGGCTATATACAGTAGAGGCTATATACAGTAGAGGCTTATACAGTAGAGGCTATATACAGTTTGAGGCTATATACAGTAAGAGGCTATATACAGTAGAGAGGCTATATACAGTAGAACTATATACAGTAGAGGCTATATACAGTAGAGAGGCTATATACAGTAGAGAGGCTATTACAGTAGAGGCTTTATACGTAAGAGGCTATATACAGTAGAGCTATATACAGTAGAGGCTATATACAGTAAAAGGCATATACAGTAGAGAGCTATATACAGTAGAGGCTATATACAGTAGAGGCTATATACAGTAGAGAGGCTATATACAGTAGAGGCTATATACAGTAGAGGCTATATACAGTAGAGAGGCTATATACAGTAGAGAGGCTATATACAGTAGAGAGGCTATATACACTAGAGGCTATATACAGTAGAGAGGCTATATACAGTAGAGAGGCTATATACACTAGAGGCTATATACAGTAGAGAGGCTATATACAGTAGAGAGGCTATATACAATAGAGAGGCTATATACAGTAGAGACTATATACAGTAGAGGCTATATACAGTAGAGGCTATATACAGTAGAGGCTATATACAGTAGAGAGGCTATATACAGTAGAGAGGATATATACAGTAGAGGATATATACAGTAGAGGATATATACAGTAGAGAGGCTATATACAGTAGAGAGGCTATATACAGTAGAGGCTATATACAGTAGAGAGGCTATATACAGTAGAGGCTATATACAGTAGAGAGGCTATATACAGTAGAGAGGCTATATACAGTAGAGAGGCTATATACAGTAGAGGCTATATACAGTAGAGAGGCTATATACAGTAGAGAGGCTATATACAGTAGAGGCTATATACAGTAGAGAGGCTATATACAGTAGAGAGGCTATATACAGTAGAGAGGCTATATACAGTAGAGAGGCTATATACAGTAGAGAGGCTATATACAGTAGAGAGGATATATACAGTAGAGAGGCTATATACAGTAGAGACTATATACAGTAGAGAGGCTATATACAGTAGAGGCTATATACAGTAGATAGGCTATATACAGTAGAGGACTATATACAGTAGAGGCTATATACAGTAGAGAGGCTATATACAGTAGAGAGGCTATATACAGTAGAGAGGCTATATACAGTAGAGGCTATATACAGTAGAGAGGCTATATACAGTAGAGAGGCTATATACAGTAGAGGCTATATACAGTAGAGGCTATATACAGTAGAGAGGCTATATACAGTAGAGAGGCTATATACAGTAGAGACTATATACAGTAGAGAGGCTATATACAATAGAGGCTATATACAGTAGAGAGGCTATATACAGTAGAGGCTATATACAGTAGAGAGGCTATATACAGTAGAGGATATATACAGTAGAGGCTATATACAGTAGAGGCTATATACAGTAGAGGCTATATACAGTAGAGAGGCTATATACAGTAGAGGCTATATACAGTAGAGAGGCTATATACAGTAGAGAGGCTATATACAGTAGAGAGGCTATATACAGTAGAGGCTATATACAGTAGAGGATATATACAGTAGAGAGGCTATATACAGTAGAGAGGCTATATACAGTAGAGAGGCTATATACAGTAGAGGCTATATACAGTAGAGGCTATATACAGTAGAGAGGCTATATACAGTAGGGAGGCTATATACAGTAGGGAGGCTATATACAGGGGGTACCGGTACAGAGTCAATGTGAAATAACAGTAGGGAGGCTATATACAGGGGGTACCGGTACAGAGTCAATGGGAAATAACAGTAGGGAGGCTATATACAGGGGGTACCGGTACAGAGTCAATGGGAAATAACAGTAGGGAGGCTATATACAGGGGGTACCGGTACAGAGTCAATGGGAAATAACAGTAGGGAGGCTATATACAGGGGATACCGGTACAGAGTCAATGTGTGGGGGCACCGGTTAGTCGAGGTAATTGTGGTAATATGTACATGTGGGTAGAGTTAAAGTGAATATGCATAGATAATAAACAGAGTAGCAGCAGCGTAAAAGAGGGGGTGGGGTGGGGTGACAATGCAAATAGTCCGGGTAGCCATGATTAGCTGTTCAGGAGTCTTATGGCTTCGGGGTAGAAGCTGTTAAGAAGCCTTTTGAACCTAGACTTGGCGCTCCGGTACAGCTTGCCGTGTGGTAGCAGAGAGAACAGTCTATGACTTTGGTGGCTGGAGTCTTTGACAATTTTGAGGGCTTTCCTCTGACACCGCCTGGTATAGAGGTCCTGGATGGCAGGAAGCTTGGCCCCAGTGATGTACTGGGCCGTACGCACTACACTCTGTAGTGCCTTGCGGTCGGATGCCGAGCAGTTGCCATACCAGGCAGTGATGCAACCAGTCAGGATGCTCTCAATGGTGCAGCTGTAGAACTTTTTGAGGATCTGAGCATCCATGCCAAATCTTTTCAGTCTCCTGAGGGGGAATAGGCTTTGTCATGCCCTCTTCACGACTGTCTTGGTGTGTTTGGACCATGATAGTTTGTTGGAGATGTGGACACCAAGGAACTTGAAGCTCTCAACCTGTTCCACTACAACCCCGTCGATGAGAATGAGGGCGTGCTCAGTCCTCTTTTTTTTCCTCCCTTACCACCTGGGAGCGGCCCGTCAGGAAGTGGGAGGAGTTTAGTCCCAGGGTCCTTAACTTAGTGATGAGCTTTGAGGACACTATGGTGTTGAATACTGAGCTGTAGTCAATGAATAGCATTCTCATGTAGGTGTTCCTCTTGTCCAGGTGGGAATTGCAGTGTGGAGTGCAATAGAGATTGCATCATTTATGGATCTGTTGGGGAAGTATGCAAATTGGAGTGGGTCTAGGTTTTCTGGGACGATGCTATGATGTGAGCCATGACTAGCCTTTCAAAGCACTTCATGGCTAAAGACGTGAGTGCTACGGGTCGGTAGTCATTTAGGCAGGTTATCTTAGTGTTCTTGGGCACAGGGACTATGGTGGTCTGCTTGAAACATGTTGGTATTACAGAATCAGTCAGGGGACATGTTGAAAATGTCAGTGAAGACACTTGCCAGTTGGTCAGCACATGCTCGGAGTACACGTCCTGGTAATCCGTCTGGCCCTGCGGCCTTGTGAATGTTGACCTGTTTAAAGGTCTTACTCACATCGGCTACGGAGAGCGTGATCACATAGTCATCCGGAACAGGTGATGCTCTCATGCATTCTTCAGTGTTGCTTACCTCGAAGCGAGCATAGAAGTGATTTAGCTTGTCTGGTAGGCTTGTGTCACTGGGCAGCTTACAGCTGTGCTTCCCTTTGTAGTCTGTAATAGTTTGCAAGCCCCGATGAGCATCGGAGCCGGTGTAGTACAATTCAATCTTAGTCCTGTATTGCCTCTTTGCCTATTTGATGGTTCGTCGGAGGGCATATCAGGATTTTTTATAAGCGTCCGGGTTAGAATCCCGCTCTTTGAAAGTGGCAGCTCTACCCTTTAGCTCAGTGCGGATGTTGCCTGTAATCCATGGCTTCTGGTTGGGGTATGTACGTACAGTCACTGTGGGGACGACTTCATCGATGCACTTATTGATGAAGCCAGTGACTGATGTGGTGTACTCCTCAGTGCTATCTGAAGAATCCCGGAACATATTGCAGTCTGTGCTAGCAAAACAGTCCTGTAGCTTAGCATCTGTGTCATCTGACCACTTCCTTTGTAACCGAGTGACTGGTGCTTCCTGCTTTAGTTTTTGCTTATAAGTAGGAATCAGTAGGATAGAATTATGGCAATATTTGCCAAGTGGAGGGAGAGCTTTGTATGCGTCTCTGTGTGTGGAGGAAAGGTGGTCTCGAGTTTTTTTTCCTCTGGTTGCACATTTAACATGCTGCTAAAAATTAGGTAGAACGGATTTAAGTTTCCCTGCATTAAAGTCCCCGGCCACTAGGAGCGCTGCCTCTGGATGAGCATTTCCTGTTTACTTATGGCCTTATACAGCTCATTGAGTGCAATCTTAGTGCCAGCATCTGTTTGTGGTGGTAAATAGACAGCTACGAAAAATATAGATGAAAACTCTCTTGGTAAATAGTGTGGTCTACAGCTTATCATAAGATACTCTACCTCAGGCGAGCAAAACCTCGAGACTTCCTTAGTATTTGATTTTGTGCACCAGCTGCTGTTTACAAAAATACACAGACCGCCACCCCTTGTCTTACCGGAGTCAGCCGTTCTATCCTACCAATGTAGCGTATTTCCTGTCAGCTGTATGTTATCCATGTCGTCGCTCAGCCACGACTCGTGAGACATAACATATTACAGTTTTTAATGTCCAGTTGATAGGATATCCGTGATCGTAGGTTGTCAATTTTGTTTTCCAATGATTGTACGTTGGCTAATAGGACTGATGGTAGAGGCAGATTACCCACTGCAGTTTACTCGCTCGCTGTCAAGTCCTTACAAGGCACCCCGACCTACGCCCACGATATCTCCTTCTCTTTCTCATGCGAATGACGGGGATTTGGGCCGTGTTGGGTGTCTGTAGAATATCCTTTGCGTCTGACTCGATGAAGAAAAAATATTTGTCCAATACGAGGTGAGTAATCACTGTCCTGATATCCAGATGCTCTTTTTGGTCATAAGAGACGGTGGCAGAAACATTATGTACAGATAAATTACAAATAACTTGAAAAACACACATAATAGTACAATTGGTTAGAGGGCCGTAAAACGGCAACCATCTTCTCCGGTGCCATTCTATACAAGAAATTGCAATTAGACCGCGTACGAAATTGCACCCTATTCCCTATTGAAGCATATTAAATTGCCATCTCCTCCGGCGCCCTTATTTCAACTGGATCCTGGACAACACAACCTCCACGTTGACCATCAACACGGGGGCTCCTCAGGGGTGTGTGCTTAGTCCCCTTCTGTACTCCCTGTTCACCCACCAATGCGTGGCTGTGCACGACTCCAACACCATCATTAAGTTTGCTGACGATACGACGACGATGAGACAGCCTATAGGGAGGAGGTCAGACACAACTTCTGTAGTGGAGTGGGTTGAGAGCTTTAAATTCCTTGGTGTTGACATCACTAAGGAATCAACATGGTCCACACTCACCCACACAGACATTGCCTCTTCCCCCTCAGGAGGCTGAAAAGATTTGGCATGGGCCCTTAGATCCTCAAAACGTTCTACAGCTGCACCATTGAGATCATCTGACTGGCTGCATCACCACTTGGTACGGCAAGTGCATGGACCGTAAGACGATGCGCTACAGAGGGTGGTGAGTACGGCCCAGTACATCACTGGGGCCGAGCTCCATGCAATCCAGAACCTCTATACCAGGCGGTGTCAGAGGAAGGCCCAAAGAATGTCACTCTGCTACCGCAAAGCAAGTCTAGAACCAACAGGACCCTGAACAACTGCTACCCCCAAGCCATACACACACACAAACACACACACACACACACACACACACACACACACACACACACTACATACGCCCACCACACATAACATGCACACACATGCATATCGATGCCACACACACTCACACACACTCTCACTCGCTCAAACACACAGACACACACACACACACACACACACCCATACACACACACACACACACACACGCACACACACACACACGCACACAAACTTTCCCATATACTGCTGCTACTGCTCTATTATCTATCCTGTTATCAAGTCACTTTAACCCTACCTATAAGTACATACAGTGCCTTGCTAAAGTATTCATCCCCCTTGGCGTTACTACTATTTTGTTGCATTACAACCTGTAATTTAAAGGGATTTGTATTTGTATTTCATGTAATGGACATACACAAAATAGTCCAAATTGGTGAAGTGAAATGAAAAAAATAACTTCTTTCAAAAAATTCAAAAAAATATATAACGGAAAAGTTGTGCATATGTATTCACCCCCTTTGCTATGAAGCCCCTAAATAAGATCTGGTGCAACCAATTACCGTCAGAAGTCACATAATTAGTGTAATAAAGTCCACCTGTGTGCAATCTAAGTGTCACATGATCTGTCACATGATCTCAGTATATATACACATGTTCTATATTTTTATATATATATTCCCCTTTATTACTTTCCAACCCCACCACCCTTTCCCCACTTGGAGTAAACTAGTGAACAACAATGCTTAGGCCTCTACTTCCAGCCCATACCCACTATCTACATTTTATGGACACAGTCAATTTTACAGTAATTACATTTTGTTTGTTCTTTCTCCTGAACAACTTCTACTCTCAACCTCTCCGATCATTTTCATGATGTCCATCCGGTTTGCTTCTATATGCCATATCTTTCTAACTGTGCTCCTTCACAAAAGCTCCCAACCTACAACCCATGCACTTATTATGGACACAGCGTGCCTACATTATTAGTCATCTTGTTATTATTAGTTGTTAGTTGTTAGTTGTTATTAGTTTCATCCTTCAGCTCCATTCAACACCTCCCATCTATCTCTTAACACCATCCATATTGGATTTCTATTTGCCATATATTTTTCAACTGTACTTTGATGTTTTACAAAAGTTCTGAACCTTTCTATTCTCATTGTTTCTACAGATTGTGAATTGAAAATAAACATTTTTGCTAATAGTATTATTATGTTATTGATCGATTGACTATGACTTTTCAGATCACCCAGTAATGCTATCTGCAGGGTTAGCTCCAGGTAAATATTGCAATCCTTTAGCCATTCCTGGACCTGTGTCCAAAAACAAGCTACAAATGGACAGTACCAAAACAAATGATCGAATGATTCTGTCTCTTCGCAGCAAAATCTGCAGAGCTGGGAAGACTGTATGCCCCATATAAATAACTATTGGTAGCAAGAATTTTATATAATAATTTAAATTGAAAGATTCTAAGTTTTGAATCCGGCGTCGTTTTGCGTGTCAGTTCATAAACACTATGCCATGGGATCGGTACGTAAAAAATCTCTTCCCAACTATTTTGTAATCTATATGGGACGGCTGTAAATCCTTTGGTCCTTAAATGAAACTGATATACCTTTTTATTTATCACAGTTTTCCTTAACCAATTATGTTCTTTAATGCAAGGCTGACAGACAAGTTCCTTACTTTCTCCCCCTTCCACTTTCCTGCGGTAAGGCTGCAATTATTTGGTTGTAATTTTGGGTAGAGCAGACATTTCCATATTTTTTTGTTAGCTGCATGTGCGACATAACTCAGCCAGTCCTACCGATGATATCATTTACAAAGATTATACCTTTTTTAAACATTAACCACAATATTTGTTGCATTATTTGTTCTGTCGTTTCTGGAGGATGAAATTGAAATTGCAACCAACTTTCTATGGCTTGTTTTAGAAATAGTGATATCTGGGAGATGATTTCCTTTTCAAATAACTGAAAGTGAGTGATTGTAATCTGAATAAAAGTAACATAATTAGTTAAATAAAGTCCACCTGTGTGCAATCTAAGTGTCACATTACCTCAGTATATGTACACCTGTTCTGAAAGGCCCCAGAGTCTGCAACACCACTAAGCAAGGGGCACCACCAAGCAAGCGGAACCATGAAGACCAAGGAGCTCTCCAAACAGGTTAGGGACAAAGTTCTGGAGAAGTACAGATCAGGGTTGGGTTATAAATAAATATCTGAAACTTTGAACATCCCACGGAGCACCATTAAATCCATTATAATTTTATGGAAAGAATAGGGCACTACAACAAACCTGCCAAAAGAGGGCCGCCCACCAAAACTCACGAACCAGGCAAGGAGGGCATTAATCAGAGAGGCAACAAGATAACCCTGAAGGAGCTGCAAAGCTCCACAGCAGAGATTGGAGTATCTGTCCATAGGACCACTTGAAACCGTGCACTCCACAGAGCTGGGCTTTACGGAAGAGTGGCTAGAAAAAAGCAAACAGGCATGTGGAAGACTCCCCAAACATATGGAAGAAGGTATTCTGGTCAGATGAGACTAAAATTGAGCTTTTTGGCCATCAATGAAAATGCTATGTCTGGCGCAAACCCAACACCTCTCATCACTCCAAGAACACCATCCATCTTGTTTTTCATCGGCAGGGACTGGGAAACTGTTGAGTGGTTTAAGGGGAAACATTTAAATGTCTTGGAATGGCCTCGTCAAAGGCCAGACCTTAATCCTATTGAGAATCTATGGTATGACTTAAAGATTGCTGGACACCAGCGGAACCCATCCAACTTGAAGGAGCTGGAGCAGTTTTGCCTTGAAGAATTGGCAAAAATCCCAGTGGCTAGATGTGCCAAGCTTATAGAGACAGGTTATAAATAGCTCTCTAAGGTATGCAATGACTAACATGAAAAGAAGAACTGATGATGCAATACCTAGTAAGTTTAAAGCCAGACTGAGTTCTTAAAAAAATAATATATATATACATATATATATATTGTACAAGTCAAAAGTTTGGACACACCTACTCATTCCAGGGTTTTTCTTTATTTGTACTATTTTCTACATTGTAGAATAATACGTATTTACCAATAGATCTGAAGCAGGTCAATTACATTTCAATGCATTCTCTAAATTGTATGGATTTTACCCCGAACCTGCGACTCAATGAATCCTTGGTGAGGAAATGTTCTGTCTGGATATGACAGAGAGCAGAAGTATGTACTGGGTCTTTTTACAGTGAGGGACGTTAGTATGTACTGGGTCTTTTTACAGTGAGGGAACGTGACTTTAAACACATTTGTTACTTTAGCAGCTTTACCAAGCCACATCACTTAACAAGATGTCATAGTTTCCCTTCAAAATTCGACATATTATAGATTAACGTCTATTTTCTAGGCATTAATTCCGCTTCATTACAGGCTTAATTCCATGTGGTTACAGGGTTAAAACAAAATAATTAAATGTTTAACAGTTTAATTAATTCCAAGTGGTTAAGGTTAAGGCTATGGTTTGAGGAAGGCTTAAAACAAAACAATTAAAAAGGATGTGCTAGTATTATTAGTATTAATATTTATTAAGTATTAGTATTAAGATAGTATTTATCATAGTATTCTCACGGCTAGAGCATTCTGAACTGCCGTAGGTCTAATCTAATAAGTTTTCACTTTATGGAATTCAAAATTACAATGCTTGTCTTTCATAATTTGGTCAGATATACTTGGATGTGTAGTGTCAGTGTTTGTTGCCGGCATGTCATGCCTAAGTTTGCTAATCTTGCCAATGAAAAAAATATTAAAGTAGTTGGCAATATCAGTTGGTTTTGTGATGGATGGGCCATCTGATTCAATGAATGATGGGGCTGAGTTTGCCTTTTTTCCCAAAACTTAATTTAAGGTGCTCTAAAGCTTTTTACTATCATTCTTTATGTCATTTATCTTTGTTTCATAGTGTAGTTTCTTCTTCTTTTTATTCAGTTTAGTCACATGATTTCTCAGTTTGCAGTATGTTTGCCATTCGGTTGTGCAGCTAGATTTATTTGACATTTCTTTTGCCTCATCCCTCTCAACCATACAATTTTTCAATTCCTCCTCAATCCACGTGGTTTTAACAGTTTTTACAGTAATTTTCTTAATGGGTGCATGCTTATTAATCACGTAGCCAGTTGTAAAGCGTTCAATTTCACGATTCAGAGAGGGCACAGGGCCAGATAAAATGGGTTTTTTGTTAGTGTTTAGCAAAGAGTCAATCAGCTCTTTAAAATCCAGTTTCAACTGTTCAGAGAAGCCCTTCATCATGTAATTAAAACCCACATGGACTACGATAGAATCGATTTCCTTGTCCTACATTTGGGAGCAGCTTAGTAAAGTAATTTACTCGAGCTCTGGCATAGGACATTGTTTTTGCACCAGGAACGATCACATTTCTTACCATGGAGCTGCCCAAAATCACGGCTGGCGAGAAGGACGAGGAAATTCGCCCACTCCCACGCTTCACAGGATGCAGTCCTCCGACAGATGGAGAAGCCCCGCTCGATCCAGAGCAGGGACGGAATGTTGCCGACGTCGACTTCGAAATCGAAGTAGTAGGCACTGCGGCTGCAGACACAGGCACCCCCAGTGACGAAGGAGCAGGAAGATCAGGCTCCAGGACGGCGAAACTATTTGTTGTTTGTATCCGCTCCGGGCCTCTCATTGGGAGTGTAGACCGCTTTAAGAGATGGACTATATCTATCAGCATGCTCTGGCTCTGAGCCTCATGAGTCCGTGCCCAGTGCTGGACTCTCGCTTTTCATTTTTTGTGAGCGCCGAGGAAGGCATATATAGACGTTCTCAGGACCTTTTCAAATTTCCTAAATGGACATCTATTTCTAGTGACCAGCCTGCATCAAAACGCCTAAGCCCTGGGCAGTCACTGGATTTCACAGTGTGTGTATGTGTGTGTGTGTGTGTGTGTGTGTGTGTGTGCCTGCTCTCGTCAGTAACATAAACTTCGCAGGCCTAACTGATTTGCAGGCTGGCGGGGATCTGTTCATGGTGGAATCAGACAACGTGTTTACCGTAGGGCAGGTCACAGGTCAGATTACAGTTCTGAAAAGAATAAAGGGCAAATATTGGCCAATCAAGAGAGAGCTCGTAGAGACTTACCCAGAAAGACTCACAGCTGTAATCACTGACTAAGGTGTTTCAAACATGTATTGACTCAGGGGTGTGAATACTTATGTCAATTAGATATTTCTGTATTTAATTTTCAATAAACGTGCAACATTTCTAAAAACATGTTTTCATTTTAGTCATTATGGGGTATTGTGTGTAGATGGGTGATTAAAATATAGATTTCATCCATTTTGAATTCAGGCTGTAAAACAACAAAATGTGGAATAAATCCAGGGGTGTGAATACTTTCTGAAGGCACTTTGTCTACTGAGGTATTAGAAAATGTCTGAAGCAACATCTGTATTTTTTTTAAAGATCAGTAAGTCGGGATCTTTGGTTGTTTCTAGCAGGGGGAGAGAGAGAGGTATTTTGCAATCGTAGTTTTGATTATTTATAAAGCTGTAATCATTATTCAGATAGGAGAGTCTGATACCGGCTGCATTCCCCAGACATTAAAACAACTCTGCAGTGCTTATGTTATAAATCTAATTAATAATAGATTGTTTACAAACAATTTAATTTGAAAGGTCAGTCTAGACTTTTGAATTGATTGTTCAACTGTTGATCTTTATTTCACACACGATATCATTAACATTATATTAAAACAGTATGTTGATGTTGTTTCATAGTGTAATGATGACAGGCTTTATGTGTGGTGAATATCCAGAGCCTGAGCAAACAACTGACCTATAACGTAGTTTTATGATGCTGCAAAATCTCCCTAGAGACCTCAAATTGAAACACATACATTATTCATTAATTTTATTAAATTCCATTACAATGAAGTCTGCAATTGTGTGTCTATTTATTTATACAAATTGACACAGATCTCCGCTTTCTAACAGATTTATTAAAAATAATTGAACAAGTTGTCATATCTGTAATTCAGAATGTTGTTGTTGTTACTCCCTCTACTCCTAATGGTACCCATGGGAACAGCAGTATAATGAGAGAGGAAGAGAAGAGTGTGTGTGTGGGGGGGGGGGGGTGTGTGTGTGTGTGTGTGTGTGTGTGGGTGTGTGTGTGTGGGGGGGGGGGGGTGGTGTCTGGTGGCTAATTTGACATCACTTAGACTATTATATCTGTCAGGAGACACATCATATTTAGACACATACACACATGTATACACACACACACACACACACACACACACACACACACACACACACACACACACACACACACACACACACACACACACACACACACACACACACACACACACACACACACACACACACACACACAAACACACATGCATTTACACACACACACATGCATTTACACACACACACACACACACACACACACATTTACATTTTACATTTTAGTCATTTAGCAGACGCTCTTATCCAGAGCGACTTACAGTTAGTGAATACATATGTTTTTTATACTGGCCCCCCGTGGGAATCGAACCCACAACCCTGGCGTTGCAAACGCCATGCTCTACCAACTGAGCTACATCCCTGCCGGCCATTCCCTCCCCTACCCTGGACGACGCTGGGCCAATTGTGCGCCGCCCATGAGTCTCCCGGCATGCATGTACACACACACACACAAACACACACACACACGCATGCATATACACACACACACACAAACACACACACACACACACGCATGCATATACACACACACACACAAACACACACACACATGCATCTACACACACACACATTAATGTATGCACGCAGACACACACACACGTCTATGACTGGGTCAATGTGCTATCTCTATCCTGTGAGATATTAAATCAGGTTATTGGTTATCTGAATGAATCAGCAAAGTGAACAAAACAGCCAATATCAAAATGTGGAAAATGTGTATTGTACAGTGGGACCCAAAATGATTGACCCCCTTTATAAAGACGACCAACAGTGACTGTATAAAATAAATTATTCAAATACTGAGCTATATTGTATGCTCGGAAAATAGGGAAATCATATTTTTTTATACTAATAAAATTGCTCAGAAAAATAGATTTTGTTTAACAACTAATCTTTTTTTTTTTTCTCAAATAGGTAAAGGTCAAAATATTGACACCCTTAAACATTCTTATAAATAAAGTGGTCAGAGATGTAGTATTTGTTCCCATATTCCACTCAACAACTACATCAAGCTGGTTGGATTCATTTGCAGTTTGTTCAGATTATTTTGTGCCCAATATAAATGAATGGTAAATAATGTGTTGTGTCATTTTGGAGTCACTTTAACTTTAAATAAGAATACAATATGTTTCTAAACGCTCCTGCATTAATGTGGACGCTACCATGATTACGGAGAAGCATGAATAAATCGTGAACAATGACGAGTGAGAAAGTTTAGATCATACCTCCAAGACATGCTAACCTCCCCTGTTATTGGTAATGGGATCTTTGACCCTCTGTAAATTTCCCCACTCATCATTATTCATGATTCATTCAGGGTTATCCGTAACCATGGTAGCATACACATATTCTATTCTTATTTACAATAAAAAGTGACCCATTGTAACGACACAGTAATAACCCATAGTAACAAGGTATAGTGTTACTATGTTACGGTGCTAAGGTTGTAGCGCTATCAGTTATTACATGAGTAATTACACATCCTCGAATTACACATCCTCCTCTGAAGGTTAATCCACATGTGTGATCAATGACGTTATTACATATTTTCTTGTTCCACCCGTGTAACTCAAGTTTTGTAATTACACGTGTGAAAGTCACCTCTGAATTACCGTGTTAATAACTCAAAACCGAAATCTGACCTTGGTACATGTAACTGCAAGGTGCCACTACCATCGAATCCACATGTAATACCAATGATTAATAAATAGGCTAGGATCTGGTAACAGCAATTGGAACACCCTGTCATTAACTACTGGTCATGTTCAATTATACTGAACAAAAATATAAACGCAACATGTAAAGTGTTGGTTCCATGTTTCATTCTACTGCCAATGTTTGTCTATGGAGATTGCATGGCTGTGCTCGATTTTATACACCTGTCAACAACGGGTGTGGCTGAAATAGCCGAATCCCCTAATTTGAAGGGGTGTCCACCTCCTTTTGCATATGTAGTGTATATATACTGAACAAAAATATAAAGTCAACATGTAAAGTGTTGGTTCCGTGTTTCATGAGCTGAAATAAAAGATCCCAGAAATGTTCCAGACACACAAAAAGTTTATTTCTCTCAACTGTTGTGCAAAAATGTGTTAACATCCCTGTTAATGAGCATTTCTCCTTTGTCAAGATAATCAATCCACCTGACTGGTGTGGCATATCAAGAAGCTGATTAAACAGCATCATCAATACGCAGGTGCACCTTGTGCTGGGGACAATAAAAGGCCACTCTAAAATGTGCAGTTTTGTCACACAACACAATGCCACAGGTGTGTCAAGTTTTGAGGGAGCGTTTGGCATGCTGACTGCCGGCAGTGGTGTAAAGTACTTAAGTAAAAATACTTTAAAGTACTACTTAAGTAGTTTTTTTGGTTATCTGTACTTTACTATTAATATGTTTTACAACTTTTACTTTTACTTTACTACATTCCTAAAGAAAATAATGTACTTTTTACTCCATACATTTTCCCTGACACACTAAAGTACTCGTTACATTTTGAATGCTTAGCAGGACAGGAAAATGGTCAAATTCATTCACTTATCAGGTGAACATCCCTGGTCATCCCTACTGCCTCTGATCACTAAACACACATGCTTCGTTTGTAAATGATGTCTGGGTGTTGGAGTGTGCCCCTGGCTATCCGTATAAAATATATAGACGGCATCATACATATGATGCCGTCTAGTTTGCTTAATATAAGGAATTTCAAAATATTTATACTTTTACTTTTACTTTTGATACTTAAGTATATTTGAGCAATTACATTTACTTTTGATACTTAAGTATGTTTAAAAACAAATACTTTTAGACTTTTACTCAAGTAGTATTTTACTGGGTGACTTTCACTTTTACTTGAGTCATTTGAAAAATGCTGGTACTTTTTCCACAACTGACTGCAGGAATATCCACCAGAGCTGTTGCCAGAGAATTGAAAGTTAATTTCTCTACCATAAAAACGTATCCAACGTCGTTTCAGAGAATTTGGAGTACGTCCAACCGGCCTAACAACCGCAGACCAAGTGTAACCACGCCAATCCAGGACCTCCACATCCAGCTCCTTCACCTGCGGTATCCTGGAAGCTGAAAATGTCCCAGTTCTTCCATGGCATGCATACTCACCAGACATGCCACCCATTGAGCATGTTTGGGATGCTCTGGATAGACGTGTACGAAGGCGTGTTCCAGTTCCTGCCAATATCCAGCAACTTCACACATCCATTGAAGAGGAGTGGGATAACATTCCACAGGCCACAATCAACAGCCTGATCAACACTATGCAAAGGAGATGTACTTTTTTTTTGAAAGGCATCTGTGACCAACTGATGCATATCTGTACTCCCAGTCATGTGAAATCAATATATTAGGGCATAAGGAATTTATTTCAATTGATTGATTTCATTATATGAACTGTGACTCAGTAAAATCTTTGAAGTGTTTGCATGTTGCGTTTCTATTTTTGTTCAGTGTAGTTCATTTCTATGTTATGACCTCAAAGGCTATTACTGAATCAAGTGTTAAATAAGAACGATGTAGTTACTAGTAATCATCGGTTACCTAGCAACTTAATGTGAACCCCAGTAGGGTATAACCTTTAGAATTACTATCTAGTTACAATGTAACAACCTTTGCAGACAGTAGGCTAACCAGGAGAAAATATGATAATAAATATTGAATAACCAAATCTATAATTACAATGTTGTTACAAGGGACATACATGTATTTAAAATCTACTTCCCAGGAGCAGGCAACTTAATGCAAAGTAAAGTGACCTTTTTTTTATTACTATTAATTATTTAAAAACACAGGTCCAGACGGATCCCCCTGTGGGACTGTCTCCTGGTCAAAGGCTGAGGCATGTTGCTGTCTGACACGGTTAAAGGAATTTCAGCAACCCTGAAATAATGGAAATATCCTGGAGGCAGGCAGACAGATAGACAGGTGGACGGACAGCTCCTGTACAGACCCTGTGGTGAACACTATGGCCTTGGTGTTAGCACGCACAGACAAACACACACACACACACACACACACAGACACACACACACACACACACACAAACACACACACACACACACACACACACACACACACACACACACACACACACACACACACACACACACATCCACGTCCACACACACACACACGTCCACACAAACACAAAAACACACAAACGCCACATCCACACGCACAGTACATCTGGATTGTGTTGAGGTGACTAGCCCAGCGGCCCCCGTCCCAGTGCACGTCCACCATGGTGAGGCCTCTCCATCACTCCGGCTCCTGGCTGACAGGCCTATCTCTGGGGCTCCAGGACTCCACCGCTCAGGCTGGTCTTACTGAGCGCGCTCCAACTGTGCTCTGCTGAGGAAGGGATTCTGTATCAGGCTAATGGATTACTCACCCACATCACCTGTCCCACTGGATTCCCCTGACCAACACACACAGAGACAAACAGAGAGACACACACACACACACACACACACACACATACACACACTCTTGCGCAAAACCTCACATCATATTAGAATTACCAGTGAAGACAACTATAAGTGAGGTTATAACATGAACGACAAAACTAGCCAATCAACCCAGTTATAGCTGAATAATTTAACAATTTAACCATTCATGGAGCGAGGTAGTTAAAAATCAACTTCAGCTGGACTCTGTTTTGTGGAAAGTCAAGTTCAAGCTAAGAAAACAGCCATTGCTCATAGTGTCAGATAGAAATCAGAGCTCTCAGCAGGCCACAGCATCAGGTCTTTCCTGTTACTACCTCTATCCCTCTCTCTTTCACTCTCTCTGAATGTCCACATCTCTCCCTCACTCACACTGTCCACCTCTCTACTTCTCTCCCTCTCTCCCTCTCTCCCCCTCTCTACCTCTCTCCCTATCTCCCTCTACCACTCTCTAAATCTCTCCTTCTCTCTGACTGTCCACCTCTCACCCTCTCTCCTTCTCTCCCTCTCTCCCTCTCCCCCTCTCTCCCGCTTTCCCTCTCTCCCCCTCTCTCCCTCTCTACCTCTCTCTGACTGTCCACCTCTCTCCCTCTCTTTGACTGTCCACCTCTTTCTATCCACCTCTCTCTCTCTCTCTCCCCCCCCCTCTCTTCCTCTCTCCCTCTCTCACTCTCTCACTCTCTACCTCTCTACCTCTCTACCTCTCTCTGACTGTCCACCTCCCTCCCACTCTCCCTCTCTCCCTCTCTCTCCCTCTCCCTCTCTCTCCCTCTCCCCCTCTCTCCCTCTCTACCTCTCTCTCCCTCCCTCACTCTCTCACTATCTACCTCTCTACCTCTCTACCTCTCTACCTCTCTCTTACTGTCCACCTCTCTCTCCCTCTCTCCCTCTCTCCCTCTCTCCCTCTCTCTCCCTCTTACCCCTCTCTCCCTCTCTCCATTCTCTCTGACTGTCCACCTCTCTACTTCTCTCCCGCTCTACCTCTCTACCCTCTCTACCTCTCTCCCTATCTCTCCCTCTCTTCCTCTCTCTGACTGTCCACCTCTCTACATCTCTACCTCTCTCCCTCTCTCTCCCTCTCTCCCTTTCTCTCCCTCTCTTCCTCTCTCTGACTGTACACCTCTCTCTCCCCCTCTCTCCCTCCTTCTCCCTCCACCTCTCTCCCTCTCTCTCCCTATCTCATCCTCAACAGTAGTTGTTCTGTAGCAGTAGTAGTAGTAGTAGTAGTAATAGTAATAGTAGTAGTAGTAGTAATAGTAGTAGTAGTAGTAATAGTAGTAGTAGTAGTAGCAGTAGTAGTAGCAGTATTAGTAGTAGTAGTAGTAATAGCAGTAGTAGTAGTAGTAGTAGTAGTAGTAGTAGTAGTATAGTAGTAGTATCAGTAGTAGAAGTAGTAAGTGTCGTAGTATAGAGTAGTCGTAGTAGTAGTAGTAGTAGTAGTAGTCGTAGTAGTATCATTAGTAAGTAGTAGTCTAGTAGTATAGTCGTAGCGAGTAGTATAAGATTAGTAGTAGTAGCAGTAGTAGTAGTAGTAGGTAGTAGTAGTAGTAGTAGTAGTGTAGTATTAGTAGCAAAAAGTAGCAAGTAGTAGGTAAGTAGAGTAAGTAGCAGTAGTAGTAGTAGTAGCAGTAGTAGTAGATTAGTAGTAGTAGTAGTAGAGCAGTATTAGACAGTAGTAAGCAGTAGCAGTAATTAGTAGTCACTAGTAATAGTAGTAGTAGTAGTAATGGTAGTAACTAGTAGTATAAGTATTAGTAGTAGTAGTAGTAGTAGGTAGTAGTAAGTAGTAGTAGTAGGTAGTAGGTAGTAAGTAGTATTAGAGGTAGGTATAGTAGTAGTAGGTTAGTAGCAGTATGTAGTAGCAGTAGTAGGCAGTACGTAATAGTAGTAGGCGTAGTAAAGGTAGTAGGTAATAGTAGTAGTGTAGTAGTAATGGAGTAATAGTAGTAGAAGTAGTAGTAGTAGCATAGTAGTAGTAGTAGTTAGTAGTAGTAGTAGTAGTAGTAGTAGTATATAGTAGTAGTATTAGTACGTATAGCAGTAGTAGCAGTAGCAGTCAGTAGTAGCAGTAGTAGTGTGTATAGTAAGTAGTAGTAGTAGTAGGTAGTAATAGTAGTAGTGTAGTAGTAGTAGCAGTATATTAGTCGTAGTGTAGTAGTATTAATGTAGTAGTAAGTAGTAGCAGTATTAGCAGTAGTAGTCATAGCTACTAGTATAGCAGTGTATATAGCTGTAGTAGAGTATTAGTGTAGTAAGTAGTAGGAGTAGTAGTAGTAGTAGTAGTAGTAGTAGTAGTAGTAGGGAGTTTCTGTTCCGTGTACAAAGGTAATCATTATGTTTCCTTTAACATTAATTTACTCACAATTCCGACCATTAAGAGGAAAGACAAAAGAGAGGGTCCGGTGTCACGTGCCGACAGCATACCACAGTCCCCCTCCCCCCCCAGCGTACCAAATCCCCCAGCGTACCACGCCCCCCCCCCAGCGTACCACGGTCTCTCCCTCTCTCCCTCTCTCTCCCTCTTACCCCTCTCTCCCTAAGATTTTCTATGGGGTTGAGATCTGGAGACTGGCTAGGCCACTCCAGGACCTTGAAATTATTCTTACGAAGCCACTCCTTCGTTGCCCGGGCGGTGAGTTTGGGATCATTGTCATGCTGAAAGACCCAGCCATGTTTCATCTTCAATGCCCTTGCTGATGGAAGGAGGGTTTCACTCAAAATCTGACGATACATGGCCCCATTCATTCTTTCCTTTACACGGATCAGTCGTCCTGGTCCCTTTGCAGAAAAACAGCCCCAAAGCATGATGTTTCCAACCCCATGCTTCACAGTAGGTATGGTGTTCTTTGGATGCAACTCAGCATTCTTTGTCCTCCAAACATGACGAGTTGAGTTTTTACCAAAAAGTTATATTTTGGTTTCATCTGACCATATGACATTCTCCCAATCCTCTTCTGGATCATCCAAATGCACTTCAGACGGGCCTGGACATGTACTGGCTTAAGCAGGGGGACACGTCTCTCACTGCAGGATTTGAGTCCCTGGCGGCGTAGTGTGTTACTGATGGTTGGCTTTGTTACTTTGGTCCCAGCTCTCTGCAGGTCATTCACTAGGTCCCCCCGTGTGGTTCTGGGATTTTTGCTCACCGTTCTTGTGATCATTTTGACCCAACGGGGTGAGATCTTGCGTGGAGCCCCAGATCGAGGGAGATTATCAGTGGTCTTGTATGTCTTCCATTTCCTAATAATTGCTCCCACAGTTGATTTCTTCAAACCAAGCTGCTTACCTATTGCAGATTCAGTCTTCCCAGCCTGGTGCAGGTCTACAATTTTGTTTTTGGTGTCCTTTGACAGCTCTTTGGTCTTGGCCATTGTGAAGTTTGGAGTGTGACTGTTTGAGGTTGTGGACAGGTGTCTTTTATACTGATAACAAGTTCAAACAGGTGACATTAATACAGGTAATGAGTGGAGGACAGAGGAGCCTCTCAAAGAAGAAGTTACAGGTCTGTGAGAGCCAGAAATCTTGCTTGTTTGTGGGTGACCAAATACTTATTTTCCACCATAATTTGCAAATAAATTCATTAAAAATCCTACAATGGGATTTTCTGGATTTTTTTCCTCATTTTGTCTGTCATAGTTGACGTGTACCTATGATGAAAATTACAGGCCTCTCTCATCTTTTTAAGTGGGAGAACTTGCACAAATGGTGGCTGACTAAATACTTTTTTCCCCACTGTATTACGTCTCTCTCTCTCTCTCTCTCAATTCATTTTCAATTCAAGGGGCTTTATTGGCATGGGAAACATATGTGTACATCGCCAAAGCAAGTGAAATAGATAAACAAAAATGAAATAAACAGTAAACATTACACTCACACAAGTTCCAAAAGAATAAAGACATTTCAAATGTCATATTATGTCTATATACAGTGTTGTAATGTTGTGCGAATATTTATTGTACAAAAGGGAAAATAAATCAACATAAATATGGGTTGTATTTACAATGGTGTTTGTTCTTCGCAAATCTTGCTGCTGTGATGGCACACCCACTGTGGTATTTCTCACAATAGATATGGGAGTTTATCAAAATTGTATTTGTTTTCAAATTTTTTTGTGGATCTGTTTAAACTGAGGGAAATATGTGTCTCTAATATGGTCATACATTTGGCAGGAGGTTAGGAAGTTCAGCTCAGTTTCCACCTCATGTTGTGCACATAGCCTGTCTTCTCTTGAGGGCCAGGTCAGCCTATGGCAGCCTTTCTCAATGGCAAGGCTATTCTCTCTGAATCTGTACATAGTCAAAGCTAATTCTTTCCAATGTGTCAAGTAATTATCTATGTGTTTTCTCATGATTTGGTTGGGTCTAATTGTGTTGCTGTCCTGGGGCTCTGTGGGGTCTGTTTGTGTTTGTGAACAGAGCCCCAGGACCAGCTTGCTTAGGGGACTCTTCTCTAGGTTCATCTCTCTGTAGGTGATGGCTTTGTTATGGAAGGTTAGGGAATCGCTTCCTTTTAGGTGGTTGTAGAATTTAACGGCTCTTAGTGGGTATCGGCCTAATTATTCTCTGCATGCATTATTTGGTGTTTCACGTTGTGCACAGAGGGTATTTTTGCAGAATTGGTTGGTGAGCGGACCCCAGACCTCACAACCATAAAGGGCAATGGGTTCTATAACTGATTTAAGTATTTTTAGCTAGATGGTATGTGAAATGTTATGTTCCTTTTGACGTTCACAGCTTTGTGGAAGTTACCTGTGGCGCTGATGTTTAGGCTAAGGTATGTATAGTTTTTTGTGTGCTCTTGGGCAACGATGTCTAGATGGAATTTGTAATTGTGGTCCTGGCAACTGGACCTCTACCTCTCTCTCTCTCTAGCCCCCTCCCTCTCTCTCTCCCCCCTCTCTCTCTCCCCTCTGTCGTTCAGTGAGATATACCGCTGTCCTTAATTTCTCTGACAATAGAAACAGAGACTCCAAACCAGGGAATGAGACTGATTGGCTATTGCTACAGGGATGTTAATGACATGTAAATAATGTAGTCTTTGTTCTTCAAGCTAAGCTCTTGCACTGGGTTTAACAAATAAGTATTTTTGAAGGAGAGTTGAGACATTGTTGTTTGGAAATACTGATGATAGGGGTTAGATATTTATGTGTTGACCAGTGTGAAAAAGGACATTTAGGGCATTTGTGGCATGTTTAGAGGAGTTATGTTGAGGATTTGTCACGTTCGTCATAATGAGTGGACCAAGGCGCAGCGTGATATGAGTACATACTTTAATAGGTACTTTTCAAAAACAACAAAACGATACGTGAAGTCCTCGGACATACACAAACCTACACGGAACAAGATCCCACGAATCACAAGTGCACAAAAGGCTGCCTAAGTATGGTTCCCAATCAGAGACAACAAGCAACAGCTGATTCTCGTTGCCTCTGATTGAGAACCAACCCGGCCAACATAGAAACACATAACCTAGAACAGAACATAGGAAACGAAACATAGACACTACACAAAGAAACTAACACCCTGGCTCAACATAAAAGAGTCCCCAGAGCCAGGGCATGACAGTACCCCCCCCCCCCCCCAAAGGCGCGGACTGCGACCGAGCCAACATAAACCAACAGGGGAGGGGCTGGGTGGGCATTCCACCTCGGAGGCAGTTCCGGCTCCGGGCTTTACCACCACCCTCTAAGAACCCCCCCGTAGCACCCCTGGTCTGGTCTGGCCCCGCTGGCTGAAGCTGGACTGGACATCGGTGGAGCGGATTGCTTAGGCTCCGGTGTGGAGCAGCTGGCCGGTACCTGACCAGGCACGGGCTGTGCCGGACTGACGACGCGCACCACAGGCTTGGTGCGGGGAGCAGGGACGGGCTGGACCGGGCTGACGACGCGCACCACTGGCTTGGTGCGGGGAGCAGGAATGGGCCGGACCGGGCTGACGACGCGCACCACTGGCTTGGTGTGGGGAGCAGGAACGGGCCGGACCGGGCTGACGATGCGCACCACTGGCTTGGTGCGGGGAGCAGGAACGGGCCGGACCGGGCTGACAACGCGCACCACAGGCTTGGTGCGGGGAGCAGGAACAGGCCGGACCGGGCTGGCGACGCGCACCATTGGCTTGGTGCGAGGGACAAGAACAGGCCGGGCCGGGCTGGCGACGCGCACCACAGGCTTGAAGCGGGGAGCAGGAACAGGCCGGACCGGGCTGGCGACGCGCATCATTGGCTTGGTGCGAGGGACAGGAACAGGCCGGGTCGGGCTGGCGACGCGCACCATTGGCTTGGTGCTTGGGGCAGGAACAGGCCGGGTCGGGCTGGCGACGCGCACCACAGGCTTGGTGCGAGGGTCCCTCTTGTCTGTCCAACGACGACACTGTTGGTGCCGTACCTCCTCTCTCGCCAGGGCTTTAACTTTAGCCCATGGCCCTTTACCCGCAAACATGTCCTCCCAGGACCACCATTGGCCCACCTGGGCCATCGCCAACCTCTCCAGCTCCTTACCCAGTGTTTGCTCCTGGAAACGCTGCTTGGTCCTGTTTTGGTGGGATCTTCTGTCACGTTCGGCATAATGAGTGGACCAAGGCGCAGCGTGATATGAGTACATACTTTAATAGGTACTTTTCAAAAACAACAAAACGATACGTGAAGTCCTCGGACATACACAAACCTACACGGAACAAGATCCCACGAATCACAAGTGCACAAAAGGCTGCCTAAGTATGGTCCCCAATCAGAGACAACAAGCAACAGCTGATTCTCGTTGCCTCTGATTGAGAACCAACCCGGCCAACATAGAAACACATAACCTAGAACAGAACATAGGAAACGAAACATAGACACTACACAAAGAAACTAACACCCTGGCTCAACATAAAAGAGTCCCCAGAGCCAGGGCATGACAGTACCCCCCCCCCCCCCCCAAAGGCGCGGACTGCGACCGAGCCAACATAAACCAACAGGGGAGGGGCTGGGTGGGCATTCCACCTCGGAGGCAGTTCCGGCTCCGGGCTTTACCACCACCCTCTAAGAACCCCCCCGTAGCAACCCCTGGTCTGGTCTGGCCCCGCTGGCTGAAGCTGGACTGGACATCGGTGGAGCGGAATGCTTAGGCTCCGGTGTGGAGCAGCTGGCCGGTACCTGACCAGGCACGGGCTGTGCCGGACTGACGACGCGCACCACAGGCTTGGTGCGGGGAGCAGGGACGGGCTGGACCGGGCTGACGACGCGCACCACTGGCTTGGTGCGGGGAGCAGGAATGGGCCGGACCGGGCTGACGACGCGCACCACTGGCTTGGTGTGGGGAGCAGGAACGGGCCGGACCGGGCTGACGATGCGCACCACTGGCTTGGTGCGGGAGCAGGAACGGGCCGGACCGGGCTGACAACGCGCACCACAGGCTTGGTGCGGGGAGCAGGAACAGGCCGGACCGGGCTGGCGACGCGCACCATTGGCTTGGTGCGAGGGACAAGAACAGGCCGGGCCGGGCTGGCGACGCGCACCACAGGCTTGAAGCGGGGAGCAGGAACAGGCCGGACCGGGCTGGCGACGCGCATCATTGGCTTGGTGCGAGGGACAGAACAGGCCGGGTCGGGCTGGCGACGCGCACCATTGGCTTGGTGCTTGGGGCAGGAACAGGCCGGGTCGGGCTGGCGACGCGCACCACAGGCTTGGTGCGAGGGTCCCTCTTGTCTGTCCAACGACGACACTGTTGGTGCCGTACCTCCTCTCTCGCCAGGGCTTTAACTTTAGCCCATGGCCCTTTACCCGCAAACATGTCCTCCCAGGACCACCATTGGCCCACCTGGGCCATCGCCAACCTCTCCAGCTCCTTACCCAGTGTTTGCTCCTGGAAACGCTGCTTGGTCCTGTTTTGGTGGGATCTTCTGTCACGTTCGGCATAATGAGTGGACCAAGGCGCAGCGTGATATGAGTACATACTTTAATAGGTACTTTTCAAAAACAACAAAACGATACGTGAAGTCCTCGGTCATACACAAACCTACACGGAACAAGATCCCACGAATCACAAGTGCACAAAAGGCTGCCTAAGTATGGTCCCCAATCAGAGACAACAAGCAACAGCTGATTCTCGTTGCCTGTGATTGAGAACCAGCCCGGCCAACATAGAAACACATAACCTAGAACAGAACATAGGAAACAAAACATAGACACTACACAAAGAAACTAACACCCTGGCTCAACATACAAGAGTCCCCAGAGCCAGGGTGTGACAGGATTATTGTTCGTCAATACAGTCGTTATGGATGTGGCCATGACAGGATGCTCTTGGGTATCATACCAAGGTTGACAAGGTCTCACAATAGCCATGAATGCACATCATGACTTGGTTTCATCGTGAACAGGTCGTTAACTTAGTCATCATAATAGAGCTAGGTTATGTTATGGAACAACAAAGCAGACCAGACATGATTTAACCTTTTTTCTGTTCACCCACTTTGTGTAAAGTTCACAGCTATTTTCATTCTAAATGTCTTGCCTGCCCTAACTGTACATACAAAACACATGTGTTGGGACACGGTCTTCCATCAGTTTAACTGAAGGACCCGTAGAGGTGTGAGATGGAACCTTTACACCACAGTAGATATAGATATACATATATACATAACATAGAGATGGAACCGTTACACAACAGTAGATATAGATATACATAACATAGAGATGGAACCTTTACACCACAGTAGATATAGATATACATAACATAGAGATGGAACCGTTACACCACAGTAGATATAGATATACATAACATAGAGATGGAACCTTTACACCACAGTAGATATAGATATACATAACATAGAGATGGAACCTTTACACCACAGTAGATATAGATATACATAACATAGAGATGGAACCTTTACACCACAGTAGATATAGATATACATAACATAGAGATGGAACCGTTACACCACAGTAGATATAGATATACATAACATAGAGATGGAACCTTTACACCACAGTAGATATTTAATCTGCATTTAGATTACCCCTACGGTAACCTTGTTATTTACATTCATACCTCCTCGATCAAGATGCTCCTGTAAAAACCATCAGTAAAACCCATCCACTACTAAATGGGACCAGGATACATACATCTCAATATAACCTTTGCAGCGTTGAGAAGACCATTAGACTTTGGTGAGATGCTGGAGAGGGTTTTAAGGCTAAGAACCGTGATAAACGCTATTCAGAGCCTTATGTGTCTTTCCAGTCTGCATCATAGTCTGTGATGCATAGCAGTCAGCGAGTAGTCGTCACGTGACATTGTGGGGGGCTTGGAAAGAGGATATGTACAGAGTCAATTGTGCACAGGAAACAGCCAAAAGGAAAACAGATGGACCAAACAGTGACAATGTTTCATGGGGGGAAGGAGGAGAAGCGGAGAGAGAGAGAGAGAGGAAGAGTGCAGAGAGGAGGGAGACAGAGAGAGAGAGAGGGGACGCAGAGAGATTGGTAGAGGGAAGAAAAAAGAGAGAAGAGAGAGAGAGAGGAGAAAGAAAAAAGAGAGAGAGAAGAATGAGAGGAGAGAGAGAGAGGGAGAAAAAAAGAAGGAAAAAAACAAAAGAGAGAGAAGAGGACGGAGAGAGAAGAAAAAAGAGACGAGAGAGAAGAAAAAAGGAGAAGAGAGAGAAGAGGAGGAAGACATAAAAGAGGAGAGAGACGAGAGAGAGGACGAGAGAGAGAGAGCACGGAAAGAGAGAAGTCAGGAAAAAACAAAGAGCGAGAGAGAGAAAGAGAGGAAGGGAAAAAAGAAAAAAGAGAGGAGAGAGAAGAGCGGAGAGAGAGAGGAAAAAAAAGAGAGAAAAAAGAGAGGAGAGAAGCGAGAAGGAAAAGAGAGAGAAGAGAGAGACGAGCGAGAGAGAGGAGAGAGAGAGAAGAGAGAGGGCGGGGGGTGTGGTTTTTCGGGTGTTTGTTGTTGGGGAGGAGAGAGCGGAGAGAGAGTAGAGAAGAAAACAGAAGCTATAGATAACGAAAAACAGAGAAAATAATATATAGAGGATTAAGGACAGTAAATAAAGAGGAGATAGAGAGAGACCAAATACTGAGGGAAGAAGAGAGAGAGCGAAAGGAAAGAGAGAGAAGAGCGAGGACGCAGAGAAGAAACAAGAGAAGAGAGAGAGAGAGAGAGGTGAAGAAAAAAAGAGAGATGAGAGAGAGAAGAAACAAAGAGAGAGAGAGAGAAGGACAAGGAAACAGGGGAAGGGAGAGAGAGAGAACGGAGGAGCGAGGGAGGAAGCGAGAAAAGAAACGAGGCAGAGAGGAGAGAGACGAGAGAGAAGAGGAGAGCGAGAAGAAAAAGAACGTATGAAGAAAGAGAGAATGAAGAAGAGTGGTAAAAAAAAAGGGAGAGAGAGAGAAGAAAAAGGCGAGAGAGAGCCAAGATATGCTAAGGAGAAGAGGCGAGAAGAGCAATAAGAGGAGAGCGATACAGAGAGGCAGAGAGATGAGACGAAGACGAAAGAGAGTAAAGAGAGAGAGAGAGAGAGAAGAGAGAGGAGAGGAAGAGAAGAAGAGAAGGAAAAAAAAAAAAAAAGGAGAGAGAGAACAAACAAAATGAGAGAGAGAGAGAGAAAGGAAAAAAGAGAAGAAGAGAGAGAGAGGAGAGTACGAAAAAGATGAGTAGAGAGAGAGGATGAGAAGAGCGAAGGAAAAAAAAATAGGAAGAGAGAGTGCGAGATAGAGAACTAACGAATGCAGCAGAGAGAGAGGCCACGACAGAAAAACAGCTCGAGAGAGCGACGACAACACCATCAAATGAGCCCTCAAAGGAAAAAAAAAAGCGAGAGAGAAGAGAGCCAGCAGCTCTCCCCCCCCGACCCCCCCCGAGAGACTGAGAAAAAGAAAATCAGAGAGAGAGAGAAGGGAGACACAAAAAGGAGAAGAAGAGAGAGAGGGAAGCGAAAAAAAAAAGGAGTAGAGAGAGAAGAGAGGAAGAAAACCCAAAAGAAAAAAAGGGAGAAGAAGAGACGAGAGAGAGAAGGAGAAAAGAAGGAAAGGAAGAGCAGAGAGAAGAGGAGACGCTCTATCTCTGCCGCAAAAAAACTGAAGATATATATATGCTAAATAAAAAACAAACGCATCTTAGCGAGATCTATATCCCACCTACCTAAACCCCCCTCTCTCCTCCCCCCTCTCTCTCTCTCTCTCTGTGAAAGGTATACAGGTCAGCTATTTTCCATGGGGAGGTGAAGATCTGAGAGCTAAGTACTCCCCTTATCACCTTGCTGCTCTGTTCTGGAGGCCTTTCTATAAGCAATAAGCAAGCCACCGAGTGGTGAGATCACCTTGCTGCTCTGTTCTGGAGGCCTTTCTATAAGCAATAAGCAAGCCACCGAGTGGTGAGATCACCTTGCTGCTCTGTTCTGGAGGCCTTTCTATAAGCAATAAGCTAGCCCCAGAGTGGTGAGATCACCTTGCTGCTCTGTTCTGGAGGCCTTTCTATAAGCAATAAGCAAGCCACCGAGTGGTGAGATCACCTTGCTGCTCTGTTCTGGAGGCCTTTCTATAAGCAATAAGCAAGCCACCGAGTGGTGAGATCACATTGCTAGTCTGTTCTGGAGGCTTTCAGACCATGCTATTTAACACACACACACACATAACTACCTGACATACGTGGAGATTTATGCTATGTAAAAAGACACTGGTATGAGTTAGGTCTGGATTCAATCCATATAGCAGAAGGTCTTAATACTGTTTATCAAATTACTCATTAATTATACTACTAATTATAATTTTTGGAATTATATTTGTGACCGACCGCCTTGATTCGGTCTTATGTAGCAAAATTTGAAATGGTGATTTTTACATTGGATAAAAGCAGAGACACAGAGCTACAAAATGGTATATCATACACTGCATTTGAGGAACAATGGGAAAGTAATGCTGCTTTGAAAGTTGATAAACTTGCAATCCCACTTTTGAGAAAATGGCCTTTGAATGTTTTGGTACCTACTGAAGAGCTCTTCTTTGTCTACACCCATTCAGCATCGTCCACGCCCTCTTAAGCTTTAGCCCCACCCATCTCGTTTCGCTCTCGGAACGTTCAGAGTGTACACTTGACACTCTGGCTGATGAGTAGGGTTGAGCCGAGCGTTCTGACCTCACAACGGCAGTAAAGCACCCAAGCTAACTGGCTAACATTAGCTAGCTTGCTATTTACTTTCAGACACAAAACTGGGATTTAGGTTAATTGTTTACCTCTGGATAACATGAAAACAGCCTAACCAGCTCTGCTAGGGCGAGTAAAATGATCACTGGGATGTTCTCCCCGCTGACCATTTTACTCTCCATAGCAGAGCTGGTTAGGCTGTTTTCGTGTTATCCAGAGCATTGGGGACTGTAACTGTGCTGCTGGCAACAATGTAATTATGCTTTTTTGCCGACATTTACTGACACCGGTCATATTCAACGGGTGTTGTGCGTTCGTAAATTCATTAGTTATTCTGCGCTCTGGCATACTCAGACTGAATTTACGAATGCACCCGAAATGGTTACTTGCATAGTGGAGTCTTTTGTTAAGACATGTAGCTAGCTAGCTAAACAATGAACCTAGCTAGGTAAACAATGTGTAAAATCATACACGTAACGTTAGCCAGCTAACATTAGCTAGCTAACACTGAACCATAATCCCAACTCATGATGTTACTACCCTGCATGCATCTGCTGGTAGCTAACCAACCAGGTTCAACGTTAGCTAGCTAACATTAGGCTATAACTAGCCAAGCAAATGGCTTTGAGATATGAATAATAACATCATACACGTAACGTTAGCTAGTGAGCCAGCCAGCCAGTTAATGTTAGATAGTTAAACAATGAACCGTAATCCCAACTCATGACTTTACCACCCTGCATGAATCTGCAGGTAGCTAACCAACCAGGTTCAATGTTAGCTAGCAAATGGCTCTGAGATACGAATAATACGATCATACACGTAACGTTAGCTAGCGAGCCAGCCAGCTAACGTTAGCTAGCTAGCTAACAGTACACTTAAACTTGAAATGAAACCACTTTCTGTCAAAATTTTAAACGTGTAATATCTGAAAATGTAGCTAGCTAGAGTATCTTACCCGTAGCATCATGCATGATGGAAGCGTCTTCCTGTCACGGATGCCATGGTTGCCCTTAGTTTGAAGATGTGGTCCTCTGTAGCTCAGCTGGTAGAGCACGGCGCTTGTAACGCCAAGGTAGTGGGTTCGATCCCCGGGACCACCCATACACAAAAAATGTATGCACGCATGACTGTAAGTCGCTTTGGATAAAAGCGTCTGCTAAATGGCATATTATTATTAAGATGTAATCCGGAGACTTGTTTTTTCCTTTTCCTTAGCTATCATACTCTAATTCCACTGATTTCAAAACTCGATCCTCCAGGAAGTGGAGAGCAACACTTATACATCTTTACTACATGATACATTTTTTAAAAAGCCGCCTTAGACAGTATTACCTACAAATACTGACCAGCTCAAACAGACAGAAGCTATGTGGCTGTCACGACTTCCGCCGAGGCTGCCTCCCCTCCTTGTTCGGGCAGGTTTCGGCGTTCGTCGTCACCGGCCTTCTAGCCACTGCCGCTCCTCATCTCATCATTCCATTTGTCTTGTCTTGTCAATTACACACACCTGGTTCATATTCCCCTCATTAGTCTGTGTATAAGTGTTCCCTCTGCCCCCTTGCCCCCCTTATGTGAGTTGAGTGTAGCTCGGTGGAGCTACCCGTACCTTGTATTGCCGGGGTAGATTGTTCCCCTGTGCCTGTATATTGTTGGAGCTATCCAGCGCAACTGTGTACTAAGGAATAAACTCTGTATTCTGTGATTTACCCTCCTGCACCTGACTCCTTCTAATCACACTCATCACTATGTCAGACCAATCCGAACTCCTCTCTCGGCATGTCCAGCCCACTCATTATCTCAGCCAATCATGGTTAGTGGGAAGGTTGCTGTCTTTTTCTGTGGCTTAACCAACTAGGCTCGCAATTTAACAATTGTATTCGTATTTACAGATGGCATACGAGTTTGGTATTAAGGAACATGAAAGTTCACATATTCCAGAAGGCATTTCTGCTCAAAAACGCATTATGATAAAAAAAAAAAGGTTTATGTTCAAATGGCTTTCCTGTGAAGTAGTGGCCGACGACTTACGCCTAATTTCCTGAAACGAGTCACATTTTATTCTCAATGCAATTAGGCTACATTTTATTACAGTAAATAGCATTATTTTGTAGTCAATAACATTTTTAATATTCCCAATTTGTAATTGTTATTATGTGGACAAGAAAACACATTCAGACCCACAACAGCAACACCAACATGTAAATAACACCACCGCAGCAGCAAGGATCACAACATGATGTTTCTCTATTTCATATGATTGCGCTTCAAAAGGACAAACACATTCATGTCAATCCCATTGCCCTTTGATTCCACTCCATAAAAGGGACATTTTGTTTAATTCCCGGAGTCTTTCATAGTCAGACCGAGCCTCAGCCTCAGCCTTGCAATAATATCCTGATTTGGTAAAAAAAAATAATTCAAATGTATCATTTTTCAGCCCAAGGCGTTTCTCTCTGCTGCCTGGAGCCGTTTGAGAAACAGCCGGGTACAAAGCAGGGAACCCTGGGAACTTTGGTTATATAGTCAATCAGACAGACACCCCAGAGAGACCAACAGAGATAGACCCACTGCCGCTACCACACAGGGCCAGGGATATGGTCATCAGAGGAGACAGAGGGGTTGAGACAGTCAGTGCAGCTGTTGTCTGGGACTCAGAGCGGGAAGAGAGTGACAGACAGACAGACAGACAGACAGACAGACAGACAGACAGACAGACAGACAGACAGACAGACAGACAGACAGACAGACAGACAGACAGACAGACAAGACAGACAGGCAGGCAGACATACAGACAGGCAACAGATAGACAGACAGACAGACAAACAGGGCAGACAGGCAGACAAGACAGACAGGCAGGCAGACATACAGACAGGCAACAGATAGACAGACAGACAGACAGACAGACAGACAGACAGACAGACCGACAGACCGACAGACCGACAGACAGACAGACAGACAGACAGACAGACAGACAGACAGACAGACAAGACAAGACAAACAGGCAGGCAGGCAGACATACAGACAGGCAACAGACAGACAGACAGACAGACAGACAGACAGACAGACAGACAGACAGACAGACAGACAGACAGACAGACAGACAGACAGACAGACAGACAGACAGACAGACAGACAGACAGACAAGACAGACAGGCAGGCAGACATACAGACAGGCAACAGATAGACAGACAGACAGACAAACAGGGCAGACAGGCAGACAAGACAGACAGGCAGGCAGACATACAGACAGGCAACAGATAGACAGACAGACAGACAGACAGACAGACAGACAGACAGACCGACAGACCGACAGACCGACAGACCGACAGACGACAGACAGACAGACAGACAGACAGACAGACAGACAGACAGACAGACAGACAGACAGACAGACAGACATACAGACAGACAGACAGACAGACAAGACAAACAGGCAGGCAGGCAGACATACAGACAGGCAACAGACAGACAGACAGACAGACAGACAGACAGACAGACAGACAGACAGACAGACAGACAGACAGACAGACAGACAGACAGACAGACAGACAGACAGACAGACAGACAGACAGACAGACAGACAAACAGGGCAGACAGGCAGACAGGACAGACAGACAGACAGACAGACAGACAGACAGACAGACAGACAGACAGACAGACAGACAGGCAGGCAGGCAGGCAGGCAGGCAGGCAGGACAGACAGACAGACAGACAGACAGACAGACAGACAGACAGACAGACAGACAGACAGACAGACAGACAGACAGACAGACAGACAGACAGACAGACAGACAGACAGACAGACAGACAGACAGACAGACAAGACAGACAGACAGACAGACAGACAGAGATTTATGGAAATAGCATTCCTTAGAAAATATAGCAGATACAATTGGAAACAGGGCAGGATCTTACAGACATTTGTATACGCAGTGTAATGTGACTTCATAATGATGTGGCTTTCAGCAATGTGAATGAACAGAGGACCACTGAGTCACATCATACTGTATAGTGTAAAGAGAGGAGGGACATGTCACCATGCATTAACATGTGAAGGACAGAGAGTGCGCTGCGGTGTAGGCCTATGTACCGTACTGCCAAATGACTATGTTCTCAGAGCGAAAACCTCACTGCTAGTAGGTGTGTTAAGAAGACTGAACTCAAAAGAGGGTGGTTTGTGGTGATAGGTTGGGATGGACTAAGAGTAGCTGAGGGGTGGGGTTAAGGTGATAGGTGGGATGGACAGAGAGTAGCTGAGGGGTGGGGTTAAGGTGATAGGTTGGGATGGACTGGGAGTAGCTGAGGGGTGGGGTTAAGGTGATAGGTGGGATGGACTGGGAGTAGCTGAGGGGTGGGGTTAAGGTGATAGGTTGGGATGGACTGGGAGTAGCTGAGGGGTGGGGTTAAGGTGATAGGTGGGATGGACTGAGAGTAGCTGAGGGGTGGGGTTAAGGTGATAGGTGGGATGGACTAGGAGTAGCTGAGGGGTGGGGTTAAGGTGATAGGTGGGATGGCCAGAGAGTAGCTGAGGGGTGGGGTTAAGGTGATAGGTGGGATGGACTGAGAGTAGCTGAGGGGTGGGGTTAAGGTGATAGGTGGGATGGACTGAGAGTAGCTGAGGGGTGGGGTTAAGGTGATAGGTTGGGATGGACTGAGAGTAGCTGAGGGGTGGGTTTAAAAGCTCAGAATCTATAATAGTTATGACTGAAAACATGATTTATAATGTATAAGTTCTATCTATTTAGATATAATGTATATCAAAATATCAAATTATTTTATTATTGCTATGTAACTACTGTAAAAAAATACAAAAATACAAAGCCATGTATGTAAAATGTTTGTGGAATGTACATGTAACAACAAAATAAATAAATCAAGAAATAAGGCTGAGGAGAACTACTTTGTGAAGTGTTTTCACTCACAGTATGCGAAGTTCACAAGCAATTATTCAATTCAAAATGTTGGCTAAATATTTCAACTGTGTATGGCAAGCGTGAATATCTGACTGAACATTTAGGAGGCTGCTTTGAGCCACAGCTCGTAGCTACGTTAAATCAAATCACATCGTTGATTTCGCGAGACAGTGTGGTATGGAGAATCCTCACGACCAGGTGAAGAGTCTTGTAGTGTGTGACCAACATCTGTGTCACATGGTTTAGTGTGCGCACCATTACGTTAGCAATCACCACGTTAGCAACACACAAAACACTACAGGAAAGACGGTCGTTTAATGTGAAAGGCTCAGCGATGTTAGGATTTTTGAAAGTCATTTAGTGTCCACCCGGCTTAACTCAACTGAGACGCTAGCTATCACACTGTTTAGCTAAGTGAATTAAAATGTCATCAGCTAGCTAACTTCCTATTAGCTAGCTATCTTTGACGGTTTTCAAATGCATTTGTAGATAACAGCCATGGAAGAGGGTGAATTTGCAGTTCCAGCTGTCAGTAAAGGGAGAGTGTAGGTTACTGTATAGGGGAGGTCATTTTGTGGGAGGACATTATGAAAATTTTCTCTAGTTCCAGTCCTTAGAGGGGAAAACTTTGAGGACAGAGAGATAATAGCAACATAATATTCAGTGCTGTCTAATTTTAGTACAATGAAGCCTGTTTTGTGATGTTTTCTGTTCTCAGATATGGAAAGCTGTGAAAGCCTGTCTGCAGATGAAGAGCGAGGTCCCAATGAATGTCCCAAGAGACTAAGCGTATATCCTACATACCATGGGTTGTATGTGTACCTATTTTAGCAAATCCTGTATACAAAAATACATTTAAACATCACACACAATGTATAAACCTATTTCCACTGGAGCAGGCCAACCCTGCTGGAGGTCTGCTGGGTGTGCAGGGTTCTGTTCCAGCCCAGCAATAACACACCTGATTAAACTTGTCAAATCTAATGAGTTGATAATCAACTGTTCTATTGCTGTGCTGGAACAGAAGTCTGCTCCTCTGCCTCCCGAGTGGCACGGTGGTCCAAGGCACTGCATCGCAGTGCTAGCTGTGTCACTAGAGATCCTGGTTCGAATCCAGGCTCTGTCGTAGCCGGCCGCGACCGGGAGACCCATGGGGCGGCGCACAATTGGCCCAGTGTAGGGGAGGGAATGGCCGGCAGGGATGTAGCTCAGTTGGTAGAGCATGGCGTTTGTAACGCCAGGGTTGTGGGTTTGATTCCCACGGGGGGCCAGTATAAAAAAATAAAATAGTGTATGCACTAACTGTAAGTCGCTCTGGATAAGAGCGTCTGCTAAATGACTGAAATGAAATGTAATGCTCACCCAGTAGATCAGGGATCAGTGGAGGAAGGTTGGCCACCGCTGGTACAGAGCTTTTATTGTTCACCTGAAATGATGCTTTAGTAATAATAACCTGCTGGCTACGACTCAGTGATCTGTTGTTTAGACTAAGATGTCTAATCTTTACACACCAGTTAGCTTATTTGTACATTTTGAAGTGACGAAGTGTTGATTCTTTGAAGTGAAGTGTTTAAACTTGTTTTAATTGTTCAACTATTATTCAAATCGAACTCAATGTTGATTAATCACAGATCACAACCCTGCAATGAAGAGGGGAAGGGGTTTCTGTCTCTAATGTGTTTCTGAGTTGTTCTCAAATGAACATTTCCTTTTTGTCTGGTTGTCAGATCTCCAATCTGTTTTATTTGATTGTCACTCTCTCTCAGTATATCAGCCATGTGAATCCATTTAGCAGCTTATCATATGCCATGCATCGCCAATGCAACCAGAGGCCTACAGTATGATGTCATTACTGGCCTTGTGGGCATCTGTCATCTGAAGCAGAGAATAGCTAAACTCACACATTGTTTACATGTTGAGCTATATGTTCTCAATTTAAAATGATACCAGTAGACAATGGATATGAGGCGAACCATATACCAGACCTAGCAAATTGTTTCTGTGAAAGTTCCCAGAACAAATGCTCTCATAACACAAAACCTGTCCAGTCGTGCTGATAATTATACAATGTTTTAACAAAACATTCTCCCGATGTTGCAAGAACATTCAACACATTTCGCCTGCTCTTTAAAGGATCCCAGAATGTTTCATTGGGTTGTGGGAACAGTCTGGTGGGAACATTGTGGGGACGTCACAAAAGATATGTTCCCAAAAGACAAAAACTATTCAGTTGTGTGGATGATTCTACGATGTTTCTTTTTTAGGTTGCAAAAACATTCAGCTGTTGTTACAAGAACATTCCCAGAAAACATGTCGTCTGTTCTTTAAAGGTTCACAGAATGTTTCTTTAGGATGTGGGAACATTGTGGGGATATGACAAGAGACATGTTCCTAAAACTCTAAAACTGTCCGGTTCTGCTGACTTTTTTATTATTATTATTATTATTATTATTATTATTATTATTATTATTATTATTATTATTATTATTATTATTATTATTATTATTATAATTAAAATTATTATTATTATGTATTTTTTCCAACTTTATTTAACCAGGTAAGTCAGTTGAGAACAAGTTCTCATTTACAACTGCGACCTGGCCAAGATAAAGCAAAGCAGTGCGATAAAAACAACAACACAGAGTTACATATGGGGTAAACAAAACATAAAGTCAAAAATACAACAGAAAATATATATATACAGTGTGTGCAAATGTAGCAAGTTATGGAGGTAAGGCAATAAATAGGCTATAGTGCAAAATAATTACTTTTAGTATTAACACTGGAGTGATAGATGTGCAAGAGATGATGTGCAAATAGAGATACTGGGGTACAAATGAGCAAAATAAATAACAATATGGGGATGAGGTAGTTGGGTGGGCTAATTTCAAATGGGCTGTGTACAGGTGCAGTGATCGGTAAGGTGCTCTGACAACTGATGCTTAAAGTTAGTGAGGGAGATAAGAGTCTCCAGCTTCAGAGATTTTTGCAATTCATTCCAGTCATTGGCAGCAGAGAACTGGAAAGAATGGCGGCCAAAGGAGGTGTTGGCTTTGGGGATGACCAGTGAGATATACCTGCTGGAGCGCAGACTACGGGTGGGTGTTGCTATGGTGACCAATGAGCTAAGATAAGGTGGGGATTTGCCTAGCAGTGATTTATAGATGGCCTGGAGCCAGTGGGTTTGGCAATGAATATGTAGTGAGGACCAGCCAACAAGAGCGTACAGGTCACAGTGGTGGGTAGTATATGGGGCTTTGGAGACAAAACGGATGGCACTGTGATAGACTACATCCAATTTGCTGAGTAGAGTGTTGGAGGCTATTTTGTAAATGACATCGCCGAATTCAAGGATCGGTAGGATAGTCAGTTTTACGAGGGCATGTTTGGCAGCATGAGTGAAGGAGGCTTTGTTGCGAAATAGGAAGCCGATTCTAGATTTAACTTTGGATTGGAGATGTTTAATGTGAGTCTGGAAGGAGAGTTTATAGTCTAACCAGACACCTAGATATTTGTAGTTGTCCACATACTCTAGGTCATACCCGTCGAGAGTAGTGATTCTAGTCGGGTGGGCGGGTGCAAGCAGCGTTCGGTTGAAGAGCATGCATTTAGTTTTACTAGTGTTTAAGAGCAGTTGGAGGCTACTGAAGGAGTGTTGTATGGCATTGAAGCTCGTTTGGAGGTTTGTTAACACAGTGTCCAATGAAGGGCCAGATGTATACAAAATGGTGTCGTCTGCGTAGAGGTGGATCTGAGAGTCACCAGCAGCAAGAGCGACATCATTGATATACACAGAGAAAAGAGTCGGCCCAAGAATTTAACCCTGTGGCACCCCCATACAGACTGCCAGAGGTCCAGAAAACAGGCCCTCCGATTTCACACATTGAACTCTATCTGAGAAGTAGTCTGTAAACCAGGCGAGGCAGTCATTTGAGAACCCAATGCTATTTAGTCTGCCAATAAGAATGCAGTGGTTGACAGAGTCGAAAGCCTTGGCCAGGTCGATGAAGACGGCTGCACAGTACTGTCTATTATCGATCGCGGTTATAATATCGTTTAGGACCTTGAGCGTGGCTGAGGTGCAGCCATGACCAGCTCGGAAACCAGATTGCATAGCGGAGAAGGTACGGTGGGATTCGAAATGGTTGGTGATCTGTTTGTTTTACATGGCTTTCAAAAACATTTGAAAGGCAGGGCAGGATGGATATAGGTCTGTAACAGTTTGGATCTAGAGTGTCACCCCCTTTGAAGAGGGGGATGACCGCTGCAGCTTTCCAATCTCTGGGGATCTCAGACGATACGAAAGAGAGGTTGAACAGGCTAGTAGTAGGGGTTGCGACAATTTCGGCAGCAAATCTTAGAAATAAACGGTCCAGATTGTCTAGCCCAGCTGATTTGTAGGGGTCCAGATTTTGCAGCTCTTTCAGAACATCAGCTATCTGAATTTGGGTGAAGGAGAAGCAGGGGGGGGCATGGGCAAGTTGCAGCGGAGGGTGCAGAGCTGGTGGCCGGGGTAGTGGTAGCCAGGTGGAAAGCATGGCCAGCCGTATCAAAATGCTTCTTGAAATTCTCGATTACAAAAGCACATCCCAGCATGCCTCCAATATCTAACAGGTACCATACATATATATTGAAATGTACATAGTGAACTCGTAAATACGTAATTATAAACTGGGTGGTTCGAGCCCTGAATGCTGATTGGCTGAAAGCTGTGGTATATCAGACCCTATGCCACGGGTATGACAAAAATGTATTATTATTTTATTGCTCTAATTACATTACTAACCAGTTTATAGGGCACCTCTGGGGTTTGTGGGTTTTGATATGTGTTGTGCCTGGAAACAGCCCTTTAGCTGTTGCATGTTGGCCATACAGTATGACAAATGTATGCACTTACTAACTGTAAGTCGCTCAGGATAAGAGCGTCTGCTAAATGACTAAAATGTAATACAGTATACCACACCCCCATACAGTATACCACACCCCCATACAGTATACCACACCCCCATACAGTATACCACACCCCCATACAGTATACCACACCCCCATACAGTATACCACACCCCCATACAGTATACCACACCCCCATACAGTATACCACACCCCCATACAGTATACCACACCCCCCATACAGTATACCACACCCCCTATACAGTATACCACACCCCCATACAGTATACCACACCCCCATACAGTATACCACACCCCCATACAGTATACCACACCCCCATACAGTATACCACACCCCCATACAGTATACCACACCCCCATACAGTATACCACACCCCCTATACAGTATACCACACCCCCATACAGTATACCACACCCCCATACAGTATACCACACCCCCATGCAATATACCACACCCCCATACAGTATACCACACCCCCATACAGTATACCACACCCCCATACAGTATACCACGCCCCCATACAGTAGGACCCCCTCGGGCCTTAGTGCTTTAATAGCTGGCGCTATTTCAGAATGCATGTCAATATCAGACTGGGAAGAATTTACATTCACAATCTCCCCCAATCTGCAAGCATGACCAATGGCATAACACCATATTGATATTCAAATTCAATGAACCAATAGGAATGGAAACATAACCAACCCTGTTACTTACCATGCTACACACACACACACACACACACACACACACACACACACACACACACACACACACAGTATGTCTGATATCATCTACTGTATACAGTAATATGTAAATGGCTGGTTGGTACATTGTTTGTCATTGTAAATAGGTTGGTACATTATTTGTCTTTGTAAATGGCTGGTTGGTACATTGTTTGTCATTGTAAATGGCTGGTTGGTACATTGTTTGTCATTGTAAATGGCTGGTTGGTACAATGTTTGTCATTGTAAATGGCTGGTTGGTACATTGTTTGTCATTGTAAATAGAAGGTTGGTACATTGTTTTGTCTTTGTAAATGGCTGGTTAGTACATTGTTTGTAATTGCAAATGGCTGGTTGGTACATTGTTTGTAATTGTAAATGGAAGGTTGGTACATTGTTTGTCATTGTAAATGGCTGGTTGGTACATTGTTTGTCATTGTAAAGCGATTGAATGGTTCAGTCCCATCTGTGATCCTCTTGGTAGACTCTCCGTGTGTGTGGATGTGTCCCCACTCGTTTGTGTTCCTTCTCAGTTTGTACTGTGCAGTCCATAGTTACTAAGGAAGTGTTCAGCATCCATTTTCTGATTGCATGACAGGGAATAGCTCAACCATGGGCCCAGAGCGTGTTCTTGTCAGGGAAAACTCCTATATGTGTATTATCTATTAATATATTATGTCATGGTTCTTTGACAAGAAAAGCTAAACATATGGTATACTAGATACCCTACAATACAATAGCAGTAGTTCCCACTACCTAACACCGTCATAACTCCCACCATTACACGCTTCTTACTAGAAGTTTCCTGTCTATCTGATGACAGAACACTGGAACCCACCACAGAACCATAGAACCGTAAACACCCATCATTTGTCCTCCTGATGAAAGAACAGTGGAACCCACCACGGAACCATAGAACCGTAAACACCCATCATTTGTCCTCCTGATGAAAGAACAGTGGAACCCACCACGGAACCATAGAACCGTAAACCACCCTAATTTCCTCTGATGAAAGAACAATGGAACCCACCACGGAACCATAGAACCGTAAACTCCCATCATTTGTCCTCCTGATGAAAGAACAGTGGAAACCAACCGTGACACCCGAACCATAGAACGGTAAACATAATCTGTCCTCCTGCTATGTGATGCAGAGAGACAACGAAGGACCAACAGGTGTTCCGCTGAGAGACGGATACAGTGTTTGACCACCTGGGTGCATCATCAACGATGACTATCAACAGCCTCCAGGTGTCTTTCCTACAGTACTGTGTATGTGACTAAGTTGTCTCAACTCGACACGTGACACTATAGGCTAACATCAGGATACCTCTTTTTATCCAAACCTTGATCTAGAATGACAACAGCGTTGTTCCAGAGAGGGGTCAGTAAGTCACCTTGAGACTTCCCCATGTCGGCTCTCAGCCTGGTCACCACCCACGAGAGCTGCAATTTGATCAATTGAGCACCCCATCAGTAGCTGGAAACTGAAGGAGACCAGGAGCCAGAATGACGCCTGGGGACAGCGGGGGGGGGTGGGGGGAGGGGGGAGAAAAAGACCCCGGGGTGACCAAAAAACTTCCGGGAAAAATTAATAAATTCTCCCCCTCCCCCCCTTCATCTTTACATTTTCGGCCCCAAATTTACCAAGTTCCTTAAACCCCCCTTTCAGGGGTTTTTTTTTAAACGGCCCCGGGGAACCCCGAAACACCACAAAGAAGGCCTTCCCGCTCTTTAAACCATAGAAAAATACTAGGAAATTTATAATACAATAATTTTTTTTTCGGCCCCCCCCCTGGGGGGTCGAAACCCCCAAAAAAAGGATCTCATAAATTAAAATGCAAAAGCGGAAAAGAAAACAGGGAAAAAACCTTTTTTCCTCATAACCGGGAGGAAAGGGGATGGGAAAAGGGGCGCCCCCCCATAGTTGGGGGGAGGACGAGTGGATTAAAAAGGGGAATAGGGAATATGAGCGGATTTTAGAAAAAAAAAAAAAAAAAAAAAATAAAAAAAAAACCCCAAAAAAAAAAAAAAACAACCCAAAAGGAGAGAAATCGGACCGGGGCGAGGAGAGAAAACCATTTAAATTTAAAAAGGGGAAAATTCCCCCCCCCCCCCCCCCTCTGTTAATTACCCCCTCAAAAATTCGGGCTGTTGGCCCCTTTTTCTCTGATCTCCTCCCTTTTCCCTCTTCTTCTTTTCCTTTAAAATGTCGTTTTTTGGAGATTGGTAGTGCATCAACCTTTTAACAAACCAAATATCACCCCCCCCCCCCCTATAGTTGAAATTTACCCCAGGCCCTCAACCCCAAAAGAGGAAAGGCGGTTTCCCGTTTCCCTCTGAAAAACCAAAATCTCCCAGGGGGAAAAGCCATATCCCCCCAACCGCCCCCTTTTTTTGAGGAATTCCCAAGGGCCCCCCACCCCCCCTTCCCCACAACCTTTTGGCCACCAAAAACCCCTCTGAAACACACTATTCGCCTGAACACCCTCTTACCCAACGTGGGATTTCCAAAAATGGACCCCCCTTTTTATGTTTACCCCCCGGTGCTGAATGTGATTTGGTTTTTTAAAGGCCCTTGTATTAGAGAGGTTTTGTTTTTCCCAGTAAGTCCTGTGATTTTTTTTCAGTTGTTCGGGGGGTTTAATTGAGGATCAAAGGATATTCTGATTTTTAGCCCCTTTGATGGGGAAAATTTTAGTGACAGGGCCCCCAGAAAAGACTTTTAATAAGGGGGCAGAGGCCCCTGCAGCCCTTTTCACGCCCTGAATGTGGTTTTGTATTTTAAAACACTTACGTGAGCCCTTCCACAAAAACATCAAAAAGATCCCCGGTTTTTTCCATTCCCAGAATCAAAATTTTGTCCGGGGCCGGCGGGAAAAAAAGTAACGTTTTCTTAAAATTACGTTTGGGGCTTCATTCCGAGGAAATGGGAAAAAGGGGAAAAAAGGGTTTTTTTTAAACAAAAGAAAGAAAAAATAAACTGCCTGCACTGGGTTTTAAACCCACGACCCTCAGACCCGGGGGAAACAGTTTAAGCCCCTTAATCTATTGAAACGTCACGACCCCTGGGCAAGCAACCACCCAAATAAGGGTTTAATCGGCGCTCATTTTCCCGTTAGGGGCCCGGTTAAATTTCCCCCAAATTTTCCTGGGGACCTGGACAAAGGGTTAAATACTAAAGGGTTAATTGGTGTGACGGGTGCCCACACACAAACCCCCCACACAAAAACACCCCACCCAAACACACACAAACACCCCACACACACAAAATTTACACACAAAAACAAAACACACAAACACACACACACCACACACACAAAACTTTAAAACCCAGGGAATTGAAAAGCACACAAAAAAAAAAACAAAGCACGCAGGCACCCCCCTAAACACAACACATGCCCCTTTTATTTCTGTAACCTCTGAGTGAACTGCCTGTTTCAGCCCTCAGCCGCCATAGAACTCTGTAGCTCAGTCGGTAGAGCATGGCTATTGCAACGCCCAGGACGGGTGGGTTTCAACACTAAACCCTCAAAATCTTCACAAAAAAAATTTTAGTTTTGGGGCCCGAGTATTTAACCGTTAGTTTTGGCCCGAGTTTTAAACCATTTTAGTGTGGACAGAGCCCTTTAAAATTTTAGTAAGGACAGAGTTTTTAAACTCTTTGGGTTATGGGACAAAAGGCTTTAACCCACTTCAAGGTGGGGCCCGATTTCTTTAAATTTTCAATGTAGGACAGAGTCTTTAACTCTTTAGTATAGGACAGGTTTTTAAACACTTCAATGTGGGAAACGAGTCAAAAAACTTCAATGTAGGACAGATTTTTTTAAATTTACTTTAGTATGGGGCCCCGAGTCTTTTTTCCTTTTCTATTAAGGATACCTAAGGTTTAAAACTGCAACGTTTTCTCATCCCCTCAGGGCAAAATGTTTTTTAAAAAAATTTTGAAAGGATTTTTAAGTTTTAATGCTCCCACATCAAAAAATATTTTTTGCCCCATGATGAAATGGGTAGAATTGGGGGGAAATTGGGTTGACAATTCCCCTCTTTTTCCCCCCCGGGGCCAAGAGGCCCTTTTAAAAAAGGGCCCTTTTACAATTTTTTCCCCCAAAGGGCCCCAAGAGGTGGGCCCTTTAAAAATGTTTTTTCCCCGGGGGGCCCAAAGAGGTGGGGGGGGGCCCCTTTTTACAATGTTCTTCCGGGGCCCCAAGGGTGGGCCTTTACAATTTTTTCCCGGGGCCCAAGAGGGGGGGCCTTTACAATGTTTCTTCCCAGGGCCCAAGAGGTGGGCCTTTACAATGTTTCTTCCCAGGGCCCGAGAGGTGGGCCTTTACCATGTTTCTTCCCAGGGCCCAAGGATTGTTTTTTACGCCAATGCACATCTGAAGTAAAACTATGATTGCTGATTTAATCTCACTGGAGTTATGAGGGGGTTCCTGATGAATTCACAAAAGGCCCAGCCAACAATTCTAAGGAGAGAGAACAATTTTGCAATGTTACCCAAAATGTTCCCCTGATGTTTGAGTGTCCAGTTTTCCGTTAGTTATGGGAACCTCCTGAGTGGCGCAGTGGTCTAAGGCACTGCATCGCAGCGCTAACTGTGCCACTAGAGATCCTGGTTCGAATCCAGGCTCTGTCGCAGCCGGCCGCGACCGGGAGACTCATGGGCGGCGCACAATTGGCCCAGCGTTGTCCAGGCTAGGGGAGGGAATGGCCGGCAGGGATGTAGCTCAGTTGATAGAGCATGGCGTTTGCAATGCCAGGGTTGTGGGTTCGATTCCCACGGGGGGCCAGTATAAAAAAATATGTATTCACTAACTGTAAGTCGCTCTGGATAAGAGCGTCTGCTAAATGACGTAAATGTAAATGTAAATGGAACATTCTACATATGTTAGCAAAAACCTCCCAAGAACCTATTTAGCATGTTTTGGAATTAGAGGTAGAAAAACATTTCCTAAATGTCAAACCAAACTTACCCAGAACGTAGTTGCCATGTTCTCATAATATCCGATATTAATGTTCCAGACACGTTTCATGGGAACGTTGCAAGAACATTAATGTGTCCAGTTTTCTGAGGGTTAGGAGGATATTCCATACACAGAACATGATTATTCTCAAAATATAAGATAATTATGGTGGGAACGTTTGATGGGAACGTTGCAGGTATATTCCTGTGTCCAATGACGTTTAAAACATAGAACGTTCTGTCATGGTCCCCTGGAGGTTTTTGTCAAGTTCCCAGCTTGTTCCGAGGACATCCCTAAAGACGTTTTAGGATGTCGCCTGATGGTCCCAAAGAAACATTCTCCAAAAACAAAAAAAATGTGTTTCTTTACACAAAACCCCTTGTTACTGTTGCCATGCACATCGGGGCCCTGATTGGTGAACCACTGATCCAGTCACAGCTCTTTGTCTGTTGCCAAGCACATCGGGGCCCTGATTGGTGAACCACTGATCCATTCAAAGCTCTTTGTCTGTTGCCAAGCACATCGGGGCCCTGATTGGTGAACCACTGATCCATTCAAAGCTCTTTGTCTGTTGGCAAGGTTAGGGACACCCACACACACACACATTGCTTTTAACATACAATGTTTTCAACTTACATATTTGACACAACCCTTAGACAACTACATGAATGTTCTTGCAACGTTCCCATGAAACGTGTCTAGAACATTAATATCTGATATTCTGAGAACACGGCAACCATGTTCTGTGTAATGTTTGGTGTGACGTTGATGGAATATTCTCCTAATCCACCAAAAACTGGACACTGGAATATTCTCCTAATCCACCAAAAACTGGACACTGGAATATTCTCCTAATCCACCAAAAACTGGACACTGGAATATTCTCCTAATCCACCAAAAACTGGACACTGGAATATTCTTGCAATGCTCCAATAAATCGTGTCTATAAAATGCACATATAATATTCTGAGAACATGTTAACAAAGTTCTGGGTAAGTTCTGGGTAAGTTCTGGGTAAGTTCTGGGTAAGTTCTGGGTAAGTTCTGGGTAAGTTCTGTTTGACATTAAGGGAATGATCTCTTGGGAACAGTCCTTGCACATCACTGGAACATTCCTCTGGAAAACGTTAGGTAAATGAAACAGTAATCTGGTCATCACCACAACAGGATGTTTTCAATTCCAGCTCCCCCCCTCTCCTTCCTCATATTTAGAACTTATGTGACCACGCCCCCCCGGCCTTTGAATGGGGTATGGTACAGTAGTAGGTGCCAGGCGTACCGGTTTGTGTCAAGAACTGCAACGCTGCTGGGTTTTTCACGCTCAACAGTTTCCCGTGTGTTTCAAGAATGGTCCACCACCCAAACGACATCCAGACAACTTGACACAACTGTGGGAAGCTTTGGAGTCAACATGGGCCAGCATCCCTGTGGAACACTCTTGACACCTTGTAGAGTCCATGCCCAGACGAATTGAGGCTATTCTGAGGGGGTGCAGCTCAATATTAGGAAGGTGTCCTTAATGTTTGGTACACTCAGTGTAGAATGCTCATAGGAATTACTCCATTTGATTCACCTGATTAGGAACTAGTTTGGAAGATTTCATATCCACCAAAGAAGGTAAGTTCCAAAAGGTAAGTCCAAGAGCACATAGGGTAGGGAAACAGATCACTTTCACATGTAGACCCAAGTCAATAAACATACGTTTAACCTCATACATCACCGCTTCACTGATCACACATCACAGCTACACACACACAACACACACACACAACACCACAACACAACACACACAACAAACACACAACACACAACACAAACACACACACACAAACAAACACCACACACACAAACAAACACACACACACACACACAACACACACACCCACACACACACAAACACATCACACACACACATCACAGACACACACACACACACACACAAACACACACACATCACACACACACACACACATCACACACACACATCACAGACACACACACACACAGACCATATGTAGATGCTCTGACACATCCAGCAGCATGTCAAGCACTTCCTGTTCAAAGAAGTGACTCAGCACTTCCTGTTCAAAGAAGTGACTCATCACTTCCTGTTCAAAGATGTGACTCATCACTTCCTGTTCAAAGAGTTGACTCATCACTTCCTGTTCAAATAAGTGACTCTTCACTTCATGTTCAAATATGTGACTGGTGTTCAAAGAGTAGACTTGAGTTCAAACAGGGACTGGATTTCTAAGAGTTGACTCATCAAGAGAGCGTTTGTCTGTATGCCCGACATAGGTTCACATACACGCTCTCTCTCTCTCTCTCTCTCTCTCTCTCTCTCTCTCTCTCTCTCTCTCTCTCTCTCTCTCTCTCTCTCTCTCTCTCTCTCTCTCTCTCTCTCTCACACACACACACACCCCCTCCCAGAGTATGGTGTGTTATTGTAGCCGGGGGACAGTAGAGTGGTGAGTGTAGAACTGGCCTGTGTGTTTTAGTGTGGGTCAACCCCAGGCCAGATCTCCCTGGCTGGCCTCCCGGCCTGCCTCAAGCCCAGGACCGTGCTCAACGTCCACCTGCTGAGAAGGCTTCACTTAGACACATTGTTCATGGTCTGTGGTCCCACCGAGAGTGAGCAGGGAAGTATGTTAAAGTCAACACCGCAGGATCACACTTCTCTTTGTAGCAGGTCTTTGAGGGTGACCTCCAGGAGAGGACCAGGAGAGGGTAGGAGGCTACGCTACATAACACAGAGTGCAGACCATGTGGGCTTCGCTACACAGCTACTCACTGCAGACCATAAGGGCTAGGCTACGCTACACAGATACTCACTGCAGACCATATGGGCTAGGCTACGCTACACAGATACTCACTGCAGACCATATGGGCTAGGCTACGCTACACAGATACTCACTGCAGACCATAAGGGCTAGGCTACGCTACACAGATACTCACTGCAGACCATATGGGCTAGGCTACGCTACACAGATACTCACTGCAGACCATATGGGCTAGGCTACGCTACACAGATACTCACTGCAGACCATAAGGGCTAGGCTACGCTACACAGATACTCACTGCAGACCATATGGGCTAGGCTACGCTACACAGATACTCACTGCAGACCATATGGGCTAGGCTACGCTACACAGCTACTCACTGCAGACCATAAGGGCTAGGCTACGCTACACAGATACTCACTGCAGACCATATGGGCTAGGCTACGCTACACAGCTACTCACTGCAGACCATATGGGCTAGGCTATGCTACACAGCTACTCACTGCAGACCGTGTGGGCTACGCTACGCTACACAGATACTCACTGCAGACCATGTGGGCTAGGCTACGCTACACAGATACTCACTGCAGACCGTGTGGTCCACAGTCGCATATGGACCAGGGTTAGGAGTGTTCAGTTTGTTCTCCAGTGTTATTTCTGCTTGTTTCAGGTGCTGGGCACGTGCTGCTTACATTTTTAAATATAAACTAAGAAATTCTCTAGTGTACAGGTCTGTTGAGGAGTTGACAATCATTTCCTCTGGTTTCAGGTGGACACCTTTAATGATTAACCAATGGTCCTACTCTACCACCATGGTGAGTATTAGCCCATGGTATTAGCCCATGGTATTAGCCCATGGTATTAGCCCATGGTATTAGCCCATGGTATTAGCCCATGGTATTAGCCCAAGGCATTAGCCCATGGTATTAGCCCATGGTATTAGCCCATGGATTTAGCCCATGGTATTAGCCCATGGTATTAGCCCAAGGCATTAGCCCATGGTATTAGCCCAAGGCATTAGCCCATGGTATTAGCCCATGGTATTAGCCCAAGGCATTAGTTAACGGTATTAGCCCATTATATTAGTCAATGGTATTAGCCCAAGGCATTAGCCCATGGTATTAGTCCATGGTATTAGTCCATGGTATTAGCCCATGGTATTAGCCCATGGTATTAGCCCATGGTATTAGCCCATGGTATTAGCCCAAGGCATTAGCCCATGGTATTAGCCCATGGTATTAGCCCATGGATTTAGCCCATGTTATTAGCCCATGGTATTAGCCCAAGGCATTAGCCCATGGTATTAGCCCAAGGCATTAGCCCATGGTATTAGCCCATGGTATTAGCCCAAGGCATTAGTTAACGTTATTAGCCCATTATATTAGTCAATGGTATTAGCCCAAGGCATTAGCCCATGGTATTAGTCCATGGTATTAGTCCATGGTATTAGCCCCATGGTATTAGCCCATGGTATTAGCCCATGGTATTAGCCCATGGTTTAGCCCATGGTTTAGCCCATGATTAGCCATGGATTAGCCATTGCATTATTTAACGGATACCCCCTTATTTAGTCAATGGATAGCCAATTATTAGTCCATGGTTTTAGTATGGTAAGTCCAGAGGGTTGTGTGGCTTTAAGGCCCAAAGCTTTTCATTCCATCCCTTGGAGCTTTTGAACATCTCCAACTGCTTTTAGGTGTGGTGTGGTGTTCCTTTTTGGAGTTGAGTACGCACCACCCTAGGGAGGGTTTTCCTGTCGGAGCTCTGATATGCACCAGCTGGGGGAGGGTTTGTCTTGTCTTGGAGCTCTGAGACTGACCAGCCTGAGGGAGGGTGTTCCGTTTTGGAGTCTGAGTACTGCACCAGCCTGGGGGAGGTTTCCGTTTGGAGCTTGAGTACGGTACCAGCCTGAGGGAGGGGTTTTTTCCTTCTTGGAGCTTGAGAGGGCCCGCCTGGGGGACGGTTTTCCCTGTTTGGGTTTGATATGCACCAGCCTGAGGGGGGGTTTTTTTTCCTGTCTTGGAGTTTGAGTACGCACCGCCGGGGGACGGTATCTTTTTTGGAGTTTTGGAGTACGCACCAGCTAGGGACGGTGTCTGTTTTGGAAGTTGAGTAGACCGCCGAGGGACGGTGTTCCTTTCTGGAGTTGATACTGCACACCCTGGGGGAGGTTTTTCTGTTTGGAGTTTGAGAAATGCACAGCCGAGGGACGGTGTTAGTTTGGGAGCCCTGAGACTGCACCGCTGAGGGACGTGTTCCGTTTGGAGCTCTGAGTACTCCCCACCCGAGGGAGGGTGTTCTGTTGGAGTTTGGTACTACCCCAGCTGAGGGACGGGGTTCTGTCTGGTGCTTGGAAATGCCCCAAATCAATCAAAAAAAACAAACAAATTTTTTTGGTCAATGCGCCGAATACAACAGGTGCAGACTTTACAGTGAAATGCTTACTTAAGCCCTTTAACCAACAGTGCATTTTTTTTAAACAAAAAAGTAAGAATAAAACAACAACAAAAAAGTGTTGAGAAAAAAAAAGAGCAGAAGTAAAAAATAAAGTGACAGTAGGGAGGCTATATTACAATAGAATAAAGTGACAGTAGGGAGGCTATATATACAGGGGGGGGTACCGTTGCATAGTCAATGTGCGGGGGGCACCGGCTAGTTGAGGTAATATGTACATGTTGGGTAGAGTTAAAGTGACTATGCATAAATACTTAACAGAGTAGCAGCAGCGTAAAAAGGATGGGGTGGGGGGGCAGTGCAAATAGTCCGGGGTAGCCATGATTAGCTGTTCAGGAGTCTTATGGCTTGGGGGGTTAGAAGCTGTTGAGAAGTCTTTTGGACCTAGACTTGGCACTCCGGTACGCTTGCCGTGCGGTAGCAGAGAGAACAGTCTATGACTAGGGTGACTGGAGTCTTTGACAATTTTGAGGGCCTTCCTCTGACACCCGCCTGGTATAGAGGGTCCTGGATGGCAGGGAGCTTTGCCCCAGTGATGTACTGGGCCGTACGCACTACCCTCTGTAGTGCCTTGCGGTCAGAGGCCAAGCAGTTGCCATACCAGGCGGGTGATGCAACCAGTCAGGATGCTCTCGATGGTGCAGCTGTAGAATTTTTTGAGGATCTGAGGACCCATGCCAAATCTTTTTAGTCTCCTGAGGGGGGAATAGGCTTTGTCGTGCCCTCTTCACGACTGTCTTGGTGTGTTTGGACCATGATAGTTCGTTGGTGATGTGGACACCAAGGAACTTGAAGCTCTCAACCTGTTCCAACTACAGCCCCGTCGATGAGAATGGGGGCGTGCTCAGTCCTCTTTTTTTTCCTGTAGTCCACAATCATCTCCTTTGTCTTGGTCACGTTGAGGGAGAGGTTGTTGTCCTGGCACCACACGGCCAGATCTCTGACCTCCTCCCTATAGGCTGTCTCATCGTTGTCGGTGATCAGGCCTACCACTGTTGTGTCGTCGGCAAACTTAATGATGGTGTTGGAGTCGTGCCTGGCCATGCAGTCATGGGTGAACAGAGAGTACAGGAGGGGACTGAGCACGCACCCCTGAGGGGCCCCCGTGTTGAGGATCAGTGTGGCAGATGTGTTGTTACCTACCCTTACCACCTGGGGGCGGCCCGTCAGGAAGTCCAGGATCCAGTTTGCAGAGGGAGGTGTTTTAGTCCCAGGATCCTTAGCTTAGTGATGAGCTTTGAGGGCACTATGGTGTTGAATGCTGAGCTGTAGTCAATGAATAGCATTCTCACGTAGGTGTTCCTCTTGTCCAGGTGGGAAAGGGGCAGTGTGGAGTGCGATAGAGATTGCATCATCTGTGGATCTGTTGGGGCGGTATGCAAATTGGAGTGGGTCCTAGGGTTTCTGGGATTATGCTGTTGATGTGAGCCATGACCAGTCTTTCAAAGCACTTCATGGCTACAGACGTCAGTGCCACGGGTCGGTAGTCATTTAGGCAGGTTATCTTAGAGTTCTTGGGCACGGGGACTATGGTGGTCTGCTTGAAACATGTTGGTATTACAGACTCAGTCAGGGACATGTTGAAAATGTCAGTGAAGACACTTGCCAGTTGGTCAGCACATGCTCGGAGTACACGTCCTGGTAATCCGTCTGGCCCTGCGGCCTTGTGAATGTTGACCTGCTTAAAAGTCTTACTCACATCGGCTACGGAGAGCGTGATCACATAGTCGTCCGGAACAGCTGGTGCTCTCATGCATGCTTCAGTGTTGCTTGCCTCGAAGCGAGCATAGAAGTGGTTTAGCTCGTCTGGTAGGCTTGTGTCACTGGGCAGCTCGCGGCTGTGCTTCCCTTTGTAGTCTGTAATAGTTTTCAAGCCCTGCCACATCCGACGAGCGTCAGAGCCAGTGTAGTATGATTCAATCTTAGACCTGTATTGACTCTTTGCCTGTTTGATGGTTCGTCGGAGGTCATAGCGGGATTTCTTATAAGCGTCCGGGTTAGAGTCCCGTTCCTTGAAAGCGGCAGCTCTACCCTTTAGCTCAGTGCGGATGTTTCCTGTAATCCATGGCTTCTGGTTGGGGTATGTACGTACGGTCACTGTGGGGACGACATCATCGATGCACTTATTGATGAAGCCAGTGACTGATGTGGTGTACTCCTCAATGCTGTCTGAAGAATCCCTGAACATGTTCCAGTCTGTGCTAGCAAAACAGTCCTGTAGCTTAGCATCTGCGTCATCTGACCAGCCTGAGGGACGGTGTTCCTGTCTTGGAGCTCTGAGTACTGCACCAGCCTGAGGGACGGTCACCGCCGCCTGCTACTGCTACTATTACTACTGCTCACAACCACCACAATATGTGTCCCAAATGGTACCCTATTACCTACATAGTGCATTACTTTTTTGACAAGAGCCTGCTTTAAAATGTATGTACTTAATAGGGAATAGGGTGCCATTTGGGTCCGCAGTGACTGTGTCCGTCTGGTCTAATGGTTCCCTGAGCCCCTTGTGACTGCTGGGACGGAAGGTGGTTAGCGCCTCACTGTTTAGATGTCTGACAGAGGAGAGAGAAAGAGAGAGAGAGAGAGGGCAGAGAGAGAGATAGATAGAGAGCGATCGAGAGATGAGAGAGAGAGAGAGAGAGAGAGAGAGAGAGAGAGAGAGAGAGAGAGAGAGAGAGAGAGAGAGAGATGTGCACATTCTAATACAGGGAAATTCCAGGTGACACGAAGGGGAATCGCTCAATCTGTGTCTCAATCTGTGTAAATGTTTCTTATAGAAGGCTGATGTCTGGTAGAGCTGCTGCTGAGGGCTATTACAGACTGATAGATATAACTGTCCATTAAGGCAGAGATGGAAGGAAACATTGGAAATGAGAAAACATCATTCTCTCACAGGCCATGCATAGTGAATACATATGTGATGATACAATGTGAAGAGAGAGATGGAGTGAGAGAGAGACGGAACGGGAAAGGGAGAAAAAGAAAGAGAGATAGAGTGAGAGAGAGAGAGAGCGAGAGTGCGAGAGAGAGAGAGAGAGAGAGAGAGAGAGAGAGAGAGAGAGAGAGAGAGAGATAGATAGATAGACAGACAGACAGACAGACAGACAGACAGACAGACATACAGACAGACAGACAGACACAGACAGACAGACAGACAGACAGACAGACAGACAGACAGACAGACAGACAGACAGACAGACAGACAGACAGACAGACAGACAGACAGACAGACAGACAGACAGACAGAAAGACAGATAAATGAACAGGCAGTTAAGTCAAGAAATGAAAGAAGGTTAAATGAAAGATGAAGTCAATCAAGGTTAGGCAGAATGACTTTTAAACAATAAAATTGACAACCTCTTCTCTGCAGACATCTGTGGTGAAATGTGTATTTTGAGCAATGACCAGAAAGACCATTGTTGGAGCCAAGCTTTATCTCCGACCCATGGGGCTGGAAACAGAATAATATTATGGTGCATTGAAAAACTACTTATGAATTTTGTTTCTCTCTGTAGCCCACTCACTTTCAATATTTAAATAACAAATCATTCAATTTTTCCATTGTGTTAATGCTAGCGGATTGATTGATTTCCACGTTTTTAATATACATTTCTTCAAGATGAGTGATGAGAAGAGAATCGTCTAACCTACCGGGTACTTCTCTACACCCCCATATGCCATGTCTTAAAATATGCAGACGGACGGATTAGAAGTAAGTTCTGACAGCCAACTTTCTACTTCAATGAGTAAGCAGCTGTGGACGTTCAGGCCCTGATCCTGAGAGAGATGGAGTGAGTGCGAGACAGAGAGGGAAATAGAAAAAGAAGAAAACAGGACAGGACAGACA
>LR778286.1:39571728-39634228 GCA_902810595.1 Coregonus sp. 'balchen'
GGGATCAATTAAGTGCTCCCAAAATTTAAACCACATCGAAATTGAGTCTATCATAGTTAATGTGGGATTCAATGAAATTATGAAGGGCAGCTCAGAACAGCTGAAGATGGATTTTAAAGAACTGATTGGGTCACTGCTTGACACCATCAAACGCCCCCTAATATCTGGCCCTCTGCCTTCCCGTGGCATTGAATGGTTCAGCAGACTTTTAGCCCTCCATAACTGGCTACGAGACTATTGCAGATCTGTGGGTGTAACATTTATTGACAATTCTGATACCTTCTGGAAACAAAGCTCGTTTTATAAGGAGGATGGGATCCACCCAAATCATTTGGGTTCTTATCAATGACCCAAGCCCAGCTCAGTTAATCCCTACCACTGTGTCGCTGAGTTGTCATAATGCTTCAGCAAATGTTCAGTATCCCAGGGGCGTTGGAAGACACAATGTAAGTAACCTAACATATGTCCCTCTTACTGCCCTGAATGTTATACTGTTAGCACTGAGGTGGAGTGCCCTAAGAGGAAGGCCACTGTGTGCAGCTCACACTGCACTAACATAAATAACATGAGCATGTCTACCTCTACTAAGCATCCCAGAAAAGTGCTAAAAAATAGCTTATTTAGCATAAGAAAGAAGGTTCATGAAGTCAATAATTTGCTAGTAACAGATGACATTCATATTCTGACTTTGGAAACTCACTTAGATAATTCATTTGATGATACAGTGGTAGCAATAAATTGTTATAACATTTACAGAAAAGACAGAAATGCCAATGGGGGCAGTTTTGCGGTCTATATTAAGAACCACATTCCTGTAAAGATTAGAGAGGATCTCATGTTAAATACTGTTGAAGTAATATGGCTACAGGTTCATCTGCCTCACCTAAAGCCCATTCTGGTGGGAAGCTGCTATAGACCACGAAATGCTAACAGTCAGTATCTGGATAATGTGTGAAATACTTGATAATGTATGTGATATCAACAGAGAGGTATATTTTCTGGGTGATTTAAATATTGACTGGCTTTCATCAAGTTGCCCAGTCAAGAAAGAGCCTCAAACTGTAACTAGTAACCAGTGCCTGCAATCTGGTTCAGGTTATCAGTCAACCTACCAGGGTAGTTACAAACAGCACAGGAATGAAATCATCAACATGTATTGATCACATCTTTACTAATGCTGCTGAAATTTGCTTTAAAGCACTATCCAAATCCATTGGATATAGTGATCACAATATAGTAGCCATATCTAGGAAAACCAAAGTTCCAAAGGCTGGGCCTAATATAGTGTATAAGAGGTCATACAATATGTTTTGTAGTGATTCCTATGTTGTTGATGTGAAGAATATTTGTTAATATGTGGTGGGTAATGAGGAGCAACCAGACGCTGCGCTTGACACATTTATGAAATAGCTTATCCCAGTTACTAATCAGCATGCACCCATTAAGAAAATGACTGTAAAAAACGGTTGAATCCCAGTGGATTGATGAGGAATTGAAAAATGGTATGGTTGAGAGGGATGAGGCAAAAGGAATGGCAAATAAGTCTGGCTGTACAACCGATTGGCAAACATACTGCAAATTGAGAAATCATGTGACTAAACTGAATAAAAAGAAGAAGAAACTATACTATGAAACAAAGATAAATGACATAAAGAATGATAGTAAAAAGCTCTGGAGCACCTTAAATGACATTTTGGGAAAAAAGGCAAACTCAGCTCCATCATTCAATGAATCAGATGGCTCATTCATCACAAAACTGACTGAAATTGCCAACTACTTTAGTGATTTTTTCATTGGCAAGATTAGCAAATTTAGACATGACATGCCAGCAACAAACACTGACACTACACATCCAAGTATATCTGATCAAATTATGAAACACAAGAATTGTACTTTTGAATTCCGTAAAGTGAGTGTGGAAGAGGTGAAAAAAGTATTGTTATCTATCAATAATGACAAGCCACCGGGGTCTGACAACTTGGATGGAAAATTACTGAGGATAATAGCTGACGATATTGCCACTCATTTTTACCATATCTTCAATTTAAGCCTACTAGAAAGTGTGAGCCCTCAGGCCTGGAGGGAAGCAAAAGTAATTATGCTACCTAAGAATAGTAAAGCCCCCTTTACTGGATCAAATAGCCGACCAATCAGACTGTTACCAACCCATAGTAAACTTTTGGAAAAAATGGTGTTTGACCAGATACAATGCTATTTTACTGTAAACAAATTGACAACAGACTTTCAGCATGCTTATAGGGAAGGACATTCAACAAGCACAGCACTTACACAAATGACTGATGATTGGCTGAGAGAAATTGATGATAAAAAGATTGTGGGAGCTGTTTTGTTAGACTTCAGTGCTGCTTTTGACATTATCGATCATAGTCTGCTGCTGGAAAAACGTATGTGTTATGGCTTTACACCCCCTGCTATAATGTGGATAAAGAGTTACCTGTCTAACAGAACACATTCAAATACAGTGAGCTCATCCCTTCTCACCCAATCAGGCTTTAGTTCAGGTTCAGTAACGTGGTTAGGTCACCCTGTAAGTGTGAAGTGCTTCACTTTAGCCAAACCCTTGTCCCTGGCTGTGTCCTTAGCTAAAATGGGAAGTGCATCTATAAATGACTCTCGATAGTTTGGATTGCTCTCTGCCTCCCTGTGATAAGAATGTCATCCAGAAAGCAACTCCAGTTACACCCTGTAAGACCTGGTCCATAAGTGCTTGATACTCCATAAGGCAGTCTATCATCTGGTATAACCCCTTCAGCGTGTTCATAGTCAGGAAATGCTTTGACTCTTGATCTACCTCACTACATATTCGTCGTCAAACCCACTGGCTCCAGGCCATCTATAAATCACTGCTAGGCAAATCCCTGCCTTATCTTAGTTCATTGGTCACCATAGCAACACCCACCCGTAGTATGCGCTCCAGCAGGTATATCTCACTGGTCATCCCTAAAGCCAACACCTCCTTTGGCCGCCATTCCTTCCAGTTCTCTGCTGCAAATCACTGGAACGAACTGCAAAAATCTCTGAAGCTGGAGACACTTCTCTCCCTCATTAACTTTAAGCATCAGTTGTCAGAGCACCTTACCGATCACTGCACCTGTACACAGCCCATCTGTAATTAGCCCACCCAACTACCTCATCCCCATATTGTTATTTACATTGTTATTTATTTTGCTCATTTGCACCCCAGTATCTCTATTTGCACATCATCTTCTGCACATCTATCACTCCAGTGTTAATGCTAAATTGAAATTATTTTGCACTATGGCCTATTTATTGCCTTACCTCCATAACTTACTACATTTGCACACACTGTATATATATTTTCTGTTGTATTTTTGACTTTATGTTTTGTTTACCCCATATGTAACTCTGTGTTGTTGTTTTTATCGCACTGCTTTGCTTTATCTTGGCCAGGTCGCAGTTGTAAATGAGAACTTGTTCTCAACTGGCTTACCTGGTTAAATAAAGGTGAAATAAAATAAATAAAAATCTTGCTGTGTAAGGTCTAACTTTGTGAACTGTTTACCCACGGCTAGAGTAGCAAACAAGTCATGGGTCTTTGGTAAGGGGCACTGGTCCACATCCACCCATGCATTTACCTTGTAATCATGACATATTCTGACACCCCCGTTTGTCTTTGGAAACTTTAGGTGCTGCTCATTCACTATATTCTAATGGTGTGATCCCTCCTTGTTTTTCTAGCTCTGTAAGATGTTTGTCTACTGCCTCTCTGAGTGCATAAGGCACAGGTCTAGCCTTACTAAACTTTGGAACATCTTTCTCTGACCCTTTGCCTCCCTTTACCACACCCATTTCACCACTAAACACCTCAGCATATTTATCGCACAGCTGTGCAACTGGGTCGACCCATGTTTCACTCTTGACCAATCTAATTTTAGATGCTGAATCCAGTTTCTCCCCATTGGCGTAGGACCCTTCCCTTTTGACACTAATAGGGGTAGTGGTAACACCTGAGCACCACATTTCACTTTAACCTCCAGCTTTCCCAATAACTGAATAGGCTGAGCTTAGTAAGTTCTCAAAACAACATCACGTTTGCAGTTTATGCATCTTAAATCTGCTGTTGTACAGCTTCTCTGAGATAATAGACATGGCAGCCCCAGTATCTACCTCCATCTTTATCTTTTCCCCGTTACATCTCACCATGACCATATACGGTTTCACATACTCACGATCACTACACACAGTAAAAAGTCCCAAGTCCTTTTCTGACTGGTGATTTCCGACTGTGCTGGACCCTGCAGGCAATAGCAGTTCTGCCTCCTCAACTTGATCTGTCGTCAAGTAGCATGTCCCCTTCACTGGATTAGAGTGCGTTGTTTGAGAGCGTTGCTTAGAAAACGCAGATATTCTTCCCTGCAAGCCCTTTCAAGATGTCCAGTCTTCTGGCACACTCTGCATTGGAACTCCTTGTAGCGGCAGGTCTGCTGTGAATGTCCTGTCCCAAACAGCGAAAACAGGGCTTTGACGTCTCCTCCCTCTGATGTGACATCCACTGTTTCTCCCTGGAGGATCCGGGCCGATGCCCCTCCCATTTTGTGGTCAACTGATCGGTTCTCAACTGAGATGGTGTCTGCTGGAATTTCTGCATACTCTGGGCTGTGCACTCAAAGTTGTTGACAATGTCCAATACTTTTGCCCATGTTAAATTCTCCCCGTATGCCACGCTTAACATCTTGCCCCGCAGCTCCTTATTGGCAACACCATAAACTAGCTGGTCCCTCAGCTGGTCCTCTAGTGCAGTCCCAAACTCACACGTAGCCGCCAGTCCCTTTAGGGATGCTATATACTCAGCTAACGTCTCTCCCGCCGACTGTTTCCTATTCCGAAAAACATACCTCTCGCTCAACACGTTCTGTTTTGGTGCATAAAAGTCTCTCAGAGCTGAAATTAGCTCCTGAAAGCTAGCCTCTCACGGCTTCTTCGGCACTACCAAATCTTTCAGCAGCGTAAATGTCTTTGAACCTACGACTGATAGAAACATCGCTCTTCTTCGGTCGTCAGCTATCTCGCTGGCCTCCAAATACTGCAATAATCGCTCCTCATACGTGCTGGCGCTCTCGTTAGCCTCCTGGAAACACAAACCGGTCTCACCACTGAAAGTGCCATGGCTCTCCTTAGCCCATACGCCTTTTCTTCCCAGCTGACCAGCTGATCTACTAGTACTAGCTAAATCCCCATTGCCCAGCAAATCTACAGTCTAGCTAACTTCCCCATTTTGACCAAAATTATAGTACTAGAAAATTCCAGCTACCAGCAATCTACTATACTAGCTAATTTTCCCCAGCTAATTACTAGTATAGCTAATTCCCCCAGTGACCAGCTAATCTACTAGTACTAGCTAATTTCCCCAGTGACCAGCTAATCTACTGTATAGCTAACTTCCCAGTCCCAGCTAATTACTGTACAGTAATTTCCCCAGTGACCAGCAAATTATAGTACTAGAAATTTCCCCAGTGACCAGCTAATCTACTAGTACTACAAAATTTCCCCCAGTGCCCAGCTAATATAGACTAGCAAAATTCCCCTGCCCAGAAAATCTACTGTATAGCTAATTTCCCCAAAATGGACCAGCAAATTCTAAGAACCCCCCCATAAAACAAAAAATACTAGAAAAATTCCCAGCTAACTAATAGACTAGTAACTTCCCAGTTGCCCAGTAATCTATAGAAAACCAAATTCCCACTAAACCAGTAATCACTAGTACTAGCTAACTTCCCCAGCTAATCTCTATACTAGCTAACTTCCCAGTTGACCACTATCTACTGTACAGTAATTTCCCCATGACCCTAACTCTAGTACTAGCTAATTTCCCCAGCTACCGAAATTACTGTCTAGTAACCCCCCCAGCTAATCTACTAGTACTAGCTAACTTCCATTTGACCAGTAATTACGTACTAGCTAATTTTCCGTTTTGACCAGTTTAAATCTACTATAAGCAAAATTTCCCCCAGTGCCAGCTAATTACTATATACAAAATTCCCGCTGACCCCCAAAATTTTCACTAGTACTAGCTAACTTCCCACGACCAGCAAATCTAAGTACTAAATTTTCCCAGTGACCAGCAAACTTACAGACTAGTACTTTCCCAGCTGACCAGCAAATCTATAGTACTAGCTAACTTCCAGGACCAGTAATCACTAGTACTACTAATTTTCCCCCAGTAATCTACATACTAGCTAATTTTCCCGGGTTTGACCAGCTAATCACTAGTACAGCTAATTCCCCAGTGACCAGCTAATTAATACTAGCAACTTCCCAGTTTAATTCTACTAGCATAACTTCCCAGTTGCCCCACAAAATTTTGTAAGCTAATTTCCCCCCAGTGCCCCAGTAATCACTAGTACTACAAAATTTTTCCATTTTAACCAAGAAACTACTAACTAAGTAACCCCAAATTACAGTATAGCTAACCCCCCCAAAGCTAATCTATAGTACTAGTAACCCCCATTTTGCCCCAGCTAATCACTGTACATAACTTCCCAGCTGACCAGCTAATCTACTGTACTGCAAAAATTCCACTAACTATTTTTTGTACTCAACTTCCCGTGACCAGCTAATCTACTGTACTAGCAACTTCCCAGTGACCAGCTAATCTACTGTACAGCTAACTTCCTTTACCAGAAAAATCTACTATACTAGCAACTTCCCCAGCTGACCAGTAATTACTAGTACAGCTTTCCCCCGCTACCAGCTAATTATAAAGCAAAATTCCCAGATGACCAGCTAATCTATAGTCTAGCCTTTTCCCCAGGACCAGCTAATCTACTAACTAGCTAATTTCCCAGTCCAAAAATTTCACTATACTAGCTAACTTCCCAGTGACAGCTAATCTACTATTACTAAAATTTCCCCAGTGACAGTAATCTACTATACTGAAAACTTCCCAGCTAATCACTAGTACTACTAATTTCCCAGTTGACCAGCAAAAACTATAGTCTAGAAAACTTCCCCGTAATCTACTAGTTAGCTAACTTCCCGTGCCCCACCCCTTCTCTAGTACAGTAATTCCCAGCTCCCAGTAATTATAGTATAGCAATTCCCGAATCTACTAGTACGTAATTTTTCCCAGTGCCCAGAAACTACTATACTAGAAAAATTTTCCCCAGACCAGCTAATCTACTAGTATAGTAATTTCCCAAAACCCCTTTACTTTTGCCCCCGTGCCGCAATTATTGTACTAGCAAAATTCCCCACTATGGTAATCTCTTATGCAATTACTCCCCTAACCGTATATCTTCCCAAGCTGCCACAACACTATACAGAAAACCCCCATCCACTGCTGCCCTTTTTTTACCATTTAATCTCAAACCAATTTTCCCCTTTTGAAGATTTTGAAGTTTCCCCGCAACCGCCCCTTTTCCCAGTTGCCGCAATCAAAATGGCAATTTCCCGGTTTGACAGCTAATTTTCGTCCCGCAACCCCCAGCGACCAGCCCACAGATGAAATTTTCCCACCCCAGTAACACAAGATGAAACATTTCCCGGAAGTAAAACAGACTGCAAACCCCCCCGCCAGTAAACAATAGAAAAAGCAAAAGTACAGAAGGGGGGGGCGACCCAGCAAAACAACAGCAACCCCCGTGACCGGGAAATACCACTAGTTTAAAGGAAAAACACTAGACACAAAACCCAGGGCCGCTAATCAATTAGCTAATTCCCAGTCCCCGGGCTAATTACTAGTATAGCTATCCAGCTGTCAGCTTTTACTGTATAGCAACTTCCAGATGCGTAATTACTGACTAGCAATTCCCCCAGAATCATAGTAATTTCCCCCCCATTTAAGAAATTAGTTAGGAAAGTTTTGTACATTTTCCCAGTGACCCAGCATTCTAGATACAATTTAGGCCCCAAAATCTTTAAGAACCGTAATTACCAACATGCAGTTTTCCGCGCCACTTTCCTGTACACAATTCCCCAAAGGGGCGACCAGAACCGCGCAATTCCCACGGCCCGATTACTATACAGATTCCCCCAGCTGACCAGTAATCTCTAGAAAGCTAATTCCCAGTGCCAGCTTCTTTGTAACAAATTTCCCCAGGACCAGCTAATCTACTATATACTAACTTCCCAGCTGACCAGCTAATCATAGTACTAGCTAACTTCCCCAGCGACCAGCAATTACTATACTAGCAAACTTCCCCAGCGACCAGCTAATCTACTAGTACTAGCTAACTTCCCAGCTGACCAGCTAATCTACTAGTACTAGCTAACTTCCCAGCTGACCAGCTAATCTACTATCACTAGCTAACTTCCCAGATGACCAGCTAATCTACTAGTACTAGCTAACTTCCCAGCTGACCAGCTAATCTACTATCACTAGCTAACTTCCCAGCTGACCAGCTAATCTACTAGTACTAGCTAACTTCCCAGCTGACCAGCTAATCTACTAGTACTAGCTAACTTCCCAGCTGACCAGCTAATCTACTAGTACTAGCTAACTTCCCAGCTAATCTACTAGTACTAGCTAACTTCCCAGTTGACCAGCTAATCTACTAGTACTAGCTAACTTCCCAGCTAATCTACTAGTACTAGCTAACTTCCCAGCTGACCAGCTAATCTACTAGTACTAGCTAACTTCCCAGCTGACCAGCTAATCTACTAGTACTAGCTAACTTCCCAGCTAATCTACTAGTACTAGCTACTTCCCAGTTGACAGCTAATCTACTAGTACTAGCTAACTTCCCAGCTGACCAGCTAATCTACTAGTACTAGCTAACCTCCCAGCTGACCAGCTAATCTACTAGTACTAGCTAACTTCCCAGCTGACCAGCTAATCTACTAGTACTAGCTAACTTTTTAGCTCATTCACTCGGTTGGTCATCAGTATTCCGTCTCTGTGGATGACTTCGTCAACCATTTTGAAAAGAAGGTTGACGACGTCCGATCCTCATTTATTAAGTCAAATGACACCGCTGGTCCTGCTCAACACTTGCCCTACCCTATGCTTTGACTTCTTTCTCCCCTCTCTCTCCAGATGAAAATATTGCGACTTGTGATGGCCGGCCGCCCAACAACCTGCCCGCTTGACCCTATTCGCTCCTCTCTTCTCCAGACCATCTCCGGTGACCTTCTCCCTTACCTCACCTCGCTCATCAACTCATCCTTGACCGCTGGCCATGTCCCTTCCGTCTTCAAGAGAGCGAGAGTTGAACCCCTCCTCAAAAAACCTACACTCAATCCCTCCGATGTCAACAACTACAGACCAGTATCCCTTCTTCCTTTTCTCTCCAAAACTCTTGAGCGTGCCGTCTTTAGCCAACTCTCTTGCTATCTCTCTCAGAATGACCTTCTTGATCCAAACCAGTCAGGTTTCAAGACTGGTCATTCAACTGAGACTGCTCTTCTCTGTGTCACGGAGGCTCTCCGCACTGCTAAAGCTAACTCTCTCTCCTCTGCTCTTATCCTTCTAGACCTATCTGCTGCCTTTGATACTGTGAACCATCAGATCCTCTTCTCCACCCTCTCCAAGTTGGGCATCTCCGGCGCTGCTCACTCTTGGATTGCGTCCTACCTGACAGGTCGCTCCTACCAGGTGGCGTGGCGAGAATCTGTCTCCGCACCACGTGCTCTCACCACTGGTGTCCCCCAGGGCTCAGTTCTAGGCCCTCTCCTATTCTCTCTATACACCAAGTCACTTGGCTCTGTCATATCCTCACATGGTCTCTCCTATCATTGCTACGCAGACGACACACAACTAATCTTCTCCTTTCCCCCTTCTGATAACCAGGTGGCGAATCGCATCTCTGCATGTCTGACAGACATATCAGTGTGGATGTCTGATCACCACCTCAAGCTGAAATTCGGCAAGACGGAGTGCTCATCCGCCCGGGGAAGGACTGCCGCTCCATGATCTCGCCATCACAGTTGACAACTCCATTGTGTCCTCCTCCCGGAGTGCAAAGAACCATGGCATGACCCTGGACAACACCCTGTAGTTGTCCGCTACAATCAAAGCGGTGACCCGATCCTACAGGTTCATGCTGTACAATATTCGCAGAGTATGACCCTACCTTACACAGAAAGCGGCACAGGTCCTAATCCAGGCACTTGTCATCTCCCGTCTGGATTACTGCAACTCGCTGTTGGCTGGGCTCCCTGCCTGTGCCATTAAACCCCTACAACTTATCCAGAACGCTGCAGCCCGTCTGGTGTTCAACCTTCCCAAGTTCTCTCATGTCACCCCACTCCTCCGCACATTAGACTAGAGGCAGGCTGGTTTACAGAGACCTGACTAGAGGCAGGCTGGTTTACAGAGACCTGACTAGAGGCAGGATTGGTTTACAGAGACCTGACTTAGAGGCAGGCTGGTTTACAGAGACCTGACTAGAGGCAGGCTGGTTTACAGAGACCTGACTAGAGGCAGGCTGGTTTACAGAGACCTGACTAGAGGCAGGCTGGTTTACAGAGACCTGACTAGAGGCAGGCTGGTTTACAGAGACCTGACTAGAGGCATGCTGGTTTACAGAGACCTGACTAGAGGCAGGCTGGTTTACAGAGACCTGACTAGAGGCAGGCTGGTTTACAGAGACCTGACTAGAGGCAGGCTGGTTTACAGAGCCCTGACTAGAGGCACGCTGGTTTACAGAGACCCGACTAGAGGCAGGCTGGTTTACAGAGACCCGACTAGAGGCAGGCTGGTTTACAGAGACCCGACTAGAGGCAGGCTGGTTTACAGAGACCCGACTAGAGGCAGGCTGGTTTACAGAGACCCGACTAGAGGCAGGCTGGTTTACAGAGACCCCACTGAGGAGGCTGGTTTTCGAGACCCCAATAGAAAAGGGAGGCTGGTTTCGAGACCCCCCTAGAGGGGGGGGTGGTTTACAAGACCCGACTAGGGAGGCTGGTTTTACAGAAGACCGACTAGAGGAGGCGGTTTTTTCAGAGACCCGACTAGAGGCAGGGGTTTACAAAAGGGCCCGGGCTAGAGGCAGGTGGTTTACAAAACCCGACTAAAAGGGGAGGCTGGGTTTTCAGAGACCGACTAGAGGCAGGGGGGTTACAGAGACCCCAAAAAGGCAGGCTGGTTTTCAGAGACCCCACTAGAGGGGGAGGCGGTTTAAAAGGACCCGACGAGGCAGGGGTGGTTTACAGAGACCCGCAAGGGAGGTGGTTTAAGAGACCCGACTAGAGCAGGCGGTTTACGAGACCCGACTAGAGGCAGGTGGTTTTCAGGGAAACCCCCATAGGGCGGCTGGGGTTTACAGAGACCCGACTAAGCAGGTGGTTTCGAGACCCCACTAGGCAGCTGGTTACAGAGACCTGACTAGAGGCAGGCTGGTTTACAGAGACCTGACTAGAGGCAGGCTGGTTTACAGAGACCTGACTAGAGGCAGGCTGGTTTACAGAGACCTGACTAGAGGCAGGCTGGTTTACAGAGACCTGACTAGAGGCAGGCTGGTTTACAGAGACCCGACTAGAGGCATGGTAGCACATACACCCCTGCCATCGACTTGGATCGATGAGAAAGTTGCTCTGTTCAGTTCTATTGTACTTAATTTAACCAGGATAGTCCACTCAGTAACAATTGTCACTACTCTGTAGGGAGTACTGGGAGAACTGAGCCGGTTCCCTCTGCAGCAGAAGTTGTGCCCAGCTGCAGTGATGCACCTCCTCCACCAGCTTCAACGGAAGGCTGCTGATGTTGAGGCCTGGAAGGGGTTGAGGGAGCTACTCCACATGCCTGCAGTGGAGCTGGAATGTCCTCCACCCAACGCCATCTGCAGTGGAGCTGGAATGTCCTCCACCCAACGCCATCTGCAGTGGAGCTGGAATGTCCTCCACCCACGCCATCTGGAGCTGGAATGTCCTCCACCCAACGCCATCTGCAGTGGAGCTGGAATGTCCTCCACCCAACGCCATCTGCAGTGGAGCTGGAATGTCCTCCACCCAACGCCATCTGCAGTGGAGCTGGAATGTCCTCCACCCAACGCCATCTGCAGTGTGTGTAGAGTTTTGGAGGAGGCTGAGCTATGGCGCTTTGGGGGATTGTGGCTCAGATCAATATTTCTGTGCCCCCTGTGCTGTGAGGACACACAGCACTCCCAACATTGTCCACCAGTTGGAGTTATGGAAGGTCATGTATTTTATGTTATGTCAACAAATCTGTCAACTTCTGGCTTTAAAAAATTGCTTCCCAGTCGAAAATGTTGATCATGTACATTCAGTTCAGGTTCTATAAAAGTTCCAGTTCCCTGCAGCGGTAAGGGAAATGTGGCTAAATCTGTCATGCCAAGCACAGTTGATTTGGAGTTGTGCAATGAAATATCCCCCTGATAGTGTAGTTTCAAATCTGCAGCCTGTTCTACAACATTTACATTTTAGACAACGCTCTTATCCAGAGTGACTTACAGTTAGTGAGTTCATACATTTTCATACTGGTCCCCCGTGGGAATCGAACCCACAACCCTGGCATTGCAAGCGCCATGCTCTACCAACTGAGCTACACGGGACTACAACAACTTTGTGTCTGTCTGTCTTAGTCAGGGCAGTTCATCCCTACGATGGGAGTGGAGGAGACAAGATGAGCATGACTGTCACAGCCAGTACAACAGTCTTCTGACAGTTGTTGAAACTAAGACATCTGGCTCTTTTACCATCTTGCAAACTGTATCAGAGCGTCAAGTGTAGCAGCACCATGCTCAGAGACAGTTTCTCCCTCCAAGCCATAAGACTGTTGATGAAAACTGAACTGACTCTTTGCTGCTATGGCAACTACTGTACTGTACTTAATATACTGTAGTTATCTACTTATTTCATTGTATTGTGCGCACTACGCTGGATTCCTGCGCAAATCACAACTTTTACTTTGATTTCATTTGATCTAGTTTACCGTAACCCTGTTCACTCTGTTGTTATGATGAAAATATGTTGTCATTTTGAAAGTTCATAAGAGACATGCATCTCACCAACATCAGATGTAATGTTTAGCAATGCAATCTGAGAAACGGAATGTCCTCATTTCAGGAAGAGCTCATGACGTCTGGCTGCAGTTTTTCAGCTGTGAGCTGGAACCTGTCACCCTGATCCGCCACAGACTCTGCCTGCCACCTCCCCCCCCACCCCCCATCTGCCGCAAACAGCAATTTCAGTGGACATACCGCGCCAGTTTGCAGCCCTGCAGCTGGAGTGTGGGGTGTCTTTGAGGGGGAGTACCTTGGCTTTCCAGAAGGTAGTTCTTGTATTTTAAATTAGAAATCAAACCATACATGTAAGTGTTTTTTACTATGAGGAGTAGTTATATTTGGTTCTATCTCCAGACAGTTGAGCTCAACCGGAAGCTCACAAATGAGTCATTTGAAGAGTTCAAACACTGGCAGTTTGAACGAGAGACTGTCAGGAAGTTGGCGCCACTGACCTCGGACGGAACAAAGTGTCCTCTCTGTCCACAGGTATGTCAATGACAACAATTAAGGAACAACCATAAAGTCTCAGTAAGCTAGGATTCTGGGGATTCTGGGGATTCTGGGGATTCTGGGGATTCTTATTTGCATTCAATGTTTTTTCATTATTTATAAGGGAAAATATTTCCAACCTCAGTTGTCTTTCTTATATATATTCTATCATTGCTTTGCCAAACAGTAGTAATGTTATGTGGCAATACCATTGCAAGCCTCTGAAAAACCCAACCCCTCGTCCAAGTCATGGGAGGCGGAAACAGGTCAAGTACGGGATTGCCAGACAAAGGCCACCCAGGCCGCTACAGTTGCCATGGAGGCCTGTCTGTATCTCTTGCAGTTCAAGAGTCAATGCTATTCACTCTGTGCCTTAAAATGTTCTACTTGTCTACTAATAAATTCAAACTAAAACCGTGTGAGAGTTTTGACCTATTATGCTGTACCAAAAGCAATGACCACCAACTCTGACTGGGTGGCAATAAAAGAGTCTTGCTGCGACCAGTGGAACAGAACAATCTAAAGACACACAGACAAAATGGGAGACCACGACCAGTCCGTCACATCATTCCATTTCATCTTTCCCGTGAGCAGTGGCAGTCTTTCTGAATTCATAAAGTAGAATCTGTGTCGGCCATCGGTCAACAACGGACTGAAACTGCAAGGGACTACCTGAACTTGTCCTATAAGAAACGCTTGTTTTTAGTTTTTCATTGAAAAGGGGAATTCTGCTACGGTCCGCACCAATAAATACGACCAGGTTACAACAGAGCTACCTAACCCTCTTCCTGGAGATCTACCCTCCTGTGGGTATTCAGGGTAACCCCAACCTAACATACCTGATTCAGAGGATCATGTTCCAGGACCTGACCAGATTGCATCAACCAATAGTTGCACGTCATTTGCATGCCATGTCATCGACTGAGCAGTTGGGCATTAGATTGCTATACCGCTATATCATATGGGTGGCATTCCTGCCTGACTACATTGCAGACGGCTGCCAGATCTCAGGCAGGAACACCACCAGTATGTGGTTAGCTGATATGTTCAACACGCCTCGCGTGGCCATACTTCCAAATCTTGTCTTGGATGTCTGGAGAAATCCAGGATTCTAGTGCTAGCGCACCTACAGCACCAGTCAAAGGTTCTAGAACACCTACTCATTCAAGGATTTTCTTTATTTTTACTATTTTTTTACATTGTAGAATAATAGTGAAGACATCAAAACTATGAAATAACACATATGGAATCATGTAGTAACCAAAAAAGTGTTACACAAATCAAAATATATTTTTTATTTGAGATTCTTCAAATAGCCACCCTTTGCCTTGATGAAAGCTTTGCACACTCTTGGCATTCTCTCAACCAGCTTCACCATGAATACTATTCCAACAGTCTTGAAGGAGTTCCCACATATGCTGAGCACTTGTTGGCTGCTTTTCCTTCACTCTGCCGTCTGACTCATCCCAAAACATCCCAATTGGGTTGAGGTCGGGGGATTGTGGAGGCCAGGTCATCAGATGCAGCACTCCATCACTGTCCCTTATGGTAAAATAGCACTTACACAGCCTCGAGGTGTGTTGGGTCATTGTCCTGTTGAAAATCAAATGATAGTCCCACTAAGCCCAAACCAGATGGGATGGCGTATCGCTGCAGAATGCTGTGGTAGCCATGCTGGTTAAGCATGCCTTGAATTCTAAATAAATCACAGACAGTGTCACCAGCAAAGCACCACCACACCATAACACCTCCTCCTCCATGCTTTACGGTGGGAACCACACATGCGGAGATCATCCGTTCACAAACACCGGGGCTCACAAAGACACGGCGGTTGGAACCAAAAATCTCCACCGGTCTAATGTCCATTGCTCGTGTTTCTTTGCCCAAGCCGGTCTCTTCTTCTTATTGGTGTCCTTTAGTAGTGGTTTCTTTGCAGCAATTCGACCATGAAGGCCTGATTCACACAGTCTCCTCTGAACAGTTGATGTTGAGATGTGTCTGTGACTTATAATAATAATAATAATAATAATAATAATATGCCATTTAGCAGACGCTTTTATCCAAAGCGACTTACAGTCATGCGTGCATACATTTTTGTGTATGGGTGGTCCCGGGGATCGAACCCACTACCTTGGCGTTACAAGCGCCGTGCTCTACCAGCTGAGCTCTGTGAAGCATTTCTTTGGGCTGCAATTTCTGAGGCTGGTATTTCTAATGAACTTATCCTCTGCAGCAGAGGTAACTCTGGGTCTTCCATTTCTGTGGTGGTCCTCATGAGAGCCAGTTTCATCATAGCGCTTTATGGTTTTTGCGACTGCACTTGAAGAAACTTTCAAAGTTCTTGACATTTTCCGTATTGACTGACCTTCATGTCTTAAAGTAATTATGGACTGTCGTTTCTCTTTGCTTTTTTGAGCTGTTCTTGCCATAATATGGACTTGGTCTTTTACCAAATAGGGCTATCTTCTGTATACCCCCCCTTCCTTGTCACAACACAACTGATTGGCTCAAACGCATTAAGAAGGAAAGAAATTCCACAAATTAACTTTTACGAAGGCACTCCTGTTAATTTGCACATCATATCTTGCACATCTATTCATTCCAGTGTTAATACTAATTGTAATTATTTTGCACTATGGCCTATTTATTGCCTTACCTCCATAACTTGCTACATTTGCACACACTGTATATATATTTTCTGTTGTATTTTTGACTTTATGTTTTGTTTTACCCCATATGTAACTCTGTGTTGTTGTTGTTTTTATCGCACTGCTTTGCTTTATCTTGGCCAGGTCGCAGTTGTAAATGAGAACTTATTCTCAACTGGTTTACCTGGTTAAATAAAAGTGAAATAAAATAAATATATAAAAATAAATAAATAAAATTGAAATGCATTCCAGGTGACTACCTCATGAAGCTGGTTGAGAGAATGCCAAGAGTGTGCAAAGCTGTCATCAAGACAAAGGGTGGCTATTTTGAAGAATCTCAAATATAACATTTATTTAGATTTGTTTAACAGTTTTTTGGTTACTACATGATTCCATATGTGTTATTTCATAGTTTTGATGTCTTCACTATTATTCTACAATGTACAAAATTATAAAAATAAAGAAAAACCCTTGAATGAGTAGGTGTGTCCAAACCTTTGACTGGTACTGTAACTAACTGGTTGATAAACTGAATCACGTTAGTTACTACTGGGTTTGGAGCGAAAACCTACAGGATGGTAGCTCTCCAGGAACAGGAACAGAGTTGGTCAGCCCTGCAATAGTGATTTGGGATTTGTACAACAAACAAAAAAATACAAGTAGAGGCCAATACATCTTCAAATAATCTGAACCAATTATTCTAATCTGTTATGTTAACTATCCGTTGTAATACACCCATAAATGAAGAAGCAATGAAGCCTGGAACGCACCCGTGTCAACCTGCGACGCGTCCGCGGGCTAGCAACACAACTGCAGCCGTGTCGACCTGCAACCTGGAACGCGCCCGCGGGCTAGCAACACAACTGCAGCCGTGTCGACCTGCAACCTGGAACGCGCCCGCGGGCTAGCAACGTCAGTAAAGCTAGCCAGCTGGGCCACGAGTTGCCGGATCTCGTTCAGAGGTGACGTTTTACATGTTTTTATTAATTTAGGAGCTGCAAATGCAATGCTCAAGTATTATTAATTACCATTTTGCTTCCTATGGCGTGCAAGGAGGTCTGGTTGTCGGTCATGCTGGAAATGTGATCTCGGATTATTGTGTCATTGTCAATACAGTACATCTACACGACGATATGAAACGTTGATTTTAACCTTCTGACCAACTAGTGGGTCAGGCGGCGCCCCACTGTCTGATTCATATCGCTTCATCGCTTGTTTTCTGATGATAGTTCTCGATTATATCGACTGATTGCAATTGTATGGTGTGAGTAAATAGCCAGAATGAATTTACGAACGCACCCTTAGTCAGTGAATCAGGCCGTCTCCATGGTAACCAGATACTCTTTCTGCCACTCATGCTTTTAAACTACCGTAAAGCCCCTTACCTAAGGAAATATTTGAGGGGCTCTATGCAACTTCCTTAAACATTTCCCTTAAGTAAGGGACAATTATTCCTTAAGGGAAACACTTAAGATGTTTTATGCAACCGGGCTCTGAGCTTATGAAATATTCAATCAACCATTACGCTCACAGACTTCGTGGTGCGTCTTCCTCAGAGTAACAGCGCCACCTGCTGGTGAAAGATGGAATATTTTGTCGAATCTGCACCAAAGTGTATTTATCAATTTTCTAGGGAATAACATTTTCTACGGAATAAAATGTTGAAAGTGCCACTTGATAACTGAAGCATTAATTTACTTGTTTTCTGAGATTTCATCATTCTGTTCCATCCACATTGTCCATGCTTCGTAGCGCAACATCAGCACTGCTGAGGACCAGCACTGAGATTCGCACTCTTCGCTCGGTGTCGAGGGTCTACCGGTTTCTACCGTCGCTGCTGCGCTGTCCGCCCCAAAACAGGCCGTTCTCTCTGTCGGTCTGCTTGTGTAAGAAGAAGAAAAGTCTTTGGCTGGAGCTTTCCGAAGGACACAAAATGAGTGGTAATATTGAAGAGATTCTCGCCCCACTGAGGCTGGCAGTGAAAGAACAGGTACATATCATTTTAGTCATTTAGCAGACGCTCTTATCCAGAGCGACTTACAGTTAGTGAGTGCATACATTTTTCATATCCCATTTAAAGCCACGGGAATTAAGCTAAAACCTTATTGTATCCATTCCAAAGATCCCCACATCATCCATGCATTCATTAGTTATCTCCCAGAAATGACAGCTCAAACACAGCTGCTGTAGCTAGCTAACAATTACATGTAACGTTAACAGAGATCTTTGAATGTAGCATAGCCATGTAGCTAGCTAACCGGTAGCCCCATAGCTAACTTAGCTAGCATGCTAACTTGTTTTTTTTGCCTGTTAGTTGGAGATCTGTGGAAGCTGTAAATAACTTATTTATTGCAGCTATATTCTGTTACCAGTTATACCAGCTAGCTTGAATATGATTTCATAAATAATTGCATTAACATCCATGCCTGCGCTCTGCGATGTATAACCACCATGCCACGTTTCAGCCCAGAGCTGATTCACAGTGACATTTGGGTGGCAGTGTTTCCCCTAGTATTTTTTTTTAGCAGCTGTGTCAAAGTTAGCGTTGAGGGGGTCGTGGTAGTGGTTAGCAAATTGGGAGGTCTCCGACCAAAGATTTTAAAGGCCCTCATCTTGGCCACAAACAAACCATTTTGCTGTTTTAAAGGTAATTGCCTGCAATTCTGCACATTTTGCCATGTGGCTGAGAGAAAATGTGCTATTTCCTGCAATTAGACATTTTGCCTTGGCTGATGCTGTGTTCTTATCCTATCTGAGTGACTCAAACATTATAACAAAATCAATAGGGATCCCATGACATTTTTGGAATAAAAAATTATCTCTGACTGTATTGTTTTTATTGGTGATTATGAGTTTGTATTTATATTTATGCCAAGGCAGCAGCTACTCTTCCTGGGGTTTATTATGGATCCCCATTAGTTCCTGCCAAGGCAGCAGCTACTCTTCCTGGGGTTTATTATGGATCCCCATTAGTTCCTGCCAAGGCAGCAGCTACTCTTCCTGGGGTTTATTATGGATCCCCATTAGTTCCTGCCAAGGCAGCAGCTACTCTTCCTGGGGTTTATTATGGATCCCCATTAGTTCCTGCCAAGGCAGCAGCTACTCTTCCTGGGGTTTATTATGGATCCCCATTAGTTCCTGCCAAGGCAGCAGCTACTCTTCCTGGGGTTTATTATGGATCCCCATTAGTTCCTGCCAAGGTAGCAGCTACTCTTCCTGGGGTTTATTATGGATCCCCATTAGTTCCTGCCAAGGCAGCAGCTACTCTTCCTGGGGTTTATTATGGATCCCCATTAGTTCCTGCCAAGGCAGCAGCTACTCTTCCTGGGGTTTATTATGGATCCCCATTAGTTCCTGCCAAGGCAGCAGCTACTCTTCCTGGGGTTTATTATGGATCCCCATTAGTTCCTGCCAAGGCAGCAGCTACTCTTCCTGGGGTTTATTATGGATCCCCATTAGTTCCTGCCAAGGCAGCAGCTACTCTTCCTGGGGTTTATTATGGATCCCCATTAGTTCCTGCCAAGGCAGCAGCTACTCTTCCTGGGGTTTATTATGGATCCCCATTAGTTCCTGCCAAGGCAGCAGCTGCTCTTCCTGGGGTCCAGCAAAATTAAGGCAGTTATACATTTCTAAAAACATTACAATACATTCACAACAGATTTCACAACATATTAAGTGTGTGACCTCAGACCCCTACTCTACTACCACATATCTATAACACAAAATCAGTGTGTGCATGTGTGTATAGTGTGGATGTTATCGTGTGTTTGTATGCATGTGTCTATGTTTGTGTTGCTTCACAGTCCCCGCTGTTCCATAAGGTGTATTTTTATCTGTTTTTTTAAATCAAATTTTACTTCTTGCATGAGTTATTCCTTGGAAGGAATCGGACAATTCCTTTGACCTCATGGCTTGGTTTTTACTCTGACATGCACTGTCAACTGTGGGACCTTTATATAGACAGGTGTGTGCCTTTCCAAGTAATGTCCAATCAATTGAATTTACCACAGGTGGACTCCAATCAAGTTGTAGAAACATCTCAAGGATGATCAATAGAAACAGGATGCACCTGAGCTCAATGTCGAATCTCATAGCAAACAGTCTGAATACTGTTTATCATTTTTTATACATTTGCTAAAATGTATTTTAAATTTTTTTCGCTTTGTCATTATAGGGTATTGTGTGTAGATTGATGAGGATTCTTTTTTAATTCAAGCCATTTTAGAATAAGGTTGTAACGTAACAAAATGTGGAAAAAGTCAAGGGGTCTGAATACTTTCCGAATGCACTGTATGTGTGTTATTTATGTTCTTGAAGTAGCCACCCTTTTACCTTTTGACAGCTTTGCACATTCTTGGCATTCTCTCAACCAGCTTCACCTGGAATGCTTTTCCAACAGTCTTGAAGGAGTTCCCACATGCTGAGCACTTGTTGGCTGCTTTTCCTTCACTCTGCGGTCCAACTCATCCCAAACCATCTCAATTGGGTTGAGGTCGGGTGATTGTGGAGGCCAGGTCATCAGATGCAGCACTCCATCACTCTCCTTCTTGGTCAAGTAGCCCTTACACAGCCTGGAGGTGTGTTTTGGGTCATTGTCCTGTTGAAAAACAAATGATAGTCCCACTAAGCGCAAACCAGATGGGATGGCTTATCGCTGCAGAATGCTGTGGTAACCATGCTGGTTGTGTGCCTTGAATTCTAAATAAATCAGTGTCACCAGCAAAACACCATCACACCACTATCTCCATGCTTCACGGTGGGAACCACACATGCAGAGATCATCCGTTCACCTACTTTGCGTCTCACAAAGACACGGCGGTTGGAACCAAAATTCTCAAATTTGCACTCATCAGACCCAAGGACAGATTTCCACCGGTCTAATGACCATTGCTCGTGTTTCTTGGCCCAAGCAAGTCTCTTCTTCTTATTGGTGTCCTTTAGTAGTGGTTTCTTTGCAGCAATTCGACCATGAAGGCCTGATTCACACAGTCTCCTCTGAACAGTTGATGTGTCTGTTACTTGAACTCTGTGAAGCATTTATTTGGGCTGCTATCTGAGGTGCAGTTAACTCTAATGAATTTATCCTCTGCAGCGGAGAACTCTGGGTCTTCCATTCCTGTGGCGGCCCTCGTGAGAGCCAGTTTCATCATAGCGCTTGATGGTTTTTGCGACTGCACTTGAAGAAACTTTCAACGTTTTTGAAATGTTCAGTATTGACTGACCTTCACGTCTTAGTAATGATGGACTGTCGTTTCTCTTTGCTTATTTGAGCTGTTCTTGCCATAATATGGACTTGGTCTTTTACCAAATAGGGCTATCTTCTGTATACCCCTCCTACCTTGTCACAACACAACTGATTGGCTCAAACGCTGTGAGACACAATTGAGACATGGATTGTGTGCCGTTGAGGGTGAATGGGCAAGACAAAATATTTAAGTGCCTTTGAACGGGGTATGGTAGTAGGTGCCAGGTGCACCGGTTTGTGTCAAGAACTGCAACGCTGCTGGGTTTTTCACGCTCAACCATTTACCGTGTGTATCAAGAATGGTCTACCACCCAAAGGACGTCCAGCCAACTTGACACAACTGTGGAACGCCTTGTAGAGTCCAGCGGGGGGGGGGGGGGGGGGGCAATTCAATATTAGGAACGTGTTCCTAATGTTTTGTACACTGTGTGTGTGCAGCTTTTTTTTTTTATTGGAGTGGCGCCAATGATTTAGTGGTGGCCTGCATTAGTGGTGGCCTGCACTAGTGGTGGCCTGCATTAGTGGTGGCCTGCATTAGTGGTGGAAACACTGGGTGGGCAGTTTGGAGTCAGTAAGTCCTTCTCTTTGCGGTCTATGTATGGATCTTTAGCATTTGCAGGAACTCTAGAGACCATGAAGGTCTCCTAACGTCACTAGAAACTCTCAATGCAAGTGTGGGAAGGAGTAGTATTCTATCTCAGCTCTAGGAGATGATTGTGGACTACACAGGGAAAAAAAGAGGACTGAGCATGCCCCCATTCTCATCGACAGGGCTGTAGTGGAACAGGTTGAGAGCTTCAAATTCCTTGGTGTCCACATCACCAACGAACTATCATGGTCCAAACACACCAAGACAGTCATGAGGGCACGACAAAGCCTATTCCCCTTCAGGAGACTGAAAAGATTTGGCATGGGTCCTCAGATCCTCAAAGTTCTACAGCTGCACCATCGAGAGCATCCTGACTGGTTGCATCACCGCCTGGTATGGCAACTGCTCGGCCTCCGACCGCAAGGCACTACAGAGGGTAGTGCGTACGGCCCAGTACATCACTGGGGCCAAGCTTCCTGCCATCCAGGACCTCTATACCAGGCGGTGTCAGAGGAAGGCCCTAAAAATTGTCAGACTCCACCCACCCCACCCCCTGTTTTACACTGCTGCTACTATCTGTTTATTATCTATGCATAGTCACTTTAATTCTACCCACATGTACATATTACCTCGACTAACAGTTGCCCCCGCACATTGACTCTGTACCGGTACCCCCTGTATATAGCCTCCCTACTGTTATTTCCCATTGACTCTGTACCGGTACCCCCTGTATATAGCCTCCCTACTGTTATTTTATTTTATTGCTGCTCTTTAATTATTTTTTACTTATCTATTTTTTTTACTTCACTTATTTTTGTTAACTGCATCGTTGGTTAAGGGCTTGTCAGCGTTTCACTGTAAGGTCTCCACCTGTTGAAGGTCTCCACCTGTTGAATTGATGTAATTGTCATGTTACAGGGTGAGCTGGTACGCCAGATGAAGCAGGATGGCGCTCCTGATGTTGATGTCCTTAAAGCTGTGGCTGAACTGAAAGCCAGGAAGAGAACTCTGGAAACTAAGGTGTTGCTAGCTGCTACAGCATCTCCTCCTACAAGTATCTGCTATAGTACTATAGCCTGAACAGCATCTCCAAGTAACTAGTATAGTATTATAGCCTGAACAGCTAATATAGCCTGAACAGCATCTCCAAGTATCTACTATAGTACTATAGCCTGAACAGCTAATATAACCTGAACAGCATCTCCAAGTATATACTATAGTACAATAGCCTGAACAGCTAATATAGCCTGAACAGCATCTCCAAGTATCTACTATAGTACTATAGCCTGAACAGCTAATATAACCTGAACAGCATCTCCAAGTATCTGCTATAGTACTATAGCCTGAACAGCTAATATAGCCTGAACAGCATCTCCAAGTATATACTATAGTACTATAGCCTGAACAGCTAATATAGCCTGAACAGCATCTCCAAGTAACTAGTATAGTACTATAGCCTGAACAGCTAATATAGCCTGAACAGCATCTCCAAGTATCTACTATAGTACTATAGCCTGAACAGCTAATATAGCCTGAACAGCATCTCCAAGTAACTAGTATAGTATTATAGCCTGAACAGCTAATATAACCTGAACAGCATCTCCAAGTATCTGCTATAGTACTATAGCCTGAACAGCTAATATAACCTGAACAGCATCTCCAAGTATCTGCTATAGTACTATAGCCTGAACAGCTAATATAGCCTGAACAGCATCTCCAAGTAACTAGTATAGTATTATAGCCTGAACAGCTAATATAACCTGAACAGCATCTCCAAGTATCTACTATAGTACTATAGCCTGAACAGCATCACTACAGTACCAGAATCACACCAAGTACTTTTCTGATTGAATCAATGGTTAAATCTTTCCAATAACTATATAAATCAGACACATTTCTTGAAGCTGAAATCAGCTTTGGTAGGTATGCACTACCTTAGCTCTTTCAGGTGTAGTGTTGTCTTCTTAAACTCTTAATCACCACAATACTGTTTGCATTTCAGGAACTGTCTCTGCAGCCCAAAGATGACATCGTTGACAGAACCAAGATGGAGGATACGTTGAAGAGGAGGTTCTTCTACGACCAGGCCTTCGCCATCTATGGAGGTGAGATCTATGTAACACCTAGTTATGGGTGGAGGCATACAAAAACAACAACATTGGTTTAAATCAATCACATTTATTTGTGTAGATGTGAGTGGTCTATATGACTTTAATATTCCTTCTACAGGTGTTAGTAGTCTATATGACTTTAATATTCCCTCTACAGGTGTTAGTAGTCTATATGACTTTAATATTCCCTCTACAGGTGTTAGTAGTCTATATGACTTTAATATTCCCTCTACAGGTGTTAGTAGTCTATATGACTTTAATATTCCCTCTACAGGTGTTAGTAGTCTATATGACTTTAATATTCCCTCTACAGGTGTTAGTAGTCTATATGACTTTAATATTCCCTCTACAGGTGTTAGTAGTCTGTATGACTTTAATATTCCCTCTACAGGTGTTAGTAGTCTGTATGACTTTAATATTCCCTCTACATGTGTTAGTAGTCTATATGACTTTAATATTCCCTCTACAGGTGTTAATAGTCTGTATGACTTTAATATTCCCTCTACAGGTGTTAGTAGTCTGTATGACTTTAATATTCCCTCTACAGGTGTTAATAGTCTGTATGACTTTAATATTCCCTCTACAGGTGTTAGTAGTCTGTATGACTTTAATATTCCCTCTACAGGTGTTAGTAGTCTGTATGACTTTAATATTCCCTCTACAGGTGTTAGTAGTCTATATGACTTTAATATTCCCTCTACAGGTGTTAGTAGTCTATATGACTTTAATATTCCCTCTACAGGTGTTAGTAGTCTATATGACTTTAATATTCCCTCTACAGGTGTTAGTAGTCTATATGACTTTAATATTCCCTCTACAGGTGTTAGTAGTCTATATGACTTTAATATTCCCTCTACAGTGTTAGTAGTCTATATGACTTTAATATTCCTTCTACAGGTGTTAGTAGTCTATATGACTTTAATATTCCCTCTACAGGTGTTAGTAGTCTATATGACTTTAATATTTCCTCTACAGGTGTTAGTAGTCTGTATGACTTTAATATTCCCTCTACAGGTGTTAGTAGTCTATATGACTTTAATATTCCCTCTACAGGTGTTAGTAGTCTATATGACTTTAATATTCCCTCTACAGGTGTTAGTAGTCTGTATGACTTTAATATTCCCTCTACAGGTGTTAGTGGTCTGTATGACTTTAATATTCCCTCTACAGGTGTTAGTAGTCTGTATGACTTTAATATTCCCTCTACAGGTGTTAGTAGTCTGTATGACTTTAATATTCCCTCTACAGGTGTTAGTAGTCTGTATGACTTTAATATTCCCTCTACAGGTGTTAGTAGTCTGTATGACTTTAATATTCCCTCTACAGGTGTTAGTGGTCTGTATGACTTAATATTCCCTCTACAGGTGTTAGTAGTCTGTATGACTTTAATATTCCCTCTACAGGTGTTAGTAGTCTGTATGACTTTAATATTCCCTCTACAGGTGTTAGTAGTCTGTATGACTTTAATATTCCCTCTACAGGTGTTAGTAGTCTGTATGACTTTAATATTCCCTCTACAGGTGTTAGTAGTCTATATGACTTTAATATTCCCTCTACAGGTGTTAGTAGTCTATATGACTTTAATATTCCCTCTACAGGTGTTAGTAGTCTGTATGACTTTAATATTCCCTCTACAGGTGTTAGTAGTCTATATGACTTTAATATTCCCTCTACAGGTGTTAGTAGTCTATATGACTTTAATATTCCCTCTACAGGTGTTAGTAGTCTGTATGACTTTAATATTCCCTCTACAGGTGTTAGTAGTCTGTATGACTTTAATATTCCCTCTACAGGTGTTAGTAGTCTGTATGACTTTAATATTCCCTCTACAGGTGTTAGTAGTCTATATGACTTTAATATTCCCTCTACAGGTGTTAGTAGTCTATATGACTTTAATATTCCCTCTACAGGTGTTAGTAGTCTATATGACTTTAATATTCCCTCTACAGGTGTTAGTAGTCTATATGACTTTAATATTCCCTCTACAGGTGTTAGTAGTCTATATGACTTTAATATTCCCTCTACAGGTGTTAGTAGTCTATATGACTTTAATATTCCCTCTACAGGTGTTAGTAGTCTATATGACTTTAATATTCCCTCTACAGGTGTTAGTAGTCTGTATGACTTTAATATTCCCTCTACAGGTGTTAGTAGTCTATATGACTTTAATATTCCCTCTACAGGTGTTAGTAGTCTATATGACTTTAATATTCCCTCTACAGGTGTTAGTAGTCTATATGACTTTAATATTCCCTCTACAGGTGTTAGTAGTCTATATGACTTTAATATTCCCTCTACAGGTGTTAGTGGTCTGTATGACTTCGGCCCTGTGGGCTGTGCCCTGAAGAACAACATCCTGCAGGCCTGGAGGCAGCACTTCATCCAGGAGGAGCAGATCCTGGAGATCGACTGCACCATGCTCACCCCGGAGGCCGTTCTCAAGTGGGTCCTGACACTACACTCCACACTACAATTAGCCTAACTTTACTAACGTAGTAGTTATCAGAGTGCCAATACAAAGGGAGGGACTGTACAGACTTGTGTTATTGCACTGATTGCGTTATGGACGTGTAGACTTGGAGTTCTGATATAACAGGATGGTGGTGCGGCGGTCCTTCGTAGGCACATTTTGTCATCAAAGTCTGGCATTCTCTGGATTTATGGTGCTTTCCAGACAACTGGGAGAAAAAAACAAAGTCGAATCATGATGAAGTCAGTGATCTTCAGGTCGGAGCTCTAGAAAGAGGCCAGAGTTCCCGACTTGCAATTCCGAGTTGGATGACCGCTCAAAACGTATTTTCCCAGTCGGAGCTAGTTTTTTTCCCCCAGTGCCCAGTTGTTTTGAGCGGCAGAAGTCATGCTGGATTGGCAGCTTCGCCAATGTTGAATGTTTTTCTTTTTAAGCTTGGAAACGAGACCCTTAAACCCAGACTTGGACCACACACCCAGGCTAGTGATTGCTTGCAGTTAGCCATTGATTCCTTCCAAACCACTCTTTGTTGAATTTGTGATTTCCAGATTGTGTAATGTTTATGGCCGATGAGCACCGATACATTTTATCTGTAATTTCTCTTCATATGAAAAGGATTGAAAGGGATTTGCCAGTAGATTGTCGACTTGATTCATGATGATGACTGCTGGCTTGCTAGCTAAGATTTTTAAAGTATGATGTTGACATGATCAGTCCAATCAAAGCTACTGTAGATATAATGTGATTTGATGTCATTTTATCTGTGGCCAATGACCTTGAACCTTCTTGGATGGGCACTTCTAATGTAACTCTATGGCAGCACCCAAGGGGCTTGAATTTTCGAGCTCTACCCGTAGGTTTTGCGGTGGCATAGTGTCCCCATGAGTGACACAACACTGAGCCAATCATGGCGCAACTAGAGAACATTACCAACACCTACGCTGTGTGTTTTCCGCTGGCTGCCCCACCACCACAGAAAGCCCTGAGCTGGCTGCCCCACCACCACAGAAAGCCCTGAGCTGGCTGCCCCACCACCACAGAAAGCCCTGAGCTGGCTGCCCCACCACCACAGAAAGCCCTGAGCTGGCTGCCCCACCACCACAGAAAGCACTGAGCTGGCTGCCCCACCACCACAGAAAGCCCTGAGCTGGCTGCCCCACCACCACAGAAAGCCCTGAGCTGGCTGCCCCACCACCACAGAAAGCCCTGAGCTGGCTGCCCCACCACCACAGAAAGCCCTGAGCTGGCTGCCCCACCACCACAGAAAGCCCTGAGCTGGCTGCCCCACCACCACAGAAAGCACTGAGCTGGCTGCCCCACCACCACAGAAAGCCCTGAGCTGGCTGCCCCACCACCACAGAAAGCCCTGAGCTGGCTGCCCCACCACCACAGAAAGCACTGAGCTAGGCTGAAACACCTGCATTTTGGAGCTGCTTTACTCAAGAAAGCCAAAAAGAGACCATGTTTGTATGCGGCTTTATTAACTCAATTATATATTTTTTAAATATTGTTTGCAAACGATGTGACAGGTATTAATGCCAAAATAACAGGCACACATTTTTTTTTTTTAGAATAATAATTTCGGGTTTAACAGGTGGGGCTCAAAACAGGTGGCCCCACCTGCCCTGAATGATGGGTCGCCATTGGCCATATGGCAGATCAGATCAGGGCCTAACATAAAGACAACTCGGTATGCTACATGTTCTTCATATGTTTCATGGATTTATTGTGATGGTGTAGGATTTATTAGACTTTATAAAATGCAGATGTTCCAAAGGTCTGCATCAGTGGCTTGTAGGCTGTGCGTGGAAGCCAGGAGATGTTAATTAACGGTCAATTACCGTGAGACCGGCTGTTATTTGCATGACAGTCACCAGCTGACAATTTGATAACCGCCACAGCCCTAGTGGCCTACCGCTGGCCAATCAGATGGCTGTGTCTGCAGTAACGTAGCAGGCGTAAAAGAAAGCTACAGTTGATACTGTGAGATTTCAAAATGTTTAAAAGCAAAGAGCTGTTGTTTTTATGACAGTTCATGCGCTGTCAACACTTTGTATTCAACACTTTTATAAACCATAAAATGCACTTCCTATTTCCACTCAGCACTACAACAAGCACTGCAGCAGTAATGAATGAGTAGGAAAGTGGATCTATAGGCTTCCGCTGTTGTTATTAGCGGCTTGGGTCTTACTTAATATCGAGGAATATTTCACTTTCATAGGAGTAACAACAGGAATTTGTGCATGAGGCAGAAATAATGTGGAGCGACTCGAGTTTCGCCGTCAGCTGGAAGACGGTGTCCCTTTTTGGTCGGTGTCAGTGGAGGAAAGGGAGAGAGGAGGGATGTTGAGAGGCGGTGTCAGTGGAGGAAAGGGAGAGAGGAGGGATGTTGAGAGGCAGTGGAGGAAAGGGAGAGCGGAGGGATGTTGAGAGGCGGTGTCAGTGGAGGAAAGGGAGAGCGGAGGGATGTTGAGAGGCAGTGGAGGAAAGGGAGAGCGGAGGGATGTTGAGAGGCGGTGTCAGTGGAGGAAAGGGAGAGCGGAGGGATGTTGAGAGGCAGTGGAGGAAAGGGAGAGAGGAGGGATGTTGAGAGGCAGTGGAGGAAAGGGAGAGCGGAGGGATGTTGAGAGGCGGACCCTCCGTCTGCTGCTCTCCCTCCGCTGAGACGGACCGTCAGATCCAGGCACCATCAGCCCAGGCACCATCAGCCCAGGCACCATCAGCCCAGGCACCATCAGCCCAGTGAAATAACAAGCTAATGATTTAAATGTATTGTCACTCAGCTGTGCTTCACCAATAATATAACAACAGATATATTACCGCTGTGATCATATAGCCCCAAATGTTGAAATATCCTTTTTTTTTTATGGCAATTCAAGCAAAGCCAATATGCAGTACTGTTTTTAATTGGTTAATGTTGCATAGGCTTACGTAAAAAATTAAAAATAATAATGTTAAAAGAAAATCTGAGCGGTATATCTTGACTCGGAGGTTGGTGACTACTGTTGTAATTCCCCTGTTAACACGATCAACATGTCCCTTTACTGTGGCAATTGTGATCTAATCAACGCAATATTAGCCACTTACAATGCAACATACCGAAACAAAACGAACTATGCAAGAGATTTTATTGTAGGCAGAACGCATCGGAGTAGGATTCTATTGCATTGACAGGCACTGCTCAGCCCGTACTCTACACAGACCGGTGTGGCATAACCAATCAGAGCTGCAGTAGGCCTATATGCAAATAGACCATTGCCAAATATGGATCTAGGCCGTTTACTTTGAACTGGACTGTGTTTACAGCATGAGCGGTCGTGAGTAGATGTGCTTGTTTTGAGATCAAAGTGAGAGCTGCATGTAGCCACGTGTACACATTTTGTTCATATCCTTTGCTAGTTAGTGAGTTATTAGCCCAGTTATAGATCATTTGTTCATATCCTTAGCTAGTTAGTGAGTTATTAGCCCAGTTATAGATCATTTGTTCATATCCTTTGCTAGTTAGTGAGTTATTAGCCCAGTTATAGATCATTTGTTCATATCCTTTGCTAGTTAGTGAGTTATTAGCCCAGTTACAGATCATTTTGTTCATATCCTTTGCTAGTTAGTGAGTTTATTAGCCCAGTTATAGATCATTTGTTCATATCCTTTGCTAGTTAGTGAGTTATTAGCCCAGTTATAGATCATTTGTTCATATCCTTTGCTAGTTAGTGAGTTATTAGCCCAGTTATAGATCATTTGTTCATATCCTTTGCTAGTTAGTGAGTTATTAGCCCAGTTATAGATCATTTGTTCATATCCTTTGCTAGTTAGTGAGTTATTAGCCCAGTTACAGATCATTTGTTCATATCCTTTGCTAGTTAGTGAGTTATTAGCCCAGTTATAGATCATTTGTTCATATCCTTTGCTAGTTAGTGAGTTATTAGCCCAGTTATAGATCATTTGTTCATATCCTTTGCTAGTTAGTGAGTTATTAGCCCAGTTATAGATCATTTGTTCATATCCTTTGCTAGTTAGTGAGTTATTAGCCCAGTTATAGATCATTTGTTCATATCTTTTGCTAGTTAGTGAGTTATTAGCCCAGTTACAGATCATTTGTGGTCAGCAATAGGGGAGTGATTGCTTCCTACAAGAGCACAAAACATGTACATTTCTAGACATCATTGAAAAGCGAGTCAGTTAAAGAGCTTTTTTTTTGTCTTAAAGGGGCAGTGTTGTATTTTGAGACAGGCTTGAATAAGCTAAGTAGCCAATAGGCAGAGGGTAGCATAATGTGTCTGATTCTCTGTAGTAATGGTATGGGAATAATAATGCATTTTATTTTGTGAAGTGGTTTCTTGCATCAAACAACACAACATTTTCAGTCACCAAACATGTTAATTAATGTGAAAAGTCTCATGGAATGTAGCCCTACATTGAACACCACCCATTGGCTGCTACTGTAGACTGAACGACATAACAGCTATTTCCATGTTAAATGTTATGGGATGCATTTTCTCCATTGTTTTTGATGGTAGGCCACTCTGGTAGGCCTACATTATGATCAAATAGCCACAGTAGCCTACTTGGCCACTGTTAAAACTGTAACTTAAAGCGGGTACAGCCTCAATGTTCACAGTAAACACGCACTGGAAGTTGCACAGAATTTTCACAACGTTCAAGTTTGCGCTCAGCAGACCTCAGTGCCGAAACAAATGACGCGGTCATCTGAGCCATCCGATTGGCCAGCGGTAGGCCTATAGTGCACTTGATTTGCTCTCTGGGCCCGCCGGGAAGGCAGAGTTTGTACCTTCAGACACATTAAATGGTTAAAAATGTCAACAATTGGCCTAACCAGCGCACAGGGCAGCTTAATCGGGTGCACCAACCGCCAACAGCCCCAGATAATACAAATAGGAACACAAGGCTTTATAGCCACAGTAGATAATAGGAACACAAGGCTTTATCGCCACAGTAGATAATAGGAACACAAGGCTTTATAGCCACAGTAGATAATAGGAACACAAGGCTTTATAGCCACAGTAGATAATAGGAACACAAGGCTTTATAGCCACAGTAGATAATAGGAACACAAGGCTTTATAGCCACAGTAGATAATAGGAACACAAGGCTTTATAGCCACAGTAGATAATAGGAACACAAGGCTTTATAGCCACAGTAGATAATAGGAACACAAGGCTTTATCGCCACAGTAGATAATAGGAACACAAGGCTTTATCGTTGGGTATGCAGTTTAAATAAGTAGTAGGCAAGCCAGATTTGGAACACGGCCAATCATTATAGGATGTATCCCAAATGGCACCCTTTTCCCGATATAGTGCACTTGTTTTGACCAGGGCCCATAGAGATCTATGACTATTATGACTAAGGACAGCTGACGGCTCTGTTCTTTCCCAATCTTAATATTTGGGTATAATGTGCTATTATGTCTACAGGACGTCTGGGCACGTGGACAAGTTTGCGGACTACATGGTGAAAGACGTGAAGAACGGAGAGTGTTTCAGGGCAGACCACCTCCTCAAAGGTTAGTCTATACTCTTGACATGGTGTGAAAAAGAGAAATGCCCTATTCACACAACTGGTATTTTCCAACCTCTACATCAATATAATAGAATTGACATTACAGTAGTCAAACCTTTGTTCAGTGCACTGTGTTGTCCCTGTGTATCAGTTAGCTGGGGCCTGTCAGTACTGTGTTGTCCCTGTGTATCAGTTAGCTGGGGCCTGTCAGTACTGTGTTGTCCCTGTGTATCAGTTTAGCTGGGGCCTGTCAGTACTGTGTTGTCCCTGTGTATCAGTTAGCTGGGGCCTGTCAGTAACTGTGTTGTCCCTGTGTATCAGTTAGCTGGGGCCTGTCAGTACTGTGTTGTCCCTGTGTATCAGTTTAGCTGGGGCCTGTCAGTACTGTGTTGTCCCTGTGTATCAGTTAGCTGGGGCCTGTCAGTACTGTGTTGTCCCTGTGTATCAGTTAGCTGGGGCCTGTCAGTACTGTGTTGTCCCTGTGTATCAGTTAGCTGGGGCCTGTCAGTACTGTGTTGTCCCTGTGTATCAGTTAGCTGGGGCCTGTCATACTGTGTTGTCCCTGTGTATCAGTTAGCTGGGGCCTGTCAGTACTGTGTTTGTCCCTGTGTATCAGTTAGCTGGGGCCTGTCAGTACTGTGTTGTCCCTGTGTATCAGTTAGCTGGGGCCTGTCAGTACTGTGTTGTCCCTGTGTATCAGTTAGCTGGGGCCTGTCAGTACTGTGTTGTCCCTGTGTATCAGTTAGCTGGGGCCTGTCAGCACTGTGTTGTCCCTGTGTATCAGTTAGCTGGGGCCTGTCAGCACTGTGTTGTCCCTGTGTATCAGTTAGCTGGGGCCTGTCAGTACTGTGTTGTCCCTGTGTATCAGTTAGCTGGGGCCTGTCAGTACTGTGTTGTCCCTGTGTATCAGTTAGCTGGGGCCTGTCATACTGTGTTGTCCCTGTGTATCAGTTAGCTGGGGCCTGTCAGTACTGTGTTGTCCCTGTGTATCAGTTAGCTGGGGCCTGTCAGTACTGTGTTGTCCCTGTGTATCAGTTAGCTGGGGCCTGTCAGTACTGTGTTGTCCCTGTGTATCAGTTAGCTGGGGCCTGTCAGTACTGTGTTGTCCCTGTGTATCAGTTAGCTGGGGGCCTGTCAGTACTGTGTTGTCCCTGTGTATCAGTTAGCTGGGGCCTGTCAGTACTGTGTTGTCCCTGTGTATCAGTTAGCTGGGGCCTGTCAGTACTGTGTTGTCCCTGTGTATCAGTTTAGCTGGGGGCCTGTCAGTACTGTGTTGTCCCTGTGTATCAGTTTAGCTGGGGCCTGTCAGTACTGTGTTGTCCCTGTGTATCAGTTAGCTGGGGCCTGTCAGTACTGTGTTGTCCCTGTGTATCAGTTAGCTGGGGCCTGTCAGTACTGTGTTGTCCCTGTGTATCAGTTAGCTGGGGCCTGTCAGTACTGTGTTGTCCCTGTGTATCAGTTAGCTGGGGCCTGTCAGTACTGTGTTTGTCCCTGTGTATCAGTTAGCTGGGGCCTGTCCAGTACTGTGTTGTCCCTGTGTATCAGTTAGCTGGGGGCCTGTCAGTACTGTGTTGTCCCTGTGTATCAGTTAGCTGGGGCCTGTCAGTACTGTGTTGTCCCTGTGTATCAGTTAGCTGGGGGCCTGTCAGTACTCTGTCCCTGTGCTGTGCCCACCAAAGCCTCCCTCGCAGACGAGCTTAACTCATTCTATGCTCGCTTCGAGGCAGACAATACCGAGCCATCTAGGAAGGCTCTCGCTGCTCCAGACGACCAGAGGTTGACGTGAGGAAAACTCTCGAGTGAATACTCACAAAGCCACCGGCCCTGATGGCATCCCTGGCCGCGTCCTCAGCGTGTGGACATCCCTGGCCGCGTCCTCAGCGTGTGGACATCCCTGGCCGCGTCCTCAGCGTGTGGACATCCCTGGCCTGATGGCGTCCCTGGCCGCGTCCTCAGCGTGTGGACATCCCTGGCCGCGTCCTCAGCGTGTGGACATCCCTGGCCGCGTCCTCAGCGTGTGGACATCCCTGGCCGCGTCCTCAGCATGTGGACATCCCTGGCTGCGTCCTCAGCGTGTGGACATCCCTGGCCGCGTCCTCAGGGTGTGGACATCCCTGGCCGCGTCCTCAGCGTGTGGACATCCTGGCCGCGTCCTCAGCGTGTGGACGTCCCTGGCCGCGTCCTCAGCGTGTGGACGTCCCTGGCCGCGTCCTCAGCGTGTGGACATCCCTGGCCGCGTCCTCAGCGTGTGGACATCCCTGGCCGCGTCCTCAGCGTGTGGACATCCCTGGCCGCGTCCTCAGCGTGTGGACATCCCTGGCCGCGTCCTCAGCGTGTGGACATCCCTGGCCGCGTCCTCAGCGTGTGGACATCCCTGGCCTGATGGCGTCCCTGGCCGCGTCCTCAGCGTGTGGACATCCCTGGCCGCGTCCTCAGCGTGTGGACGTCCCTGGCCGCGTCCTCAGCGTGTGGACATCCCTGGCCGCGTCCTCAGCGTGTGGACATCCCTGGCCGCGTCCTCAGCGTGTGGACATCCCTGGCCGCGTCCTCAGCGTGTGGACATCCCTGGCCGCGTCCTCAGCGTGTGGACATCCCTGGCCGCGTCCTCAGCGTGTGGACATCCCTGGCCGCGTCCTCAGCATGTGCTGACCAGCTGGCGGCGTCTTCTCTGACATCTTCAACCTGTCCCAGGCTGTAGTCCCCACCTGCTTTAAGGAGACCACCATCGTCCCAGTGCCCAAATGACTATCGCCCCGTCACACTCACCCCAGTCATCATGACGTGCTTTGAGAGGCTGGTCATGGCCCACATGAAGGCCAGCATACCAGGCCCACTGGACCCACTCCAATCTGCCTACCACTCCAACAGATCCATGGAAGATGACATTTCCATCACTGTCACATGGCCATAACACATCTGGACAAGAGGAACACCTATGTGACAATGCTGTTCATTGACTACAGTTGAATGCTGAACACTATTGTTCCCTCCAAGCTCGACACCAAGCTCAGAGCCCTGGGTCTGGACACCACCCTCTGCAACTGGATCCTGGACTTCCTGACTGGCAGACCACAGGCTGTGAGGATTGGCAACAACACCTCCTCCACGCTGACTCTTAACTCAGGGGCCCCCAGGGGTCCTGCTGTACTTGCTGTTCACCCATGACTGCATGGCTTTGCACGACACCAACTCCATCATCAAGGTTGCTGACGACACCACGGCTGTAGGTCTGATAGCCAACAGTCAGCCTATAGGGAGGAGGTGAGTGAACTGGCAGCCTATAGGGAGGAGGTCAGTGAACTGGCATTGTGGTGCCAGGACAACAACCTCTCCCTCAACGTCAACAAAACAAAGGAGTTGATTGTTGACTTCAGGAAGCAGAGGAGGGAACATGCCCCTCGGCGTGCCACCGCGGGTCCTCTCCAAATAGCTGCACCGTCGAGAGCGTCGCAGCCTGGTACGGGTATTGCTCCATCCACGACCGCAGCTCCATAACTCCAGTACATCACTGGGACCGTGCTCCATACCGTACCTCCAGTACATCACTGGGACCGTGCTCCATACCATACCTCCAGTACATCACTGAGGACCGTGCTCCATACCGTACCTCCAGTACATCCCAGCTGCTGCTACCAGACTCTTATTATACTGCTCAGTTTATACCCTGTCCCCTTCCCCCCTTCCCCTCAGTTTATACCCTGTCCCCATCCCCCCTTCCCCTCAGTTTATACCCTGTCCCCACCCCCCCTTCCCCTCAGTTTATACACTGTCCCCATCCCCCCTTCCCCTCAGTTTATACACTGTCCCCATCCCCCCCTTCCCCTCAGTTTATACCCTGTCCCCATCCCCCTTCCCCTCAGTTTATACCCTGTCCCCATCCCCCCCTTCCCCTCAGTTTATACCCTGTCCCATCCCTCCTTCCCCTCAGTTTATAAACCCTGTCCCCATCCCCCCTTCCCCTCAGTTTAATACCCTGTCCCCCATCCCCCCCTTCCCCTCAGTTTATACCCTGTCCCCATCCCCCCCTTCCCCTCAGATTATACCCTGTCCCCATCCCCCCTTCCCCTCAGTTTATACCCTGTCCCCATCCCCCCCTTCCCCTCAGATTATACCCTGTCCCCATCCCCCCTTCCCCTCAGATTATACCCTGTCCCCATCCCCCCTTCCCCTCAGTTTTATAACCCTGTCCCCATCCCCCCTTCCCCTCAGATTATACCCTGTCCCCATCCCCCTTCCCCAAAACACCTGTAAATATTGGAGTATAAGTTGTTCCTTCCTGTATTATACTGATGCTAATGTTTATTCTGTTCTACTGATCCATTTACTTTATATTGTTATTGTATTATTTCTTATTGTTGTTGAATTGTGGAGAAGGAACCTGCCAGGAAGCATTTAGTTGGACGGTGTCTACCATATGTATGTGGAGAAGGAACCTGCCAGGAAGCATTTAGTTGGACGGTGTCTACCATGTGTATGTGGAGAAGGAACCTGCCAGGAAGCATTTAGTTGGACGGTGTATACCATGTGTATGTGGAGAAGGAACCTGCCAGGAAGCATTTAGTTGGACGGTGTCTACCATGTGTATGTGGAGAAGGAACCTGCCAGGAAGCAGGGACGGTGGTCTACCCATGTGTATGTGGAGAAGGAACCTGCCAGGAAGCATTTAGTTGGACGGTGTCCTACCATGTGTATGTGGAGAAGGAACCTGCCAGGAAGCATTTAGTTGGACGGTGTCTACCATGGTGTATGGTGGAGAAGGAACCTGCCAGGAAGCATTTAGTTGGACGGTGTCTACATGTGTATGTGGAGAAGGAACCTGCCAGGAAGCATTTAGTTGGACGGTGTATACCATGTGTATGTGGAGAAGGAACCTGCCAGGAAGCATTTAGTTGGACGGTGGTCTACCATGTGTATGGTGGAGAAGGAACCTGCCAGGAAGCATTTAGTTTGGACGGTTGTCTACCATGTGTATGTTGGAGAAGGAACCTGCCAGGAAGCCAGGACGGTGTCTACCATGTGTATGTGGAGAAGGAACCTGCCAGGAGCATTTAGTTGGACGGTGTCTACGCATGTGTATGTGGAGAAGGAAACCTGCCAGGAAGCATTTAGTTTGGACGGTGGTCTACCATGTGTATGTGGAGAAGGAACCTGCCAGGAAGCATTTAGGTTGGACGGTGTCTACCATGTGTATGTGGCGAAGGAACCTGCCAGGAAGCATTTAGTTGGACGGTGTTACCATGTGTATGTGGAGAAGGAACCTGCCAGGAAGCATTTAGTTGGACGGTGTCTACCATGTGTATGTGGAGAAGGAACCTGCCAGGAAGCATTTAGTTGGACGGTGTCTACCATGTGTATGTGGAGAAGGAACCTGCCAGGAAGCATTTAGTTGGACGGTGTCTACCATGTGTATGTGGAGAAGGAACCTGCCAGGAAGCATTTTAGTTGGACGGTGTCTACCATGTGTATGTGGAGAAGGAACCTGCCAGAGCATGGACGGGTTGTCTACCATGTTGTATGTGGAGAAGGAACCTGCCAGGAAGCATTTAGTTGGACGGTGTCTACCATGTGTATGTGGAGAAGGAACCTGCCAGGAAGCATTTAGTTTGGACGGTGTCTACCATGTGTATGTGGAGAAGGAACCTGCCAGGAAGCATTTAGTTGGACGGTGTCTACCATGTGTATGTGGAGAAGGAACCTGCCAGGAAGCATTTAGTTGGACGGTGTCTACCATGTGTATGTGGAGAAGGAACCTGCCAGGAAGCATTTAGTTGGACGGTGTCTACCATGTGTATGTGGAGAAGGAACCTGCCAGGAAGCATTTAGTTAGACGGTGTCTACCATGTGTATGTGGAGAAGGAACCTGCCAGGAAGCATTTAGTTGGACGGTGTCTACCATGTGTATGCTGTACGTACAACTATTAAAACTTGTCTTGGTCTGAACCAATAAACTGGCCCAGTATATATGACTTTGACCCTGTGTTTCTCTGTTCAACCCTAACCCTTTGACCCTGTGTTTCTCTGTTCAACCCTAACCCTAACCCTTTGACCCTTTGACCCGGTGTTTCTCTGTTCAACCCTAACCCTTTGACCCTTTGACCCTGTGTTTCTCTGTTCAACCCTAACCCTAACCCTAACCCTTTGACCCTGTGTTTCTCTGTTCAACCCTAACCCTTTGACCCTTTGACCTTTGACCCTGTGTTTCTCTGTTCAACTCAGCTCACCTCCAGAAGCTGGTGTCTGATAAGAAATGTGCTCCAGAGAAGAAGGCCGAGATGGAGGAAGTGGTGACTCAGGTTGGTACTGACGGACAGATGGGGGTTTAGAGACGTACAGCAGATATACTAGAATAGATACACAAACTATACCTTCATCAATCCCTGACGCATAAATGGAAGTCCTAAGTTATTGTTTAATGTCAACAAGTTGACCGTGTTTTCATTGGTCTCTCCAGATGGACAACTACACCCAACAGGAGTTGACTGACCTCTTTGTGAAATACAGCGTGAAGTCCCCCACCACAGGAAATGATGTTTCAGCGCCACATCTCTTCAACCTGATGTTCCAGACGTCCATCGGACCAGGGGGAAACATGACAGGGTAATGGAGCAATGACTCACTCTGGACCCAGATGTTGGTTGGACTGTGTGGGTGTACTGTAGGGTTTCCAATGCTGACGTTGGTCGTTTTGCCTTTGAACGGAGTTCCAATTAACTAATTTGCCATGGACCCAGTACCAGTGTTTTACTGAGTGTCTGACTTTATTCTGCAGCTACTTGAGGCCTGAAACTGCTCAGGGAATCTTCCTCAACTTCAAGCGTCTGTTGGAATTCAACCAGGGAAAGCTTCCCTTCGCTGCTGCTCAGATCGGCAACTCCTTCAGGAACGAGATCTCACCTCGCTCAGGACTCATCCGTGTCAGGTGAGTTCTAGTCTGGAGCTAGCTAGTTGCTAACGACATCGTTGTGATTCTATTTCTACCTGACAGTCTGGTGTGATGTTAGTTTCTACCTGACACTCGTCAGTTGTAAGGTGATCTGTTGTGATGTTTAGTTTCTCACCTTCAGATAGACAGTCTGTTGGGATGTGCTAGTTTCTACCTACCAGTATTGTGTTGTGATGTGTAGTTTTACCTACGTCTCGTTTTTTGTGATTGCTGTTTCACCTGAAAAAAGTCTGTTGTGATTGCTAGTTTCACCTAAAGACATCAGTCGTTTTTTATGTCTAGTTTCCCCGGGGGAAAACATCAGCTGTTGTGATGTTTTATTTTTCTACCGAAAGACAGTCGTTTGTGATGTGTTAGTTTCTACCTGACAGACAGTCTTTTGTGATTGTTGTTTCTACCTGAAAGACAGTCTCTTTTTGTGATTTTAGTTTCACCTGACAGACTTTTTGTGATGTGTAGTTTCTACCTGAAAACAGCAGTTTTTTTGTGAGTTGTTAGTTTCTACCTGAAAGACAGCAGTTTTTGTGAGTTTTTTATTTTTCTACCTACGCAGTCTGTTTGATGGTTATTTTTCTCCCCCTGAAAGCAGTCAGCTGTTGTGATGTGTTAGTTTCACCTCAGACAGTCTGTTTGTGGATTTTTCAAACCTAAAAAGCAGCAGTCTGTTGTGATTTTTGGGTTCACCTACAGTCGTTTTTTGTGATGTGTTAGTTTCTACCGACAGCCCAGACGGCTGTTTGATGGGGAGTTTCTACCTGACATCAACAGTCTGTTGTGATGTTTAGTTCAAATGCAGTCAGGCAGTTGTTTTGATTTGTTAGTTTTCCCTGCAGACATCAGTCTGTTGTGATTGTTATTTTTCTACCGCAGTCAGACAGTCTTTGGAGTTTATTTTCTACCTGAAGTAAACAGTTTTGTGAGTGTTTTTTTTACCTGACAGCCCAGACAGTTTTTTTGGGTGTGCTATTTTTCTACCTGACAGTCGTCGCTGTTGTGATGTGTTGTTTCTACCTCAGTCGTAAATTGTTGTGTGGTGGGGTTTTTCTACCTGACAGCAGCCCGGGCTTTGTGATGTTTATTTTCTCCCTACAGACATCGGGGGGTGGAGGTGTTATTTTTTCTCCTGACAGTAGACAGTCTTTTGTGGGGTTTTAGTTTCCCCCTGACATGCGCTGTTTGAGTTTTTATTTCTACCTGCCCTTTGACTTTGTTTGATGTGTTTAGTTTCAAACCGCAGTCAGTCACCTTTGTGATGGTTTTTCTACCGAAAGGACGTCAGTCTTTGTGATGTGTTATTTTCTACCTGAAGACAGTCGTCGGGTTGGGGATGGGGTTAGGGTTTTACGAAGACAGTCAGTCTGTTGTGATGTGTTAGTTTCTACCTGAAAGACAGACAGTCTGTTGTGATGTGTTAGTTTCTAACGACAGCGTCTGTTGTGAGTGTTATTTCTACTACAGACCATCTTTTTAAATTGTTAGTTTCTCCGACAGTTCAGTCAGTCTGTTGTGTGTGTTAGTTTCTCCCTGAAAGACAGTATGTTGTGATGTGTTATTTCCATCCTGACAGTCAGACAGTCTGTTGTGATGTGTTAGTTTCTTAAAAACCCAACAGTCTGTTGGGGATGTGTTGTTTTTACCTGACATCAGACAGTCTGTGTGATGTGTTAGTTTCTCCTGACAGTCAGTCAGTCGTTTGATGTGTTAGTTTTTACCTGAAAGCAGTCAGCCCTGTGTGAGGTGTAGTTTCTACTGACAGACTTGTTTGATTGTTAGTTTCTACCTGACAGTCATTTCAGTCTGTTTTTAGTGTGAGTTTCTACCTGAAAGACAGTCAGTCTGTTGTGATGTGTTAGTTTCTACCTGACAGACAGTTCTGTTGTGATGTGTTAGTTTCTACCTGACAGACAGTCTGTTGTGATGTGTTAGTTTCTACCTGACAGACAGTCTGTTGTGATGGGGGTTAGTTTCCCTTTTAAGACAGTCAGTCTGTGTGATGTGTTAGTTTCTACCGGGAAAAGTCAGTCTGTTGTGATGTGCTAGTTTCTTACCTGAAAGACGTCAGTCTGTTTGTAAATGTTTTTTGTTTCTACCTGACGTCGTCAGTCTTTTTGGTAGAGTTGAGTTTTTAACCTACAGTCAGTCCTGTTGTGTGATGTGTAGTTTCTACCTGACAGACAGTCTGTTGTGATGTGTTAGTTTCTACCTGAAAGACAGTCAGTCTGTTGTGATGTGCTAGTTTCTACCTGACAGACAGTCAGTCTGTTGTGATGTGTTAGTTTCTACCTGAAAGACAGTCAGTCTGTTGTGATGTGTTAGTTTCTACCTGACAGACAGTCTGTTGTGATGTGTTAGTTTCTACCTGACAGTCAGACAGTCTGTTGTGATGTGTTAGTTTCTACCTGACAGTCAGACAGTCTGTTGTGATGTGCTAGTTTCTACCATGACAGACAGTCTGTTGTGATGTGTTAGTTTCTACCTGACAGTCAGACAGTCTGTTGTGATGTGTTAGTTTCTACCTGACAGTCTGTTGTGATGTGTTAGTTTCTACCTGACAGTCAGTCTGTGATGTTAGTGTTTAGAGGGTCTGTTGAGCTAGTGATGGTTGTCCTGGTGCTTCCAGAGAGTTCACCATGGCTGAGATTGAGCACTTTGTGGACCCGACTGAGAAGGTCCACCCCAAGTTCGCCAACGTGGCTGACCTGGAAATCGTCCTGTACTCCTCCAAGGCCCAGACCAGCGGACAGTCTGCTCACATCATGAGGCTGGGGGACGCTGTGGAGCAGGTAGGATGCTGTAACAGTGGCTTCAGTAAGGAAGTAACCAATACCAGAGTCATATTGATAACTCTGTCTCTCTCAGGGAGTGATCAATAATTCCGTCCTGGGATATTTCATCGGGAGGATCTACCTCTACCTTACTAAAGTGGGTGTGGCCAAAGACAAGCTTCGCTTCCGTCAGCACATGGACAACGAGATGGCCCACTACGCCTGTCGACTGCTGGGACGCAGAGACCAAAACATCCTACGTAGGTCCTCCATGACCCCTGACCCTAACCCCTAACCTTAACCCACTACGCCTGTGACTGCTGGGACGCAGAGACCAAAACATCCTATGTAGGTCCTCCATGACCCCTGACCCTAACCCCTAACCTTAACCCACTACGCCTGTGACTGCTGGGACGCAGAGACCAAAACATCCTACGTAGGTCCTCCATGACCCCTGACCCTAATCTTAACCCACTACGCCTGTGACTGCTGGTACGCAGAGACCAAAACATCCTATGTAGGTCCTCCATGACCCCTGACCCTAACCTTAACCCACTACGCCTGTGACTGCTGGGACGCAGAGACCAAAACATCCTACTGTAGGTCCTCCATGACCCCTGACCCTAATCTTAACTAACCCGCCTGTGACTGCTGGTACGCAGAGACCAAAACAGCCTAAATGTAGGAGGAAGATCCTCCGTGACCCCTGACCCTGAACCCCTACGGGTAAACCTTAACCCAACTATACGCCTGTGACTGCTGGGAAACAACAGAGACCCAAACTCCTAAAGTTGTAGGTCCTCCATTACCGCCTGACCCTAACCCCCTAACCTTAAAACCCACTATGCCTGACTGCTGGGACGCAGAGACCAAAAACATTCTAGTGTAAGGGTCAACCCAACCCTCGAGCGGCAGGGATGTGTACTACACGTTGAAGTTCTTAGTCTTTGTGGTTGAGTTAAGCCTTAAACCACCCAATAATAACCCTAGTTAACCTTAAAAACCCCCTAAAACCCTAGTTACCCTAACCCCCTAATAACCCTGAGTTAAACCTTAACCCCATAATAACCTGAGTTAAACCCAACCCCATAATAACCCTGAGTTACCCAACCCCATAATAACCCTGGTTACCCAACCCCCTAAAACCCTGAGTTACCCTACCCCTAATAAACCCCGATTAACCCTAACCCCCATATAACCCTGCGTTAACCTTAACCCACAAATAACCCTAGTTAACCCCCTAACCCCATAATAACCCGGTAACCTGAACCCAAATAACCCTGCGTTAACCTTAACCCCCTAAAAACCCTGCTTAACCTTAACCCCATAATAAACCCCGCGGTTTAAACCCTTTAACCCCATAATAACCCTGAGTTAACCTTAACCCCATAATAACCCTGAGTTAACCTTAACCCCATAATAACCCTGAGTTAACCTTAACCCCATAATAACCCTGAGTTAACCTTAACCCCATAATAACCCTGAGTTAACCCTAACCCCATAAAACCTTAGTTAACCCTACCCATTAATAACCGAGTTAACCCAAAAACCCCTAATAAACCCGAGTTAACCTTAACCCATAATAACCCTGAGAACCCTAAACCCTAATAACCCTGATTAAACCCTAACCCATAATAACCCTGAGTTAACCCAACCCCAAATAACACCTGAGGTTAAACCCTAACCCCATAATAACCCTAGTTAACCCTAACCCCAAAAAAAAACCCTGAGTTTAACCCTAACCCCATAAAACCCTTTAGTAACCCAAACCCCATAAAACCCTGAGTTAACCCTAACCCCATAATAAACCCTGAGTACCTAACCCCATAAAACCCTGAGGTACCTTAACCCCATAATAACCCTGAGTTAACTTTAACCCATAATAACCCTGAGTAAACCTTAACCCCCAATACCCTGATTAACCCTAAACCCCTAATAAACCCTGATTAACCCCTAACCCCCATATAACCCTGAGTTAAACCCCAACCCCATAATAACCGAGTTAAACCCAACCCATAATAAACCCTGAGTTAACCTAAACCCCATAAAAACCCTGAGTTAACCCTAACCCCATAATACCTGAAGGTTAACCCTAACCCCATAAACCCCTGATTAACCCTAACCCCTAATAACCCTGGCTTAACCCTAACCCCATAAAAACCCCCGGGGTTAAACCCTAACCCCATAATACCCTGAGTTAACCTTAACCCCATAATAGCCCTGACGTTTAACCTTAACCCCATAAAAACCCTGAGTTAACCTAACCCCAAAACCCTGAGTTAACCTTAACCCCATAATAACCCTGATAACCTTAACCCCAAATAATCCTGAGTTAACCTTAACCCCATAATAAACCTGAGTTAACCCTAACCCCAAAAATCCCTGAGTTAACCCTAACCCCTAATAAACCCTGATTTAAACCTAACCCCATATAACCCTAGTACCTTAACCCATAATAACCCTGAGTTAACCTAAACCCCTAATAACCCTGATAACCCTAACCCCATAATACCCTGAGGGTTAACCCAACCCCATAAACCCTGATTAACCCTAACCCCATAAAACCCTGAGTTTAACCCTAACCCCAAATAACCCTGAGTTAAACCCCACCCCATAATAACCCTGAGTTAAACCCTAACCCCATAATAACCCTGAGTTAACCCTAACCCCATATAACCCTGATTAACCCAAACCCCATATAACCCTGATTTTAACCTTACCCCATAACCCTGAATTTAACCCTAACCCCATAAATAAAACCCCGAGGTTAACCTTAACCCCATATCCCTGAGTTAACCACAACATAAAACCCTGAGTTAACCCAACCCCATAATAACCCCGAGTTAACCCAACCCATAATAACCCTGAGTAACCTTAACCCCATAAACCCTTTAGTTAACCCTAACCCCATAATAACCCTGGTAAACCCACCCATAATGCCTGGGTAACCCTAAAACCCCATAATAACCCTGAGTTAACCCTAACCCCATAATAACCCTGAGTTAACCCTAACCCCATAATAACCCTGAGTTAACCCTAACCCCATAATAACCCTGAGTTAACCCTAACCCCATAATAACCCTGAGTTAACCCTAACCCCATAATAACCCTGCGTCTCTGTATTTCCTGCAGGGCTGGATTGAGATAGTGGGCTGTGCGGACCGCTCCTGTTTCGACCTGCTGTGCCACGCCCGGGCTACCAAGGTCGCTCTAGTGGCAGAGAAGCCTCTAAAAGAACCCAAAGTAGTAGATATGGTCCAGTTTGAGGCCAATAAGGGCGCCATCGGTAAAGCCTATAAGAAGGACGCCAAGCTAGCGATGGAGTATCTAGCTGTATGTGACGAGTGTTTCATCACTGAACAGGAGATGCTACTCAACAGCAGCGGGTGAGTAGTGAACAGAGGTCATATGTGACACAATCGATAGATTTAATTCTTTAGCCTCCGTAATGTTATGCAATATTCCAGGCTCATTGACAATGCTAAACCTAACCTTCCCCCAGGGAGTTCACCATAGAGACGGAGGGAAAGACTTTTAAACTCACCAAGGACATGGTCAGTGTGAAGAGATTCCAGAAGACCCTGCATGGTGAGACAACACTCTAGAACCTTCTAGAACCTAGACATGTTCTAGAGGAGGTTGTTCTAGGTTCTCTTGTTGTTGAATAACATCCTCTTTCTACTGGATGGACAGTTCTAATTGTAGAAGCCATGCATTAAGATCGCAGCCAACCATAACATGTTTAACTTATTCTGTGTGTTTCTGCTTCCCCACAGTGGAGGAGGTGGTCCCTAACGTCATCGAACCCTCTTTTGGCATCGGTAGAATCATGTACTCAATCTTCGAGCACACATTCCAAGTCCGAGAGGGAGACGAACAGAGAACGGTAGGGAGACATCAAATGTTACTACTACTGACTGGGCCGTTAGAACTTAGTTATTACATAAATGGTTTTAACAGTGGAATAATGGTTTTGAAATGTCCGTCTCTCTTGTCTCCAGTTCTTCAGCTTCCCTACCACGGTAGCTCCATATAAATGCTCCGTCCTTCCTTTGAGCCAAAACCAGGAATTCACGCCTTTTGTTAAGGAACTCTGTAAGTACTCCTTCCACGCTCTATTCTGTAGACCCAAACCATCTGGATTTCAAAACCAAAGTTGAACATTCAGTGTAGAATTTAAAATAAAGGGATTTAACTAACATGTTCCTCAACCCTCTCTCCTCCCCCTCTCCTCCCCCCCTCCTCCCACCCCTCCGGCCGCCTCCCAAACTCCTCTCCTCCCTCTCCCGTTCTCTCTCATCACTCACTCCTACTCTCACCCCTCTTCCTCCCTCTCCCACCCTCTCTCTCACCTCAATCACCGTCTCCGTCTACTCCTCCCGTTCTCTACCCAGTCTCTCCGTCTCCGTCAATCCCACCCGTCTCCATCCTCCCGTCTCACTCACCAGCTCTACCCACCCTCATCCCTCACCGTCCCACTCCATCTCCTCCCGTCTCCTCACCCTCTCTCCTCACCCTCTCTCCTCCCGTCTCCTCACCCTCTCTCACGACCCTCTCCCACCCTCCTCCTCCCCCTTCACCCTCCAAGTCTCCTCCCCTCATCTCACCCGGATCCTACACCCTCCTCCTCCCGTCTCCTCACCCTTCTATCTACTCCCACCGGCTCCTCTCCTCACCGCTCTCTCTCCCTCTCCTCACCCTATCTCTCCCGTCTCCACCCTCCCCTCTCCTCACCTTCTCCTCAGCTTTCCTCCTTCTCCTCCGCTTCTCTCTCCCGTCTCCTCAACCTCACCCCTCCCGTCCTCCCTTCTCCTCCCCACTCCTCACCCTCTCTCCTCCCGTCTCCTCCCCTCTCGGATCCTCCTTCGTCCTCACCCTCTCTCCTCCCGTCTCCTCACCCTCTCCTCACCCTGTCTCCTCCTTGCAGCTGAAGCGATGACCAAACAGGGCGTGTCCCATAAGGTGGACGACTCGTCAGGATCCATCGGGAGGCGCTACGCCAGGACAGACGAGATCGGAGTGGCGTTCGGCATCACCATTGACTTTGACACGGTGAACAAGACGCCCCACACCGCCACGCTGAGGGACCGCGACTCCATGAGGCAGATCAGGGCCGAGGTACGACATCTTTACTTCATACATGTCAACGTACTGCTCTGTACTAGAAGTGATTAACTGAAAGGTTAATGAACTGGGTTAACTGGGTTCTCTGTTGCCTCTCCAGGTCAGTGAGTTGCCAGGAATCATCCGTGATCTGGCCAACGGTGTCATGACTTGGTCCGAGGTGGAGAGCAAGTACCCCATCTTTGAGGGACAGGAGACCAGCAAGAAGGACACGACCGAGGAATGAACTCCGTATGTCTGTCAGTCACTGCTATGAAACGCCCACAGACATTTTTACATTTCTGCATCCATAGGGACAATTTTACTGCAACTGTAATTCAGTCAGTCCTCACGGTGTCCTAACACACAACTGCAACCACTGAAATTAAACTTCAAAATAAATGTTATATAGTTATTGTACCTAATGATTATAAACAGGGTGACAGTGTAATGATTTGTCCCTGTTCTGGTAAATATTCACCTGCGTACTGGAATCTGCTCTGAGTGGAGGAAGAGGGGGAGAGAAAGAGAGAGAGGGGGGGGAGAGGAAGAGATCTTCTCAGCCTGGAATAAAAAGAGAAATGTGTTCAGGTTGTCAATCTTGTGTGGGAAGAGAAGAGAGGCTTCACGATTCCAGTTTCAGGACTGATTAAATCAACATGGAAAACATCTCTGGTTCAATAAACGGAACCTGCTCTTACTGGAACCAACCTGTGTCTGTTTCAATGACTGGGAAATAAGCTGACATGGACCTGACTCCCATTATGGCCCCTAGCGGGCCCTAGACCAGTGGTTCCCAAACCTGACTCCCATTATGGCCCCTAGCGGGCCCTAGACCAGTGGTTCCCAAACCTGACTCCCATTATGGCCCCTAGCGGGCCCTAGACCAGTGGTTCCCATTATGGCCCCTAGCGGGCCCTAGACCAGTGGTTCCCATTATGGTCCCTAGCGGGCCCTAGACCAGTGGTTCCCATTATGGCCCCTAGCGGGCCCTAGACCAGTGGTTCCCATTATGGCCCCTAGCGGGCCCTAGACCAGTGGTTCCCATTATGGCCCCTAGCGGGCCCTAGACCAGTGGGTTCTCAAACCTCTCCTTGGTGAACACCAGACATTTCACCATTTTATTGAAGCCCTGAACTATCTCACCTGATTGACCTAGTCAAGGGCTTGATGATTAGTTGAATCAGCTGTGCTGGGTGATGTAACGGCTGGGGGTCCCAGAGGAGAGGTTGGGGAACCACTAGCCACTAAATGGGGAATAGGGTCATTTGGAACTCATACATGTTGTATTACAACTGTCCACCAGAGAGCAGAGATTGACAGTTTTCTTTACAACAAATGAATTTGCGCTTGAGACAAAACAGACCCATGTTCCCCTGTAATTTGGGTATTTTCTATTTTCCCTGGAAAGGGAAACTACACCACTATTCTAGTGGTCTGTGTTCCATTAGTATAATAGGGGCTGCACTGAAGCTTTGAGAGAAGGAAACATTACTGAGACAACACATTGGTCATGTTCCCCTGCTGAGACGTTGCTGACACACGCCTGATCTTACAAGGCCGGGATAGATATTCAACGTATCAGCTATTCAACGTATCAGCTATTCAACGTATCAGCGTATCAGCTAACCAACGTATCAGCTATTCAACGCATCAGCTATTCAACGCATCAGCTATTCAACGCATCAGCTATTCAACGTATCAGCTAACCAACGTATCAGATATTCAACGCATCAGCGTATCAGCTATTCAACGTATCAGCTATTCAACGTATCAGCTAACCAACGTATCAGCTATTCAACGTATCAGCTATTCAACTTAAAGATCAGCTAACTCAACGTATCAGATATATCACGTATCAGATATTCAACGTATCAGCTATTCAACGCATCAGCGTATCAGCTATTCAACGCATCAGCTATTCAACGTATCAGCTATTCAACGCATCAGCTATTCAACGCATCAGCTATTCAACGCATCAGCTATTCAACGCATCAGATATTCAACGTATCAGCTATTCAACGTATCAGCTAACCAACGTATCAGCTATTCAACGTATCAGCTATTCACCGTATCAGCTATTCAACGTATCAGCTAACCACATATTATAGCAATCTGGTGCCTGAGCAGGGGAACGCCACACTAATGCTGTCAGTCTCAACGTCTGAGCAGGGGAACGCCACACTAATGCTGTCAGTCTCAACGTCTGAGCAGGGGAACGCCACACTAATGCTGTCAGTCTCACGTCTGAGCAGGGGAACGCCACACTAATGCTGTCAGTCTCAACGTCTGAGCAGGGGAACGCCACACTAATGCTGTCAGTCTCAACGTCTGAGCAGGGGAACGCCACACTAATGCTGTCAGTCTCAACGTCTGAGCAGGGGAACGCCACACTAATGCTGTCAGTCTCAACGCAACAACCTCTGAGCTCATTCTCACTTGAAAATACTCTGATCAAATACTTTACAAGTGACTGGGTTGTCCTTGACAATTTCAACAGTGAACTAACATACAGTGCATTCGGAAAGTATTCAGACCCCATGACTTTTTCCACATTTTGTTACGTTACATCCTTATTCTAAAATGGATGAAATTATATTTTTTCCTCATCAATCTACACACAATACCCCATTATGACAAAGCGAAAACAGGTTTTTATAATTTTTTGTTAATTTATTAAAAATAAAACTGAAATATCACATATACATATGTATTCAGACCCTTTAATCAGTACTTTGGCAGCGATTACACCCTCAAGTCTTCTTGGGTATGACGCTACAAGCTTGACACACCTGTATTTGGGGAGTTTCTCCCATTCTTCTCTGCAGATCCTCTCAAGCTCTGTCAGGTTGGATGGGGAGCATCGCTGCACAGCTATCCACTCAAGGACATTCAGAGACTTGTCCCGAAGCCACTCCTGCATTGTCTTGGCTGTGTGCTTTGGGTCATTGTCCTGTTGGAAGGTGAACCTTCTGGAGCAGGTTTTCATCAAGGATCTCTCTGTACTTCTCTCCGTTCATCTTTCCCTCGATACTGACTAGTCTCCCAGTCCCGCTGAAAAACCTCCCCACAGCATGATGCTGCCACCACCATGCTTCATAAGTATTTGATACATCAGAAAAGCAGAACTTAATATTTGGTACAGAAACCTTTGTTTGCAATTACAGAGATCATACGTTTCCTGTAGGTCTTGACCAGGTTTGCACACACTGCAGCAGGGATTTTGGCCCACTCCTCCATACAGACCTTCTCCAGATCCTTCAGGTTTCGGGGCTGTCGCTGGGAAATACGGACTTTCAGCTCCCTCCAAATATTTTCTATTGGTTTCAGGTCTGGAGACTGGCTAGGCCACTCCAGGACCTTGAGATGCTTCTTACGGAGCCACTCCTTAGTTGCCCTGGCTGTGTGTTTCGGGTCGTTGTCATGCTGGAAGACCCAGCCACGACCCATCTTCAATGCTCTTACTGAGGGAAGGAGGTTGTTGGCCAAGATCTCGCGATACATGACCCCATCCATCCTCCCCTCAATACGGTGCAGTCGTCCTGTCCCATTTGCAGAAAAGCATCCCCAAAGAATGATGTTTCCACCTCCATGCTTCACGGTTGGGATGGTGTTCTTGGGGTTGTACTCATCCTTCTTCTTCCTGCAAACAAGGCAAGTGGAGTTGAGACCAAAAAGCTATATTTTTGTCTCATCAGACCTCATGAACTTCTCCCATTCCTCCTCTGGATCATCCAGATGGTCATTGGCAAACTTCAGACGGGCCTGGACATGCGCTGGCTTGAGCAGGGGGACCTTGCGTGCGCTGCAGGATTTTAATCCATGACGGCGTAGTGTGTTACTAATGGGTTTCTTTGAGACTGTGGTCCCAGCTCTCTTCAGGTCATTGACCAGGTCCTGCCATGTAGTTTTGGGCTGATCCCTCACCTTCCTCATGATCATTGATGCCCCACGAGGTGAGATCTTGCATGGAGCCCCAGACCGAGGGTGATTGACCGTCATCTTGAACTTCTTCCGTTTTCTAATAATTGCGCCAACAGTTGTTGCCTTCTCACCAAGCTGCTTGCCTATTGTCGTGTAGCCCATCCCAGCCTTGTGCAGGTCTACAATTTTATCCCTGATGTCCTTACACAGCTCTCTGGTCTTGGCCATTGTGGAGAGGTTGGAGTCTGTTTGATTGAGTGTGTGGACAGGTGTCTTTTATACAGGTAACAAGTTCAAACAGGTGCAGTTAATAAAGGTAATGAGTGGAGAACAGGAGGGCTTCTTAAAGAAAAACTAACAGGTCTGTGAGAGCCGGAATTCGTACTGGTTGGTAGGTGATCAAATACTTATGTCATGCAATAAAATGCAAATTAATTACTTAAGAATCATACAATGTGATTTTCTGGATTTTCATTTTAGATTCCGTCTCTCACAGTTGAAGTGTACCTATGATAAAAATGACAGACCTCTACATGCTTTGTAAGTAGGAAAACCTGCAAAATCGGCAGTGTATCAAATACTTGTTCTCCCCACTGTGTGTGTATGTGTGTGTGTGTATATATATACAGTGGGGAAAAAAAGTATTTAGTCAGCCACCCATTGTGCATGTTCTCCCACTTAAAAAGATGAGAGAGGCCTGTAATTTTCATCATAGGTACACGTCAACTATGACAGACAAAATCAGAAAAGAAATTCCAGAAAATCACATTGTAGGATTTTTAATGAATTTATTTGCAAATTATGGTGGAAAATAAGTATTTGGTCAATAACAAAAGTTTCTCAATACTTTGTTATATACCCTTTGTTGGCAATGACACAGGTCAAACGTTTTCTGTAAGTCTTCACAAGGTTTTCACACACTGTTGCTGGTATTTTGGCCCATTCCTCCATGCAGATCTCCTCTAGAGCAGTGATGTTTTGGGGCTGTCGCTGGGCAACACGGACTTTCAACTCCCCCCAAATATTTTCTATGGGGTTGAGATCTGGAGACTGGCTAGGCCACTCCAGGACCTTGAAATGCTTCTTACGAAGCCACTCCTTCTTTGCCCGGGCGGTGTGTTTGGGATCATTGTCATGCTGAAAGACCCAGCCACGTTTCATCTTCAATGCCCTTGCTGATGGAAGGAGGTTTTCACTCAAAATCTCACGATACATGGCCCCATTCATTCTTTCCTTTACACGGATCAGTCGTCCTGGTCTCTTTGCAGAAAAACAGCCCCAAAGCATGATGTTTCCACCCCCATGCTTCACAGTAGGTATGGTGTTCTTTGGATGCAACTCAGCATTCTTTGTCCTCCAAACACGACGAGTTGAGTTTTTACCAAAAAGTTCTATTTTGGTTTCATCTGACCATATGACATTCTCCCAATCCTCTTCTGGATCATCCAAATGCACTCTAGCAAACTTCAGACGGGCCTGGCGTAAGCAGGGGGACACGTCTGGCACTGCAGGATTTGAGTCCCTGGCGGCGTAGTGTGTTACTGATGGTAGGCTTTGTTACTTTGGTCCCAGCTCTCTGCAGGTCATTCACTAGGTCCCCCCGTGTGGTTCTGGGATTTTTGCTCACCGTTCTTGTGATCATTTTGACCCCACGGGGTGAGATCTTGCGTGGAGCCCCAGATCGAGGGAGATTATCAGTGGTCTTGTATGTCTTCCATTTCCTAATAATTGCTCCCACAGTTGATTTATTCAAACCAAGCTGCTTACCTATTGCAGATTCAGTCTTCCCAGCCTGGTGCAGGTCTACAATTTTGTTTCTGGTGTCCTTTGACAGCTCTTTGGTCTTGGCCATAGTGGAGTTTGGAGTGTGACTGTTTGAGGTTGTGGACAGGTGTCTTTTATACTGATAACAAGTTCAAACAGGTGCCATTAATACAGGTAACGAGTGGAGGACAGAGGAGCCTCTTAAAGAAGAAGTTACAGGTCTGTGAGAGCCAGAAATCTTGCTTGTTTGTAGGTGACCAAATACTTATTTTCCACCATAATTTGCAAATAAATTCATAAAAAATCCTACAATGTGAGTTTCTGGATTTTTTTTCCTCAATTTGTCTGTCATAGTTGACATGTACCTATGATGAAAATTACAGGCCTCTCATCTTTTTAAGTGGGAGAACTTGCACAATTGGTGGCTGACTAAATACTTTTTTTCCCCACTGTATATATATATATATATATATATATATTAAATGAACATAAAGACAGAAATTGAACACAAAAGCTCTGTTTAAATAAAGGAATTAGGTCCAACACATGTGTACAGTGTAATCCTGAGACAAGTAAACAACCACCATTCTAAGAAAATCCTTGCAGCATAACAGCTGATAAAACAGGTTCTAGGTCATTTAAATAAGTTTCCCATACTTTGTAGAATTGATCTGTTTTAGAATGTAATGTACATGTCAGATATTCCAATGGCACCATTCAAATAGTATCTTATACCAGTCTTTAACAGAAGGGACCTGGTCATTAATCCATTGTGAGAGGATGTTTTTCCTCTCTGTGAAGGTAAGGGTGTTGCAAAGCCTCTTCTTACCCACAGAAGTAACACGTCTACTAGGGAGAGCTAACAGCAAAGAAACTGGGTCCAATTCTAGGTCGACCCCCTAGGATTTTTTCAATTTCTTGAAGAATATTAGACCAGTATCTTTGTAATTTGGAACATGGCCATAAACAGTGTGTTATGGTGCCTGTATCAGCTGGACATTGAAGACACTGAGGAGGAGGGACTTAAAGCATGTCTGTGATTTGGGGATATATGCAATCTGTGTATTATTCTTAATTGGATTGCTGTAGTACGATTACAGATAGATATTGTCTCCAAATGTCCTCCCACATCTCCTCGTCAATAGTAACAGACCATTCTTTCCCCCACTCTCGCTTCACCCTCTGTGTGTCAACAGTAGAAAAGGACCTTAAACATCATAAAACAAACTTAGAGACATTTTCCTTTGTGATAGAAAAAGCATTATTTCAATGACAGACACATCAGGGTTGCCAATCAAGGTGGTGCTCTTCAAAATATGTCTTACTTGTAGAAAGCGGAAAAAGTCCTGCTTTGGGAGTCTATTTCTCAACCATCTGCTCAAATGACAATCAAATCTTATCAGCAAATAAATCATTTAGTCTGCATATGCCCTTATTAAGCCAAATGTTAAAGCCAGCACCCAGCAATCCTGGTCCAAAATCTGGGTTGTTAAGAATCGGGGTAAGAGCAGAGGTTAGTTTGGACCTTCCCAAAAAACGTTGAACTGACCTCCATGCCTGGAGTGTATTAAGTGTAATGGGATTATTGCAGTGATCTTTTACAGACTTGAAACTTCTGAAAATGTAAAGATCCTGCAAGGGGTATTTTGAAAAAGAAGTCTCAATGTCTAACCAAATAGAGGAGTCATCATTTGTGATCCAGTCAGACATATAACATAAGTGATAAAAGCACTGATAAAACCTAATATTGGGCAGATCCAAGCTGCCCATAGAACCTGGCAGCTGCAATATTGTCATCTTAAGTCTTGGCTTGTGTTTACTCCATATGAAGGAACTTAACCAGCCATTTAAATCTTGTATTTCCTTATTGGAAAGGAAGACTGGGATCATTTGGATTGAGTAAAGTAGTCTAGGTAAAACAAATCTTTTTCAAGAGGGATATTCTACCCAACCATGAAATCGTTTAGAGAGTTCCGGATCCTGTCTTATTGTATCAAATAAGGGAACAAAATTGACTTTGTACATTTGCTGGAATTTAGGAGTTAGGAATATACCCAGATACAGTGAGGGAAAAAAGTATTTGATCCCCTGCTGATTTTGTACGTCTGCCCACTGACAAAGAAATGATCAGTCTATAATTTTAATGGTAGGTTTATTTGAACCGTGAGAGACAGAATAACAACAAAAATATCCAGAAAAACGCATGTCAAAAATGTTATAAATTGATTTGCATTTTAATGAGGGAAGTAAGTATTTGACCCCCTCTCAATCAGAAAGATTTCTGGCTCCCAGGTGTCTTTTATACAGGTAACGAGCTGAGATTAGGAGCACACTCTTAAAGGGAGTGCTCCTAATCTCAGCTTGTTACCTGTATAAAAGACACCTGTCCACAGAAGCAATCAATCAATCAGATTCCAAACTCTCCACCATGGCCAAGACCAAAGAGCTCTCATAGGATGTCAGGGACAAGATTGTTGACCTACACAAGGCTGGAATGGGCTACAAGACCATCGCCAAGCAGCTTGGTGAGAAGGTGACAACAGTTGGTGCGATTATTCGCAAATGGAAGAAACACAAAATAACTGTCAATCTCCGTCGGCCTGGGGCTCCATGCAAGATCTCACCTCGTGGAGTTGCAATGATCATGAGAACGGTGAAGAATCAGCCCAGAACTACATGGGAGGATCTTGTCAATGATCTCAAGGCAGCTGGGACCATAGTCACCAAGAAAACAATTGGTAACACACTACGCCGTGAAGGACTGAAATCCTGCAGCGCCCGCAAGGTCCCCCTGCTCAAGAAAGCACATATACATGTCACACCCTGGCTCTGGGGACTCTATATGTTGAGCCAGGGTGTGTAGATTCTATGTGTTCTATGTTCATTATCTAGTTGTTGTATTTCTATGTTGGCCAGAGTGGTTCTCAATCAGAGGCAACGAGTGTCAGCTGTTGCTGGTTGTCTCTGATTGGGAACCACATTTAAACAGGCTGTTTTCCCACAGTAGTTGTGGGATCTTGTTCCTTTTGGTTTGTTCCGTGTTGGTTGTGTTTAACCCAGGACGTCACGTTATCGTTTTGTTCGTGTTATCACTTTTGATAATAAAGTATGTTCGCTCATCACGCTGCGCCTTGGTCTACTCCGTTCAACGATCGTGACAATACAGGCCCGTCTGAAGTTTGCCAATGAACATCTGAATGATTCAGAGGAGAACTGGGTGAAAGTGTTGTGGTCAGATGAGACCAAAATCGAGCTCTTTGGCATCAACTCAACTCGCCGTGTTTGGAGGAGGAGGAATGCTGCCTATGACCCCAAGAACACCATCCCCACCGTCAAACATGGAGGTGGAAACATTATGCTTTGGGGGTGTTTTTCTGCTAAGGGGACAGGACAACTTCACCGCATCAAAGGGATGATGGACGGGGCCATGTACCGTCAAATCTTGGGTGAGAACCTCCTTCCCTCAGCCAGGGCATTGAAAATGGGTCGTGGATGGATATTCCAGCATGACAATGACCCAAAACACACGGCCAAGGCAACAAAGGAGTGGCTCAAGAAGAAGCACATTAAGGTCCTGGAGTGGCCTAGCCAGTCTCCAGACCTTAATTCCATAGAAAATCTGTGGAGGGAGCTGAAGGTTCGAGTTGCCAAATGTCAGCCTCGAAACCTTAATGACTTGGAGAAGATCTGCAAAGAGGAGTGGAACAAAATCCCTCCTGAGATGTGTGCAAACCTGGTGGCCAACTACAAGAAACGTCTGACCTCTGTGATTGCCAGCAAGGGTTTTGCCACCAAGTACTAAGTCATGTTTTGCAGAGGGGTCAAATACTTATTTCCCTCATTAAAATGCAAATCAATTTATAACATTTTTGACATGCGTTTTTCTGGATTTTTTTGTTGTTATTCTGTCTCTCACTGTTCAAATAAACCTACCATTAAAATTATAGACTGATCATGTCTTTGTCAGTGGGCAAACGTACAAAATCAGCAGGGGATCAAATACTTTTTTCCCTCACTGTATATAAAACCTGAGGGAGACCATTTAAAAGGAAAGGGGGGAGAGGTAGTAGGTACGGAGTGAAGACTACCATAGCCTCTGACTTAGTTACATTCATCTTGTAGCCTGAGAATTCACTGAATAATTCAATAATATTAACAAGAGATGTTATTGAGGTCTCGGGGCTAGAGATGAATATCAGGACATCATCAGCATACATACAGTGGGGAAAAAAAGTATTTAGTCAGCCACCAATTGTGCAAGTTCTCCCACTTAAAATGATGAGAGAGGCCTGTAATTTTCATCATAGGTACACGTCAACTATGACAGACAAAATGAGAAAAAAAAATCCTGAAAATCACATTGTAGGATTTTTAATGAATTTATTTGCAAATGGTGGAAAATAAGAATTTGGTCAATAACAAAAGTTTCTCAATACTTTGTTATATACCCTTTGTTGGCAATGACACAGGTCAAACGTTTTCTGTAAGTCTTCACAAGCTTTTCACACACTGTTGCTGGTATTTTGGCCCATTCCTCCATGCAGATCTCCTCTAGAGCAGTGATGTTTTGGGGCTGTCGCTGGGCAACACGGACTTTCAACTCCCTCCAAAGATTTTCTATGGGGTTGAGATCTGGAGACTGGCTAGGCCACTCCAGGACCTTGAAATGCTTCTTACGAAGCCACTCCTTCGTTGCCCGGGCGGTGTGTTTGGGATCATTGTCATGCTGAAAGACCCAGCCACGTTTCATCTTCAATGCCCTTGCTGATGGAAGGAGGTTTTCACTCAAAATCTCACGATACATGGCCCCATTCATTCTTTCCTTTACACGGATCAGTCGTCCTGGTCCCTTTGCAGAAAAACAGCCCCAAAGCATGATGTTTCCACCCCCATGCTTCACAGTAGGTATGGTGTTCTTTGGATGCAACTCAGCATTCTTTGTCCTCCAAACACGACGAGTTGAGTTTTTACCAAAAAGTTCTATTTTGGTTTCATCTGACCATATGACATTCTCCCAATCCTCTTCTGGATCATCCAAATGCACTCTAGCAAACTTCAGATTGGCCTGGACATGTACTGGCTTAAGCAGGGGGACACGTCTGGCACTGCAGGATTTGAGTCCCTGGCGGCGTAGTGTGTTACTGATGGTAGGCTTTGTTACTTTGGTCCCAGCTCTCTGCAGGTCATTCACTAGGTCCCCCCGTGTGGTTCTGGGATTTTTGCTCACCGTTCTTGTGATCATTTTGACCCCACGGGGTGAGATCTTGCGTGGAGCCCCAGATCGAGGGAGATTATCAGTGGTCTTGTATGTCTTCCATTTCCTAATAATTGCTCCCACAGTTGATTTCTTCAAACTGGGAGTCAGCTCTCATTTTAGCTAAGTACGCCAAATATTTTCCTGGTTTATCGCCATATTCATAAAGCTTTTGCCTGACAAATCTAATTTTCTTTCCAGCGTCCAATGTTAGGAGAGAGTCCAACGTTGATCTAAGGACTGATATTTCCTTTAATAGGGCAGGAGTGGGAATATTTCCTTTAATAGGGCAGGAGTGGGAATATTTCCTTTAATAGGGCATGAGTGGGAATATTTCCGTTAATAGGGCAGGAGTGGGAATATTTCCTTTAATAGGGCAGGAGTGGGAATATTTCCTTTAATAGGGCAGGAGTGGGAATATTTCCTTTAATAGGGCAGGAGTGGGAATATTTCCTTTAATAGGGCAGGAGTGTGAATATTTCCTTTAATAGGGCATGAGTGGGAATATTTCCGTTAATAGGGCAGGAGTGGGAATATTTCCTTTAATAGGGCAGGAGTGGGAATATTTCCTTTAATAGGGCAGGAGTGGGAATATTTCCTTTAATAGGGCAGGAGTGGGAATATTTCCTTTAATAGGGCAGGAGTGGGAATATTTCCATTAATAGGGCAGGAGTGGGAATATTTCCTTTAATAGGGCAGGAGTGGGAATATTTCCTTTAATAGGGCATGAGTGGGAATATTTCCTTTAATAGGGCAGGAGTGGGAATATTTCCTTTAATAGGGCAGGAGTGGGAATATTTCCGTTAATAGGGCAGGAGTGGGAATATTTCCTTTAATAGGGCAGGAGTGGGAATATTTCCTTTAATAGGGCAGGAGTGGGAATATTTCCTTTAATAGGGCAGGAGTGGGAATATTTCCTTTAACAGGGCAGGAGGGGGAATATTTCCTTTAATAGGGCAGGAGTGGGAATATTAATGTAGTCCTTCTCTTTAGTTTCTAAGTCACCCTCTAAGGTTTTTGCTTTTCAAGTTTTTTCTGCCTCTTAGTGGCTGAGTATGACAATCAGACCCCTGGAGTATGCTTTACAGGTTTCCCAAAGGAGCGAGGGGTTATCTGTTGATTGGGAGTTAATAGAGAAAAATGCTTTAAACTCTGTAATAAAATATGATGTAAATCTATGGTCTTTAAGAATGGTTGTATTCAATCTCCAGTGTCTTGATGGATTGGGTGGCCCTTTGAGGTTTATGTCCAGGATCACCTCAGCATGCTTCCTATATTAGAAGATTCAACAAAGACGTCCTGGGCATAAAAAAGTAATCTATTAGTCTGACATCCATGAGGTGCAGAGAAAAAGGTGAACTCTCTGTTGGAGGGATGAAAGGTTCTCCAAACATCAGCATACCCCAGATCATCACAAATAGCTATAAGCGACCTAGCTTGAGGAGAGGGTGAAGCTATGCTGCTGGGAAACTTGTCAATAAGGGGGTTCAACAAACAATTAGAATCTCCAACCACTGCAGTGTCTGAGTTTAATTCGGAGAAGTCTAGAAATACCTTAGTGAGGAAATCAGGGGGGATGTAAATATTCATTATGTAAATGTTCTGCCCTTATGAAGTACCTTTAATTATAACAAAACTACCAAATGTATCTTTCACACAATTCAACACCTTGAGTGGTAGGTTATTTTTCACAGGAATTGCCACACCTCTACTTCTGGATGTAAATGATGAGAAACTCTTGACCAAACCCTCCTTGTTGCAATTTCAGATGCTCCTTATCATCCAAATGAGTTCCTTGTAAAAGAGCAACATCAGTATTTTCTTTTTTCAAAAAAAGATAGTACCTTTTTCCTTTTAATGGGGTTATGGCTCCCTCTAATGTTCCATGGGACTAGACCCTAACAGGAGAAAGGTGAGACACTCCTTCACTGGAGGAGATCTTGGTGGGCTATACTCAGCCTTGTCTCAGGGTAGTAGGTTGGTGGGCTATACTCAGCCTTGTCTCAGGGTAGTAGGTTGGTGGGCTATACTCAGCCTTGTCCCAGGGTAGTAGGTTGGTGGGCTATACTCAGCCTTGTCTCAGGGTAGTAGGTTGGTGGGCTATACTCAGCCTTGTCTCAGGGTAGTAGGTTGGTGGGCTATACTCAGCCTTGTCTCAGGGTAGTAGGTTGGTGGGCTATACTCAGCCTTGTCTCAGGGTAGTAGGTTGGTGGGCTATACTCGTCCTTGTCTCAGGGTAGTAGGTTGGTGGACTATACTCAGCCTTGTCTCAGGGTAGTAGGTTGGTGGGCTATACTCAGCCTTGTCTCAGGGTAGTAGGTTGGTGGGCTATACTCAGCCTTGTCCCAGGGTAGTAGGTTGGTGGGCTATACTCAGCCTTGTCCCAGGGTAGTAGGTTGGTGGGCTATACTCAGCCTTGTCTCAGGGTAGTAGGTTGGTGGGCTATACTCAGCCTTGTCTCAGGGTAGTAGGTTGGTGGGCTATACTCAGCCTTGTCTCAGGGTAGTAGGTTGGTGGGCTATACTCAGCCTTGTCTCAGGGTAGTAGGTTGGTGGGCTATACTCGGCCTTGTCTCAGGGTAGTAGGTTGGTGGACTATACTCAGCCTTGTCTCAGGATAGTAGGTTGGTGGTCTGTTGATATCCCTCTGGTGATGTGGGGGCTGTGTTTGGCAAAGTGGGTGGGGTTATATCCTGCCTGGTTGGCCCTGTCTGGGGGTATCGTCGGACGGGGCCACAGTGTCTCCCGACTCCCCCCTGTCTTAGCCTCCAGTATCTATGCAGCAATAGTATATGGTTCCTCTCTAGGTTTCTTCCTAGGTTCCTGCCTTTCTAGGGAGTTTTTCCTAGCCACCGTGCTTCTACATCTGCATTGTTTGGGGTTTTAGGCTGGATTTCTGTATAGCACTTTGTGACATCTGCTGATGTAAAAAGGGCTTTATAAATAAAATGTCATTGATTGAACTATCACTAACCCAGCAGAGGTGAGACACATTAACTATCACAAACCCAGAAGAGGTGAGACACATTGGTAATGGTTTTAAATAGACAGCAGGGGGCAGTATAACACTTCTCGCTCTCGTTCTCTCGCTCGCTCTCCCTCCTCTCCATTTCTGTCTCGCTCTCCTCTGTCTCTCTCCTCTCTCTCTTTCCCTCCCACTCTGTCTCTCTCTCTCCTCCTCTCTCTTTCCCTCTCTCTCCTCCTCTCTCTCTCTCCTCCTCTCTCTCTTCCTCCTCTCTCTCTCTCTCTCTTCTCCTCCTCTCTCTCCTCTCTCTCTCTCTCTCCTCTCTCTCGCCTCCTCTTCCCTCCCTCTCTCTCTCTATCTCTCTCTCTCTCTCATCTCCCTCTATGTCCTCTCTCCTCTCTTCCTCTCTCTCCTCCTCTCTCTCTTTTCCTCCCTCTCTGTCTCTCTCTCCGTTGTCAGGACTCTCTCTCTGATGTGTATCTGGAGAACCTGCTGGGTTGTTCTCGGTCTGGTTTCCAGGGGCTGCCCAAGTGGCGGCAGAATGACCTGAAGAAGAAGGCGGGGCTGTTCTGAGTGGGCAGTCAATCAGTTGGAATGACAAGGGCACATATTGTATTAGAGTTGAATGGCTATATTTTCATTGATTGTGTTTGAGTTGTGTTTGAGTTGTGTTTGAGTTGTGTTTGAGTTGCCATACTTTCCAAATACAGTTCTAGCTTGAGGAGCTGTACATACATGATGAGCTCTACAAATAAATAATATTATACAAATTAATATTAATATTATTATTATTATAATTATTATTATTATACTTCAGCTGATGAAGTCACTGCCAGGGAACCTGCCAGATACTGGCATGTACGTTACCAACAGCAATACCACTTTCATTTTCAGTCTCTTTAACAAAGTCTCTTTAACATTATTTATTGAACAAAACTATGCCCTTCACTGATATGTTCTACCCGTATGCTGAACAGAATAAAAAGCAGGGGTGTGTTTTTTTTGACATTCAAAATGAATTAAATCAAGATAAATTTTAAATGTTTTAATCATGATGATAAGTTGCTGTATTGTGTTTTGTTGTATTTACTGCAACTCCGTCTACGATCATAATGAACAAACCCTTTCAAAACAACATGGCTAATTATCATAAAGATGTAACAAAATCTCTCAAAATAAAAACAATTCACCATCAAAACTTTTCTAAATTCTTATTTTATTCAAGAACATGTGCAAATGCAGTTTACTGAAAAACAACAGTAAGATATTATGACCACAGCTCCTTGATGTCTTTATACTCGGACATTTCTCCTGTTATATTGTTACACAGCTGATATCAAGAGAGGAGTGTTAGAGGAACCAAAGTAGATAATAGATGGCTTGATGTGTATTTCATATGAACAGTCATAACAACAGTCAGTAACAACAGTCATAACAGTCATAACAACAGTCAGTAACAACAGTCAGTAACAACAGTCATAACAACAGTCAGTAACAACAGTCATAACAGTCAGTAACAACAGTCATAACAACAGTCATTACAACAATTGGTAACAACAGTCAGTAACAACAGTCATAACAACAGTCGGTAACAACAGTCGGTAACAACAGTCATAACAGTCAGTAACAGCAGTCATAACAACAGTCAGTAACAACAGTCATAACAACAGTCTTAACAACAGTCGGTAACAACAGTCGGTAACAACAGTCATAACAACAGTCATAACAACAGTCAGTAACAACAGTCATAACAACAGTCGGTAACAA
>LR778286.1:39639228-39753118 GCA_902810595.1 Coregonus sp. 'balchen'
GGCTGTCCTGCGGTCCTCAGCGGTGAACCCTGGACAGAAGAGAGGGAGTGTACCGGCTGTCGCACCGGTTAACGGCCTGACCAGAAGAGAGGGATTTACCTGCTGTCTCACCAGTGAACGGCCTTGACAGAAGAGAGGATTTAACCTGCGGTCTCAGCCAGTGGAACAGCCCTTGACAGAAGAAGGGAATGTGACCGGCTGTCCAAGCCAGTTAACGCCTATGACAGAGAGAGGGATATTAGCGTCCGCAGCCAGGTTAACGGCCTTGACAGAAGAGAGGGATTTACCTGCTGTCTCAGCCAGGTGAACGGCCTTGACAGAAGAGAGGGATTTACCTGCTGTCTCAGCCAGGTTAACGGCCTTGACAGAAGAGAGGGATTTACCTGCTGTCTCAGCCAGGTTAACGGCCTTGCTCTCTTTGAAGGAGGACATCTCATAGAAGGCCTGGTTGTGTTTGGCGTGTTCAAAATCGGAGAAGTGGACACTCTTACAGTAGATCACCAAGTCAGACAGTTGCTTGGCTAGCTTGATCTTTGACTTCTGAAAAGCAATAAGACATCATCTTTATAATATTAACATCTACAGAAATAGAGATGTTATGAATGAATTTCTGTCAAAGTATTCCCATATGTGTTTTCCTTGGCATATGGCTTGACATTTGAAATGGAACTAGTTCTGCTGAGGACAGCATATGGCTTGGCATTTGAAATGGAACTAGTTCTGCTGAGGACAGTTTTGCAGCTAATCCAGCTAATCCAGTGTGCCTTGGCCCTGTTGGGGGTTTATGTGTTTGGCACCACAGTAGCATGACTATGTCTATTGGGCCTTGGTAGTGCCCCACTAGGGACTAGGGTGACCACAGTCCTGTGGGCCTTGGTAGTGCCCTACTAGGGACTAGGGTGACCACAGTCCTGTGGGCCTTGGTAGTGCCCCACTAGGGACTAGGGTGACCACAGTCCTGTGGGCCTTGGTAGTGCCCTACTAGGGACTAGGGTAACCACAGTCCTGTGGGCCTTGGTAGTGCCCTACTAGGGACTAGGGTGACCACAGTCCTGTGGGCCTTGGTAGTGTGCTACTAGGGACTAGGGTGACCACAGTCCTGTGGGCCTTGGTAGTGCCCTACTAGGGACTAGGGTGACCACAGTCCTGTGGGCCTTGGTAGTGCCCTACTAGGGACTAGGGTGACCACAGTCCTGTGGGCCTTGGTAGTGCCCTATTAGGGACTAGGGTGACCACAGTCCTGTGGGCCTTGGTAGTGCCCTACTAGGGACTAGGGTGACCACAGTCCTGTGGGCCTTGGTAGTGCCCTACTAGGGACTAGGGTGACCACAGTCCTGTGGGCCTTGGTAGTGCCCTACTAGGGACTAGGGTGACCACAGTCCTGTGGGCCTTGGTAGTGCCCTACTAGGGACTAGGGTGACCACAGTCCTGTGGGCCTTGGTAGTGCCCTACTAGGGACTAGGGTGACCACAGTCCTGTGGGCCTTGGTAGTGCCCTACTAGGGACTAGGGTGACCACAGTCCTGTGGGCCTTGGTAGTGCCCTACTAGGGACTAGGGTGACCACAGTCCTGTGGGCCTTGGTAGTGCCCTACTAGGGACTAGGGTGACCACAGTCCTGTGGGCCTTGGTAGTGCCCTACTAGGGTCTAGGGTGACCACAGTCCTGTGGGCCTTGGTAGTGCCCTACTAGGGACTAGGGTGACCACAGTCCTGTGGGCCTTGGTAGTGCCCTTCTAGGGACTAGGGTGACCACAGTCCTGTGGGCCTTGGTAGTGCCCTACTAGGGACTAGGGTGACCACAGTCCTGTGGGCCTTGGTAGTGCCCTACTAGGGACTAGGGTGACCACAGTCCTGTGCGCCTTGGTAGTGCCCTACTAGGGACTAGGGTGACCACAGTCCTGTGGGCCTTGGTAGTGCCCTACTAGGGACTAGGGTGACCACAGTCCTGTGGGCCTTGGTAGTGCCCTACTAGGGACTAGGGTGCCATTAGGGACACCAGGTCTTTAACTACCTTGGCACCACAGCAATCAATAGTCAATATACAGGCTATATACAGGGGGTACCGGTACCGAGTCAATATACAGGCTATATACAGGGGGTACCGGTACTGGGTCAATGTGGGGGTACAGGTTAGTTGTGTTTATACCATTACCTTGGCTTTGGCCTTCTGTCCGTTGGAGTCTGTCTTGGAGTTGTTGGTCTCTGCAGCCTCGTCCTCCTCTGAGACACAGTCGTCCTCTTCTCCAGGACTGATGCTGCTGAAGACGGCATCCAGCTTGTTCAGTCGTTTCCCCTTGATGATGAACCGACCCTTCAGCTCCTACACAGAGACAGACAGATACACATTGTAATGTAATTATCAACGCAAAAAAAATACAAAATACCAGGACACCTTGTTAAGGGTTCAGCAGTGAAGCTGGTGCAGTGAAGCTGGCCCTGTTGTATTTGTTCCAGTTCATTGGTGTTATTATTATTATACCAGTTCTTCGGTCCCACTCCTCACCCCATATGACCTAGAGTCCTGAAATTCAGTGCATAGGTCCCTCTTCTCACAAGGAACACATTAGCCTAATGAACCCATAAGGTCCACCTGACGGGCGCCCCCAGGTGGTGAAGGTAGGAAACAACACCTCCACTTCGCTGATCCTCAACACAGGGGCCCTACAAGGGTGCGTGCGCAGCCCCCTCCTGTACTCCCTGTTCACCCATGACTGCATGGCCAAGCACGCCTCCAACTCAATCATCAAGTTTGCAGACGACACAACAGTAGTAGGCTTGATTACCAATAATGACGAGACCGCCTACAGGGAGGAGGTGAGGGCTCTGGGAGTGTGGTGCCAGGAAAATGACCTCTCCTTCAACGTCAACAAAACAAAGGAGATGATCGTGGACTTCAGGAAACAGAAGAGGGTGCACCCCCCTATCCACATCGACGGGACCGCAGGGGAGAAGGTGGAAAGATTCAAGTTCCTTGGCGTACACATCACTGACAAACTGAAATGGTCCACCCACACAGACAGTGTGGTGAAGAAGGCGCAACAGAGCCTCTTCAACCTCAGGAGGCTGAAGAAATTTGACTTGGCATCTAAAACCCTCACAAACTTTTACAGATGCACAATTGAGAGCATCCTGTCGGGCTGTATCACCGCCTGGTACGGCAACTGCACCGCCCACAACCGCAGGGCTCTCCAGAGGGTGGTGCGGTCTGCCGAACTCATTACCGGGGGCAAACTACCCGCCCTCCAAGACACCTACAGCACCCGATGTCACAGGAAGGCCAAAAAAATCATCAAGGACATCAACCACCCGAGCCACTGCCTGTTCACCCCACTATCATCCTGAAGGCAAGGTCAGTACAGGTGCATCAAAGCTGGGACCGAGAGAATGAAAAACAGCTTCCATCTCAAGGCCATCAGACTGTTAAATAGCCATCACTAGCACATTAGAGGCTGCTGCTGCCTATTGAAATCACTGGCCACTTTAAGAAATGGAACACTAGTCACTTTAATAATGTTTCCATATCTTGCACTACTCATCTCATATGTATATACTGCATTCTATTCTATAATATTCTACTGTATCTTAGTCCATGCAGCTCTGTCATTGCTTGTCCATATATGTATATATTCTTAAATTCCATTCCTTACTTAGATTTGTGTGTATTGGGTATATGTTGTGAAATTGTTAGATATTACTTGTTAGATATTACTGCACTGTCGGAGCTAGAAGCACAAGCATTTCGCTACACCCGCAATAACGTCTGCTAAACACGTGTATTTGAAAAATAAGATTAGATTAGATTAGATTTGATGATGGATTTTCCGCCATTTTGAATTTTGTGAAAAACACTTAAATGACATCTCCTCCGGAACCACTGGGCCGATCTGGATTAACCTTGACATATGGCATCTATGGACCAAGGTCTCTCACCGCAATATTTTCCAGACTAGTATATCAAACAATATGGCCGATACTGACCAATAAACGTTAATGTAGCCGTGGTCTGGCACATTAATGCATATAAAATAAAATAAAATATTTTAAAAAATCAGACATGGTACACGTTTCAAACAGTCAAGACTCAACATATTCAAGCGTATTCAGATCGACCACACGGTGGCCATATACTGTGCACATGCTTATATCTTATGATCTGTTTGACTCAGAGTGATGAAATTTGGCACACAATGTAAGGGAAATGAGTCTAGCTAATCTGTAAAGTATGGTTCAAATGTTATTGAGTCTAGCTGACATAGTTACGTGTGTGTATTCATCTTTACTGGGTAGTAGATGGTTATGGTTTTAATATGCTGGCAAGTTAGGCAACATAGTGCCTCTTTCTAAAACAAGATCTCCATAATTTGCAACATCTTCCATCCTCCAGGAGAGCTAGTGGGTGGGCAGGCTGTTGTTCCTGCTCTAACACACCACAAATCAGCTGCCCAACATGACCTTCATCGGCTGACTGATGTTTCAACAGGGCTGGAAGAAAAGCCTGCACGCCCAGTAACTATCCAGATGACTGATGTTTCAGCAGGGCTGGAAGAAAAGCCTGCACGCCCAGTAACTATCCAGATGGAGGTTGAGCACACAGTAGCCTAACACTTATTTGACTTTGTGGGAGGTTAAATGCCTTGCTGAAGGGTACAACAGCAGGCCATTGTACATATGATCAGAGACTAGCAGTGGTTACTTACATCATACAACACAATCTTTTGTAATTTTTTTGACCAATGGTATTACAGACTATTTTTTATTTTTGGACAAGTGACTTAAACTTTCGGACAAGTAAAAAATCAAGCCCTGTGTGGTCTGAGCGGTTTAGCTAATCCACAATCCCAATCCAATCAGATGAACACATGAAAAAGACAAAAGAGAGACAATTACGTTAGCCAATGTCCACAGTATATTATCCAATACTGAACTGATAACTAGATTGTTACATTGAGTTTCAGTTTGGGTGATTTGGACAAGCAGCTAAACATGTTGATGTCAACCTCTGTGTGGAAGGAATAGGCTAATTACTGGGGATGTCACTAGTGTACTTTCCTTCTGTGATCTTCCCTTCTGTGATCTTTCCTTCTGTGATCTTCCCTTCTGTGATCTTTCCTTCTGTGATCTTCCCTTCTGTGTCCTTCCCTTCTGTGATCTTTCCTTCTGTGATCTTCCCTTCTGTGATCTTCCCTTCTGTGTCCTTCCCTTCTGTGATCTTTCCTTCTGTGATCTTCCCTTCTGTGATCTTCCCTTCTGTGTCCTTCCCTTCTGTGATCTTTCCTTCTGTGATCTTTCCTTCTGTGATCTTCCCTTCTGTGATCTTTCCTTCTGTGATTTTCCCTTCTGTGACCTTTCCTTCTGTGATTTTCCCTTCTGTGATCTTTCCTTCTGTGATCTTTCCTTCTGTGTTCTTTCCTTCTGTGATCTTTCCTTCTGTGTTCTTCCCTCCTCCATTCTTTACTGCCCATTGTTCAATAGGTCCACTCGTTGCTGAGGAATTCATCCTTACCCCATCAGTACTAGATAGATGGTTGTGGTTATAACATGCTGGCAGCAATATAGTGGCTCTTTTTTAAACCATTGTTAACTTTCATGCCTGGAATTTATTGATCAAATTAGACAGACAATACTGTAGCAGCAACATGTCTTTCTATCTAAATATTTGAAATAGGACCTATTCCACCAGATGGGGAAATCATCAATCAGACATTCACTGATAGGATTAGAGCAAAGTAACCTAACTTTTGCAAAACACATTTCCACCACTGTTATTGTTGGCAAAGTTAGCTTACGTGTAAACATTTATGGAGAGCCCTAAAAGTTCATCATTTACATTTACATTTTACATTTTATGACGCTGTCACTGGCTGACTGAAGAGAGGTCAGCGAAACCACCTGGGGACTTCAGTAGAGAGAATGCATCTATGATCAGTTTTACCATCCTACCAGCTTCAGTAGAGAGAATGCATCTATGATCAGTTTTACCATCCTACCAGCTTCAGTAGAGAGAATGCATCTATGATCAGTTTTACCATCCTACCAGCTTCAGTAGAGAGAATGCATCTATGATCAGTTTTACCATCCTACCAGCTTCAGTAGAGAGAATGCATCTATGATCAGTTTTACCATCCTACCAGCTTCAGTAGAGAGAATGCATCTATGATCAGTTTTACCATCCTACCAGCTTCAGTAGAGAGAATGCATCTATGATCAGTTTTACCATCCTACCAGCTTCAGTAGAGAGAATGCATCTATGATCAGTTTTACCATCCTACCAGCTTCAGTAGAGAGAATGCATCTATGATCAGTTTTACCATCCTACCAGCTTCAGTAGAGAGAATGCATCTATGATCAGTTTTACCATCCTACCAGCTTCAGTAGAGAGAATGCATCTATGATCAGTTTTACCATCCTACCAGCTTCAGTAGAGAGAATGCATCTATGATCAGTTTTACCATCCTACCAGCTTCAGTAGAGAGAATGCATCTATGATCAGTTTTACCATCCTACCAGCTTCAGTAGAGAGAATGCATCTATGATCAGTTTTACCATCCTACCAGCTTCAGTAGAGAGAATGCATCTATGATCAGTTTTACCATCCTACCAGCTTCAGTAGAGAGAATGCATCTATGATCAGTTTTACCATCCTACCAGCTTCAGTAGAGAGAATGCATCTATGATCAGTTTTACCATCCTACCAGCTTCAGTGGAGAGAATGCATCTATGATCAGTTTTACCATCCTACCAGCTTCAGTGGAGAGAATGCATCTATGATCAGTTTTACCATCCTACCAGCTTCAGTGGAGAGAATGCATCTATGATCAGTTTTACCATCCTACCAGCTTCAGTGGAGAGAATGCATCTATGATCAGTTTTACCATCCTACCAGCTTCAGTGGAGAGAATGCATCTATGATCAGTTTTACCATCCTACCAGCTTCAGTGGAGAGAATGCATCTATGATCAGTTTTACCATCCTACCAGCTTCAGTGGAGAGAATGCATCTATGATCAGTTTTACCATCCTACCAGCTTCAGTAGAGAGAATGCATCTATGATCAGTTTTACCATCCTACCAGCTTCAGTAGAGAGAATGCATCTATGATCAGTTTTACCATCCTACCAGCTTCAGTAGAGAGAATGCATCTATGATCAGTTTTACCATCCTACCAGCTTCAGTAGAGAGAATGCATCTATGATCAGTTTTACCATCCTACCAGCTTCAGTAGAGAGAATGCATCTATGATCAGTTTTACCATCCTACCAGCTTCAGTAGAGAGAATGCATCTATGATCAGTTTTACCATCCTACCAGCTTCAGTAGAGAGAATGCATCTATGATCAGTTTTACCATCCTACCAGCTTCAGTAGAGAGAATGCATCTATGATCAGTTTTACCATCCTACCAGCTTCAGTAGAGAGAATGCATCTATGATCAGTTTTACCATCCTACCAGCTTCAGTAGAGAGAATGCATCTATGATCAGTTTTACCATCCTACCAGCTTCAGTAGAGAGAATGCATCTATGATCAGTTTTACCATCCTACCAGCTTCAGTAGAGAGAATGCATCTATGATCAGTTTTACCATCCTACCAGCTTCAGTAGAGAGAATGCATCTATGATCAGTTTTACCATCCTACCAGCTTCAGTAGAGAGAATGCATCTATGATCAGTTTTACCATCCTACCAGCTTCAGTAGAGAGAATGCATCTATGATCAGTTTTACCATCCTACCAGCTTCAGTAGAGAGAATGCATCTATGATCAGTTTTACCATCCTACCAGCTTCAGTAGAGAGAATGCATCTATGATCAGTTTTACCATCCTACCAGCTTCAGTAGAGAGAATGCATCTATGATCAGTTTTACCATCCTACCAGCTTCAGTAGAGAGAATGCATCTATGATCAGTTTTACCATCCTACCAGCTTCAGTAGAGAGAATGCATCTATGATCAGTTTTACCATCCTACCAGCTTCAGTAGAGAGAATGCATCTATGATCAGTTTTACCATCCTACCAGCTTCAGTAGAGAGAATGCATCTATGATCAGTTTTACCATCCTACCAGCTTCAGTAGAGAGAATGCATCTATGATCAGTTTTACCATCCTACCAGCTTCAGTAGAGAGAATGCATCTATGATCAGTTTTACCATCCTACCAGCTTCAGTAGAGAGAATGCATCTATGATCAGTTTTACCATCCTACCAGCTTCAGTAGAGAGAATGCATCTATGATCAGTTTTACCATCCTACCAGCTTCAGTAGAGAGAATGCATCTATGATCAGTTTTACCATCCTACCAGCTTCCACCCTCAGTCCTTACCATCTCACGGAATTTGCATATTTTCACAACATTTTGGCAAAGCTTGCTAGGTGGCTAACGCATTAACAGAGAGGTATATTTTCTGGGTGATTTAAATATTGACTGGCTTTCATCAAGCTACCCACTCAAGAAAGAGCCTCAAACTGTAACCAGTGCCTGCAATCTGGTTCAGGTTATCAATCAACCTACCAGGGTAGTTATAAACAGCACAGGAATGAAATCATCAACATGTATTGATCACATATTTACTAATGCTGCAGAAATGTGCTTTAATGTATCCTAATCCATTGCCTGTAGTGATCACAATATAGTAGCCATATCTAGGAAAACCAAAGTTCCAAAGGCTGGGCCTAATATAGTGTATAAGAGGTCATACAATACGTTTGTAGTGATTCCTATGTTGTTGATGTGAAGAATATTTGTTAATATGTGGTTGTTAATGAGGAGCAACCAGATGCTGCGCTTTACACATTTATGAAATTGCTTATTCCAGTTACTAAAAAGCATAAACCCATTAAGACAATGACTGTAAAACTGTTAAATCCCCGTGGATTGATGAGGAATTGAAAAATGGTATGGTTGAGAGGGATGAGGCAAAAGAGATGGCAAATAGGTCTGGCTGCACAACCGATTGGCAAACATACTGCAAACTGAAAAATCATGTGACTAAACTGAATAAAAAGAAGAAGAAACTAAACTATGAAACAAAGATAAATGACATAAAGAATGATAGTAAAAAGCTTTGGAGCACCTTCAATTACATTTTGGGCAAAAATACATTTATTGAATCAGATGGCTCATTCATCACAAAACCCACTGATATTGCCAATTACTTTAATGATTTTTTCATTGGCAAGATTAGCAAATTTAGACATGACATGCCAGCAACAAAAGCTGACACTACACATCCAAGTTTAACTGACCAAGTTATGAAAGATAAGCGTTGTAATTTTGAATTGTGAGTGTGGAAGAGGTGAATTTTTTGTTGTTGTCTATCAACAATGACAAGCCACCGGTGTCACGCCCTGACTCTGAGGACTTGTATTTGTTGAGTCAGGGTGTGTATTTTCTGGGTTGTGTTTGCTATGTCGATGTTCTATGTTTAAGATCTAGAATGGGTAGATCTATGTTGGCCTGTGTGGTTCCCAATCAGAGGCAGCTGTAGCTCGTTGTCTCTGATTGGGACCATACTTAGGCAGCCTGTTGGCACCAGTTAGTTGTAGGATCTTGTTCCGTGTAAGGTATGTTGTTTGTGTGCTACCTTGGACTTCACGTTTCGTTTGTTGTTTTGTCATGTGTTTAGTCGTTAATAAATATGAATGCATATCACGCTGCGCCTTGGTTCGACCAGTCTTTAAACGATCGTGACAACCGGGGTCTGACAACTTGGATGGAGAATTACTGAGGATAATAGCGGACGATATTTCCACTCCCATTTACCATATCTTCAATCTAAGCCTACTAGAAAGTGTGTGCCCTCAGGCCTGGAGGGAAGCAAAAGTTATTCCGCTACCTAAGAATATTAAAGCCCCCTTTACTGGTTAAAATATCCGACCAATCAGCCTGTTACCAACACTTAGTAAACTTTGGGGAAAAATTGTGTTTGACCAGATACAATGCTATTTTACAGTAAACAAATTGACAACAGACTTTCAGCATGCTTATAGGGAAGGACATTCAACAAGCACAGCACTTACACAAATGACTGATGATTGGCGGAGAGAAATTCATGATTAAAAGATTGTGGGAGCTGTTTTGTTAGACTTCAGTGCGGCTTTTGACATTATCGATCATAGTCTGCTGCTGGAAAAAACGTATGTGTTATGGCTTTACACCCCCTGCTATAATGTGGATAAAGAGTTACCTGTCTAACAGAACACAGCGGGTGTTCTTTAATGAAAGCCTCTCCAACAAAATCCAGGTAGAATCAGGAATTCCCCAGGGCAGCTGTCTAGGCCCATTACTTTTTTCAATCTTTGCTAATGACATGCCACTGGCTTTGAGTAAAGCCAGTGTGTCTATGTATGCGGATGACTCAACACTATACATATGTCAGCTAATACAGCGACTGAAATGACATCAACACTTAACAAAAAGCTGCAGTTAGTTTCAGAATGGGTGGCAAGGAATAAGTTAGTGCTAAATATTTCAAAAACTAAAAGCATTGTATTTGGGACAAATCATTCACTAAACCCTAACCTCAACTAAATCTTAATGTGGAAATTGAGCAAGTTGAAGTGACTAAACTGCTTGGAGTAACCCTGGATTGTAAACTGTCATGGTCAAAACATATTGATACAACAGTAGCTAAGATGGGGAGAAGTCTGTCCATAATAAAGTGCTGCACTACCTTCTTAACAACACTATCAACAAGGCAGGTCCTACAGGCCCTAGTTTTGTCACACCTGGACTACTCTTCAGTCGTGTGGTCAGGTGCCACAAAGAGAGACCTCTGAAAATTACAATTGGCTCAGAACAGGGCAGCTTGCCTGACCCTTAAATATAGACAGAGAGCTAACATTAATACATCTCACATGGCTCAAAGTGGAGGAGAGATTGACTTCATCACTACTTGTCTTTGTAAGAAGTGTTGACATGCTGAATGCATCGAGGTGTCTGTTTAAACTACTAGCACACAGCTCAGAAACCCATGCATACCCCACAAGACATGCCACCAGAGGTCTCTTCACAATACTCAAGTCCAGAACAGACTATGGGAGCCGCACAGTACTACATAGAGCCATGACTACATGGAACTCTATTCCACATCAGTTAACTGATGCAAGCAGTAGAATCAGATGTAAAAAAACAGATAAAAATACACCTTATGGAACAGCGGGGACTGTGAAGAGACACACACACACATGATAAGACACGCCCTCTACACACACGTACACATGGATTTTATATTGTAGATATGTGGTAGTAGAGTAGTGGCCTAAGGGAAGACACTGAATGTGTTGTGAAAAGTAATGTCATGTAATATTTTAAATCAGAGTAGCTGCTGCCTTGGCAGGAACTAATGGGGATCCATAATAAACCCCAGGAAGAGTAGCTTCTGCCTTGGCAGGAGCTAATGGGGATCCATAATAAACCCCAGGAAGAGTAGCTGCTGCCTTGGCAGGAACTAATGGGGATCCATAATAAACCCCAGGAAGAGTAGCTGCTGCCTTGGCAGGAACTAATGGGGATCCATAATAAACCCCAGGAAGAGTAGCTTCTGCCTTGGCAGGAGCTAATGGGGATCCATAATAAACCCCAGGAAGAGTAGCTGCTGCCTTGGCAGGAACTAATGGGGATCCATAATAAACCCCAGGAAGAGTAGCTGCTGCCTTGGCAGGAACTAATGGGGATCCATAATAAACCCCAGGAAGAGTAGCTGCTGCCTTGGCAGGAACTAATGGGGATCCATAATAAACCCCAGGAAGAGTAGCTGCTGCCTGGGCAGGAACTAATGGGGATCCATAATAAACCCCAGGAAGAGTAGCTGCTGCCTTGGCAGGAACTAATGGGGATCCATAATAAACCCCAGGAAGAGTAGCTGCTGCCTTGGCAGGAACTAATGAGGATCCATAATAAACCCCAGGAAGAGTAGCTGCTGCCTTGGCAGGAACTAATGGGGATCCATAATAAACCCCAGGAAGAGTAGCTGCTGCCTTTGCAGGAACTAATGGGGATCCATAATAAACCCCAATAGTAGCTGCTGCCTTGGCAGGAACTAATGGGGATCCATAATAAACCCCAGGAAGAGTAGCTGCTGCCTTGGCAGGAACTAATGGGGATCCATAATAAACCCCAGGAAGAGTAGCTGCTGCCTTGGCAGGAACTAATGGGGATCCATAACAAACCCCAGGAAGAATAGCTGCTGCCTTGGCAGGAACTCATGGGGATCCATAATAAACCCCAGGAAGAGTAGCTGCTGCCTTGGCAGGAACTAATGGGGACCCATAATAAACCCCAATAGTAGCTGCTGCCTTGGCAGGAACTAATGGGGATCCATAATAAACCCCAGGAAGAGTAGCTGCTGCCTCAGCAGGAACTAATGGGGATCCATAATAAACCCCAGGAAGAGTAGCTGCTGCCTTGGCAAGAACTAATGGGGATCCATAATAAACCCCAGGAAGAGTAGCTGCTGCCTTGGCAGGAACTAATGGGGATCCATAATAAACCCCAGGAAGAGTAGCTGCTGCCTTGGCAAGAGCTAATGGGGATCCATAATAAACCCCAGGAAGAGTAGCTGCTGCCTTGGCAGGAGCTAATGGGGATCCATAATAAACCCCAGGAAGAGTAGCTGCTGCCTTGGCAGGAACTAATGGGGATCCATAATAAACCCCAGGAAGAGTAGCTGCTGCCTTGGCAGGAACTAATGGGGATCCATAATAAACCCCAGAAAGAGTAGCTGCTGCCTTGGCAGGAACTAATGGGGATCCATAATAAACCCCAGGAAGAGTAGCTGCTGCCTTGGCAAGAGCTAATGGGGATCCATAATAAACCCCAGGAAGAGTAGCTGCTGCCTTGGCAGGAGCTAATGGGGATCCATAATAAACCCCAGGAAGAGTAGCTGCTGCCTTGGCAGGAACTAATGGGAATCCATAATAAACCCCAGGAAGAGTAGCTGCTGCCTTGGCAGGAACTAATGGGGATCCATAATAAACCCCAGGAAGAGTAGCTGCTGCCTTGGCAGGAACTAATGGGGATCCATAATAAACCCCAGGAAGAGTAGCTGCTGCCTTGGCAGGAACTAATGGGGATCCATAATAAACCCCAGGAAGAGTAGCTGCTGCCTTGGCAGGAACTAATGGGGATCCATAATAAACCCCAGGAAGAGTAGCTGCTGCCTTGGCAGGAACTAATGGGGATCCATAATAAACCCCAGGAAGAGTAGCTGCTGCCTTGGTAGGAACTAATGGGGATCCATAATAAACCCCAGGAAGAGTAGCTGCTGCCTTGGCAGGAACTAATGGGGATCCATAATAAACCCCAGGAAGAGTAGCTGCTGCCTTGGCAGGAACTAATGAGGATCCATAATAAACCCCAGGAAGAGTAGCTGCTGCCTTGGCAGGAACTAATGGGGATCCATAATAAACCCCAGGAAGAGTAGCTGCTGCCTTGGCAGGAACTAATGGGGATCCATAATAAACCCCAGGAAGAGTAGCTGCTGCCTTGGCAGGAACTAACGGGGATCCATAATAAACCCCAGGAAGAGTAGCTGCTGCCTTGGCAGGAGCTTATGGGGATCCATAATAAATACAAATACAAATGTGACTCGTTTCAGGAAACAAGGCTTATGTCGTGCGTCACTACTTCACAGGAGAGCATATTTGAACATAAACCTTTTTTTAAAATCAAAATGCTTTTTGGCAGAAATGCCTTCTGGAACATGTGAACTTTCATGTGCCTTAATAACAAACTTGTATGCCATCTGTGAATACGAATACAGTTGTTAAATTATGAGCCTAGTTGGTTTAGCCACGGAAAAAGACAGGAACCATCCCGCTAGCCATGATTGGCTGAGATAATGGATGGGCTGGACATACCGAGGATGAGTTCAGATTGGTCTGCCATGTAGAACGCTTCTGTCTATAACATGAGCTGGTCAGTATGTGTAGGTAATCCTTTCTAACGCTGCTTTTTTTTAAAGATATCACATAGTAGAACTGCATAAGTGATGCTCTCCACTTTCTGGAGGACCTAGTTTTGAAATCAGTGGAATGCCCGGTGGAATTAAAGTATGATAGCTAAGGAGTTGGAGAAAATTCTGGCGTTTGATTGCAAATATGCAGACGGAGTCGAAAAGAGAACACACAGAAGGCTGTTGTATAAAACACCTGTCTCCGGATTACATCTTCAAATAAGGGCAACCATGGCATCCGTGACAGAGAGGGAGAAGCATCTATCCATGGCACCGTTCGCAACTGCAGGGCTCTCCAGAGGGTGGTGCGGTCTAACCAACGCATCACTGGGGGCACACTGCCTGCCCTCCAGGACATTTACAGCACCCACCCGGTGTCACAGAAAGACCCAAGAAGATCATCAAGAACCTCAGCCACCCGAGCCATGGCCTGTTCACCCCGCAATCATCCAAAGGCGAGGTCAGTACAGGTGCATCAAAGCTGCCCTGAATTTAGTCACTGGCACTAGCCGGCTACCACCCGGATACTCAACTCTGCACCTTAGAGGAAGCTGCACTATGTACATAGACATGGAATCACTGGTCACTTTCATAATGGAAACCTAGTCACTTTAATAATGTTTACAGACTGTTTTACCCATTTCATATGTATATACTGTATTCTAGTCATGGTTCATCCTATATAACTACTGCTGTCCTCTTCATATGTATATACTGTATTCTAGTCATGGTTCATCCTATATAACTACTGCTGTCCTCTTCATATGTATATACTGTATTCTAGTCATGGTTCATCCTATATAACTACTGCTGTCCACTTCATATGTATATACTGTATTCTAGTCATGGTTCATCCTATATAACTACTGCTGTCCTCTTCATATGTATATACTGTATTCTAGTCATGGTTCATCCTATATAACTACTGCTGTCCGCTCCATATGTATATACTGTATTCTAGTCATGGTTCATCCTATATAACTACTGCTGTCTTCTTCATATGTATATACTGTATTCTAGTCATGGTTCATCCTATATAACTACTGCTGTCCACTCCATATGTATATACTGTATTCTAGTCATGGTTCATCCTATTTAACTACTGCTGTATATATGCTATTCTATCCTACGTATTCTACAGATATACTACATATTCTATCCACATACTGTCCATAATGTCTATACATCCCATCACATACATATATATACAGAACTAGTCAAAGGTTTGGACACACCTACTCATTCAAGGGTTTTTCTTTATTTTTTACTATTTTCTACATTGTAGAATAATAGTGAAGACATCAAAACTATAAAATAACACATATGGAATCATGTTGTAACCAAAAAAGTGTTCAACAAAATCAAAATATATTTTATATTTGAGATTCTTCAAAGTAGCCACCTTTTGCCTTGATGACAGCTTTGCACACTCTTGGTATTCTCTCAACCAGCTTCATGAGGTAGTCACCATAATTTTTTTATGCCTATCCTAAACCTTAATCCTTACCTTAACCATTCAGAATTAATGCCTTACCTTAACCATTCTGAGATAATGCCTTACCTTAAGAATTTGGAGTTAATGCGTAAACTTAAGAATTTGGAGTTAATGCGTAAACTTTATATTGGAACAATACAGAGAAGTAACCAAACAATGAAATTTGACGTTTGGAAGAACTTCGAAATTTGACATTTGGAAGAACTTTGACATTTACGTTTGGAAGAACTTTGAAATTTGACGTTTGGAAGAACTTTGAAATTTGACGTTTGGAAGAACTTTGAAATTTGACGTTTGGAAGAACTTTGAAATTTGACGTTTGGAAGAACTTTTGAAATTTGACGTTTGGAAGAACTATGAAATTTGACATTTGAGAAACATGGATGAACGTCTAATTCTGACTTGACACTGTGAGAGCTTGTTGAAACATCAGCAACACAGGTAACTTCCACACGGCTGTGAACGATCTGAGAGACAAGGCAAGAAGGGCCTTCTACACCATCAAAAGAAAAAAATAACATCCCAATTAAGATCTGGCTAAAAATATTCCAATGAGTTATAGAACCCATTGATCTGTATGGTTGTGAGGTCTGGGGTCCGCCCACCAACCAAGAATTCACAAAATGGGACAAACACCCAATTGAGACTCTGCATCCAGAATTCTGCTAAAATATCCTCAGAGTACAACGCAAAACCCCAAACAATGCATGCAGAGCAGAATTAGGACTATACCCACTAATGATCAAAATCCAGAAAAGAGCCATTCAATTCCACAACCACCTAAAGGAAAGCGATGCCCAAACCTTCCATCACAAAGCCCTAACCTGCAAGGGGATGAACCTAGAGAAGAGTCCCCTCAGACTGCTAGTTCTGGGGCTCTGTTCACAAACACAGACAGACCCCACAGAAACCCAGGACAACAACAGCAACACAATTAGACTCAACCAAATGATGAGAAAACAAAAAGATAGTGACATGACACATTGGAAAGAATTAACAAAGATACTGAGCAAACTAGAATGCTATTTTGCACTAAACAGTGTCGTGATTTGAACAGCGCCGGAGAAGATGGCTGCCGTTTTACCGCCGCCCGCTTTGAGTAAGAAATCATGAATGTATTTACGTGAAATGTCTGGTTCGCCGTGTATCTCTCGGTGGACAGGACCACCCTGGAAAGGGAGTTGGGCCTTCTCGCGGCACGCTTGTAAGGCTCTGATTGTCCAAAAAAGTTCCAACAAGTCTTCTACTGTTGTTCTCCTCTGTAGTTGTCCGGTATCCAGTGATTTGTCATGTGGTCTTGAACAGAACTACAGAATGGATTTGTCTTCCCGTCACTCTTGAAGTTGCTTCTTTGAAGATAGGCTAGCCAGCCATATCGATGGTTCCCCAGTGGGGTGATGAGAGGTTGCTTCTTTGAAGATAGGCTAGCCAGCCGTATCGATGGTTCCCCAGTGGGGTGATGAGAGGCTAACCAGCCGTACCAGTGACTGTCTGGGAGGTTAGTGGTTAGTGTATTCTCTCCACCTCGTTCCAACCATTTTAAACGAGTAGTTGCCGCTTTCACGTTATCTGGTCTGATACAGTTTGTTCAAAAGGGCGGTTCCGTCAGGCTGACACGCTCTCTGACGGGGCGTGACTTGTCACTGTGCAAAGTTCATGTAAAACAATTACCTCTTATGGCTCCTAAAATCACATCCGTCTCTTAACAAAAATACTTCAATCATTTTTCATTTTACAACGCATCGTATGGAACCTTCGCAAATATAGGGGGTATACTTTCCAAGTTACAGTATTTCCTTTATAACATTTTTAATGACATCACAAAATAACAACCCAATTGACAGTAGTTTTCTATAGATCGCCTCTGACCATTCCCCACGTTCTATGTTAGAAATATTGTTCCAGTATTCGCTTTAGAACGTGTTCGAGTTTCAGTGGGAAAAGTCTGTGGAAACTGCACATTCTTCTGGTGAACATTGGAGAGGGAGACCTGAATCTTCTCTCCTTGGTTTACAACAGGGAGTGACGTGTCAATCCCCCACCAGTTCCATCCTCCCCCCCTCTGCGGGTGAGAGGGGGAAACTGAGCTGCACTTCCTAACCTCCTGCCAATTGTATGACTATAGAGACACATGTTTCCCTCAGATTACACAGACCCACAAAGAATTTGAAAACAAATCAAATTTTGATAAACTGACATATCTATTGGGTGAAATACCACAGTGTGCCATCACAGCAGCAAGATTCCCTTTTGTACTTTAACTATTTGCACATCATTACAACACTGTATATAGCCATAATATGACATTTGAAATGTCATTATTCTTTTGGAACTTTTGTGAGTGTAATGTTTACTGTTAATATTGGATTGTTTATTATCTATTTCACTTGCTTTGGCAATGTAAACATATGTTTCTGATGCCAATAAAGCCCTTTGAATTGAATTGAGAGAGACAGACAGAGAGATAGAGAGAGAGAGAGAGAGAGAGAGAGAGAGAGAGAGAGAGAGAGAGAGAGAGAGAGAGAGAGAGAGAGAGAGATAGAGAGAGAGAGAGAGAGAGAGAGAGAGAGAGAGAGAGAGAGAGAGAGAGAGAGAGAGAGAGAGAGAGAGAGAGAGAGAGAGAGAGAGAGAGTGAGAGAGAGCATACCTGCTATAATGTAGGAGAACAAGAGCCCCATCACCCCCAACGGTCTCTGTGACCCAGCAAGAAGCCCTCCGTGTCCCTCTACCTACCTCACCTGCAGCAGACAGAGCCAAGGACATGCCTACAACACCAAGAACACCTGCTATGCAACGTTTCCACAACACCCTCTCTCTAGTTGAAGCAGAGGTCATAGAACTCAGAGAGAACAAGCTTCAAGAGGATGACACTGTCCAGAAACTAAAAGAAGAGATGACATAGAGAGGAGAGCGGAGCATCTATTGCTAAATTAGAAAGCAGAATGGACAAACTGAGTCAGACAAATGATGACCTCCGATAACATCTGCTGTCATCAGGTCAAAGGGTACCTATTTGAAGAATCTCAAATATAAAATATATTTTGATTTGTTTAACAAATTTTGGGTTACTGCATGATTCCATATGTGTTATTTCATAGTTTCGATGTCTTCACTATTATTCTACAATGTAGAAAATAGTAAAAATAAAGAAAAATCCTTGAATGAGTAGGTGTTCTAAAACTTTTGACCGGTAGTGTATATATATTCATTTATATATTTATTCCCATTTCTGTTAAAAAAATTAATAATATTCTTTTTTTTATTTCAATGTACTTTAGTCAAACCAGTGAATATCACTTATTATAAATGAGATCATTAACTATCAGCTCTTGGAATATCCAGGGCCTGTACTCTTCACATTTTGGTTATAAAACAACAAATCCAGAATTTCTTAAAAACATCAAGGGACAGGACGTCATAATCCTACTGGAAACATGGTGTCGTGGAGACATTGATACTCAGTGTCCCTCAGGCTATAGAGAAAGTTTACTACCATCAATCAAACATAAAAAAAATTAACGGGGCCGAGACTCAGGAGGAATCATAATTTGGCGTAAGCAGGACTTAGCACTGAATTAAATGAAAAAAGGTACTAATCACATTTGGCTAAAACTTAACAAAGGTACAATCTATTGTGACAATTATGTATACATATGTGCAGCTTATGCTCCTCCTTCAGATTCATCATATTATGATGATCCGTTTTTTGACAATCTCCATACAGAAATCCTTCAATTTCAGGCGGAGAGTAAAGTGCTTCTTTGTGGAGATTTCAATGTGAGAACAGGTTCTGAGCCTGACTACACTGATGCGGGAGGTAACCACCACATATTGGGACACCCCTCCTTGTACAGTAGCCCTATTATAAATAATAGAAACAGTCCTGACCAAATACTGAACAAAAACAGGAAGGAGTTAGTGCGTCTCTGTCAAGCCTTAGGCCTATACATGCTTAATGGTAGAATCAGAGGGGACTCTTTAGGTCAGTTTACTTACTGCTCAGCTCTTGGGACAAGTGTAGTCGATTATGCCATCACTGACATGGACCCCTCCTCCATTAGTGCATTCACTGTCAGACCACAGACACCATTGTCAGATCACAGTCAGATTAACGTGTTTCTGAAGAAATTAACCAGCAATACTCATTCAAAAAAACAGCCGAATAAACTCTACAACATGAACCAATTGTACAGATGGGCTCCAAACAGTGTAGAGAAATTCATTGAAACATTGAACTCAAATGAAATGATGAACTCTATACAGGTCTTCAATAACTCACAATACCAAAACAATAAAGAAGGTGTCAATTCGGCTCCTCAAAACATCAATTGCATTTTCCAAAAAGCAGCATCAAAAGCAAATTTGAGAAAACCAAAGAAATACAACATCAAAAACAAAACACAAAATGTTTCTGAAAAATGGTTTGATAATGAATGTAAAACAATTAGAAAACACCTAAGACAAATGTCAAATGAAAAACATAAGCAGCAAAACAACCCAGAGCTGTGCTATGAATACTATGAAACTCTGAAACAGTATAAACATACACTGAAACGCAAGAAATTGAATTATACCAATAAGACACTTAATGAAATTGAAAATGCAATTGACCAAAATCAATTCTGGGAAATGTGGAATAATGAGCCATACAAGATGAAGGAATTTGAAAAACATATTTTGAAAATCTATACAAAAATATCCCACAAAAATACTTACAACATAACCTATTAGAAATTCAAGAAAAATGTAACATCCTTGAATCAGTCATTAAAAACAACCTAAATCCATTAGATTACCCAACAACCCAACAAGAACTACATGAATAGCTCAACTCTATAAAACTAAAGAAGGCTTGTGGTCTAGATAACATCAGAAATTAAATGCTGAAAAACAGCACACCTGAGTTGCAAAATGCTGTGCTTAAATTGTTCAACATGGTACTAACGTCTGGCTGCTTTCCTGATGTCTGGAACCAGGGGCTCATCTCCCCTATCCACAACAGTGGAGACAAATCAGACCCCAGTAATTACAGGGGAATTTGAGTAAACAGCAACTTGGGAAAGGTTTTCTGTAGCATTTTGAATTCAAGAATCCAAAACTTTCTTCAAGAGAAAATGTAATAAGTTAATGTCAAATTGGCTTTCTCCCCAACCACCGCACTACTGACCATAAATACACTAATTAATAAACACGTCCACCAAATAAAAGAGGGCAAACTCTTTGCTTGCTTTATTGACTTTAAAAAAGCATTCTATTCTATTTGGCATGAAGGTCTATTCTTCAGAATTCTCCAAAGTGGGCTTAGTGGTAAGGTGTATGACTTAATAAAATGTATCAACACAGAAAACAAGTGTGCAACATTTTCGCAACGTCGAGGTGTGAGACACGGCTGCAGTTTGAGTCCAAATCTAATCAACATTTATATCAATGAATTAGCAGACATGTTGGACCATTCTGTAGCTCCAGGACTCACACTATTTGACACAGAGGTAAAATACCTGCTATATGCTGATGACTTGGTTCTTCTATCACTAACCAAAGAAGGTCTTCAACAGAACCTTAACATTCTAGAGCAATATTGCCATAATTGGGCCCTGGCATTAAAAAATAAAAATAAAAACATCATGATTTTCCAGAAAACCCCAGATGTCAGGAACACAAATATAAATTCACCTTGAACAACACCATAATTGAACACACAAAAAATGACTCATACCTTGGTCTGACCATATCTGCATCGGGACACTTTAATATGGCAGTGAATGCACTCAAATAAAAAGCCTGCAGAGCATTGTATGCAATAAAAATGAAATGATTCAAAATCAACATTCCAATTATATTTCACAGCGTAATTTGACAGTGTAATCCTACCAATAGCTCTTTACGGAAGTGAGATTTGGGGGCCACTCAATAAACTGGACTTTAAAGTGTGGGACAAATATCCAATTGAAGCCATACATGCAGAATCCTGTGGAAAATTTTACAAGTCATGTAGGGCAGAATTAGGCCGCTTTCCAGTGGTAATGAAAATACAAAAAATATAATAAAATGTTTGGCTACACCTAACTTCAAGCCCAAATTCAAGTCTCCAATTTAAAGCACTTCAAACCCAAGAGCTGAGCCCAGAAACGAGCCCTCTCAGTCAGCTGGTGTTGGACCTAACCAACCAAGCTGACACCAGCACTGCTTCAAAAGAAAGAATCCAAATAAACCAAATCATGAACCAATCAAAGGACTAATTTTTACAACATTGGAAAAACAAAACAAAATCCCAAATCCGATTAAATTGCTATCTGACCCTTAACAGAGAATATGAGTTGGCTGATTATCTCTACTCTGTCAGAGATACGAAGTAGAGACAGATCCTTACCAAGTACAGGCTGAGTGACCATCAATTGGAAATAGAAACCGGCAGACATAAAAAGACATGGCTACCCAAAGAGGAGCGTGTATGTGGTCACTGCACGACAGGGGAGGTAGAAACAGAGATGCACTTTCTCCTTTACTGTGATCAATATTCCTCACAAAGAGATTCATTATTCGCAGAAATGTAATACATTTATTCCAAATTGTATCTTATTAAACCCAGAGGAAAAACAAAAAATACTCATGGGTGAAAGAGCAACGGCTCCTCTTGCAGCCAAATATGTATTTGCCTGCCATAGCCTGAAAGACACTGAATAAAAACAACATAATAGTTGAATTTGAGAGAGAGAGAGAGAGAGAGAGAGAGAGAGAGAGAGAGAGAGAGAGAGAGAGAGAGAGAGAGAGAGAGAGAGAGAGAGAGAGAGAGAGAGAGAGAGAGAGAGAGAGAAGAGAGACAGAGAGAGAGAGAGAGAGAGAGAGAGGAGAGAGACAGAGAGAGAGAGAGAGAGAGAGAGAGAGAGACAGAGAATGGTTAATTTAGATTTCTCCAGCAACCTTTTTTGTGTTAGCCATGATTAAATGATAATCTGTTAATATATTAAATGAGGAGCAGCTGTAGCATTCCTGCCGAGCCTCATAGACAGACAGGTTCTAACAACCAGATACTGTTAGCATCATAGACGAAGGTCAACAACCAGATACTGTTAGCCTAAGACAGACAGGTCTAACAACCAGATACTGTAGCCATAGAATGTAATAGATTTCTCAAGCAACCTTTTTTGTTTAGCCAGTTTAAACAGATACTGTTAATCATAGACAGACGGAGCACCGTAGCTCTGCTAGCCTCATAGACAGACAGGTTCTAACAGACAGATACTGTTAGCCTCATAGACAGACAGGCTCTAACAGACAGATCCTGTTAGCCTCATAGACAGACAGGTTCTAACAGACAGATCCTGTTAGCCTCATAGACAGACAGGCTCTAACAGACAGATCCTGTTAGCCTCATAGACAGAGGTTCTAACAGAGAGATCCTGTTAGCAGGGAAATCACATTCCTTCTGGTAACACCCCAATCCAATCCCAACCAGTCAAACAAGGTGTTGTTGTTCTTCCTTCACACACTCAGTAAGGACTTAGAGCCTTTCATCTGTCTAACATCCACAACTTGTTCAGGCTTGCCTCAGAGCTCTCAGATTTCAAATACTGGGTATGTGGTTATGAAGCTCCAGGCTTTACCCACAGAGGGGTGAAAAACAAACAAGGAAGCATAAATGGATGGATGGGTGGATGGGTGGATGGGTGGATGGGTGGATGGGTGGATGGGTGGATGGGTGGATGGAAGGATTGATTATCTGCTAGTCTCTGACCTGGGGTGAGGGGAAGGCAGTGGGCATCTGGTGCTCCAGGGGGGAGGTGAGCAGGGCGCTGCCCAGGATGGACCTCATGTGCTGGGCCATCAGCTTCTGCTGCTCCAGGGTGCAGTGGTTCTCCAGGGACAGGATCACTGGGTATTCTGATGTCTGGGGGACAGGAGGACAACAACACATCATTACCAGTCATGTCCATCTCTGGGGGACAGGAGGACAACAACACATCATTACCAGTCATGTCCATCTCTGGGGGACAGGAGGACAACAACACATCATTACCAGTCATGTCCATCTCTGGGGGACAGGAGGACAACAACACATCATTACCAGGCATGTCCATCTCTGGGGGTCAGGAGGACAACAACACATCATTACCAGGCATGTCCATCTCTGGGGGACAGGAGGACAACAACACATCATTACCAGTCATGTCCATCTCTGGGGGACAGGAGGACAACAACACATCATTACCAGTCATGTCCATCTCTGGGGGTCAGGAGGACAACAACACATCATTACCAGTCATGTCCATCTCTGGGGGACAGGAGGACAACAACACATCATTACCAGTCATGTCCATCTCTGGGGGACAGGAGGACAACAACACATCATTACCAGTCATGTCCATCTCTACTGGTGATCACAGGGCTGGTTTGACTTTACGGTGAAACTTCACCTTGAAGGCGTACTCCTTGTTGGGTCAGGGTTAGGGTCAGGTGTTAAAGGGATACTTTGGGATTTTAGCAGAGTCAGATGAACTTGTGGAAACCATTTTTGTGTCTCTGTGTCCATTATGAAGGAAGATATAGGTAGTTTCATGAGCCAATGCTAACTAGAGTTAGCGCAATGACTGGAAGTCTATGGGTATCTGTTAGCATGCTAGCAGATACCCATAGACTTCTAGTCATTGCACTAACGCTAGTTAGCAATTCTGCTAGAGCTAGTTAGCAACTTCCTTCATCCTGGACACAGAGACATAAAAATGGTCATCAAAATGGTCAGTTAGACTGACATTGAAGGCGTACTCCTGGATGGGTTAGGGTCAGGGGTCAGGGGATAAGGTTAGGGACAGGGTTAGACTGACATTGAAGGCGTACTCCTGGATGGGTTAGGGTCAGGGGTCAGGGGATAAGGTTAGGGACAGGGTTAGACTGACATTGAAGGCGTACTCCTTGATGGGTTCGGGTCAGGGGTCAGGGGATAAGGTTAGGGACAGGGTTAGACTGACATTGAAGGCGTACTCCTGGATGGGTTCGGGTCAGGGGTCAGGGGATAAGGTTAGGGTCAGGGTTAGACTGACATTGAAGGCGTACTCCTGGATGGGTTAGGGTCAGGGGTCAGGGGATAAGGTTAGGGACAGGGTTAGACTGACATTGAAGGCGTACTCCTTGATGGGTTAGGGTTAGCACCAGGGTTAGGGTTACCTTGAAGGCGTACTCCTTGATGGGTTAGGGTTAGGGTCAGGGGTTAGGGGTTAGGGTCAGTGGTTAGGGTCAGGGGTCAGGGGTTAGGGTCAGGGGTTAGGGTTACCTTGAAGGCATACTCCTTGATGGGTTAGGGTTAGGGTCAGTGGTTAGGGTCAGGGGTCAGGGGTTAGGGTCAGGGGTCAGGGTTACCTTGAAGGCATACTCCTTGATGGCCTTGATGACGTCTTTAAACAGGACCTTGGAGGTGAGGGTGTGGCCATGGTAGATGACTGGCTCCCCCTGGGCCCCGTCCCAACAGTCTAACTCCACACAGCGACAACTCTTCATGAGGGCCCTAAGGATCACAACACAATCAACACACATATAGAGTACTACTACTATATCTAGTACTGTATCTAATACTATATCTATTATATCTAGTACTGTATCTAGTACTATATCTACTATATCTACTACTGTATCTAGTACAATATCTATTATATCTACTACTATATTTATAATATCTAGTACTGTATCTAGTTCTATATCTATTATATATAGTACAGTATCTAGTACAATATCTACTACTGTATCTAGTACTATATCTATTATATCTAGTACTGCATCTAGTACTACATCTACTATATCTACTTCTGTATCTAGTACTATATATATTATATAGTACTATACTATATCTGTTTTTATTGCACTGCTTTGCTTTATCTTGGCCAGGTCACAGTTGTAAATGAGAACTTGTTCTCAACTGGCTTACCTGGTTAAATAAAGGTGAAATAAAATAAATAAATAAAAAATATCTAGTACTGTATCTAGTACTACATCTACTATATCTACTACTGTATCTAGTACAATATCTATTATATCTACTACTATATTTATTATATCTAGTACTGTATCTAGTACTATATCTATTATATCTAGTACTTTATCTAGTACTATATCTACTATATCAACTACTGTATCTAGTACTATATCTATTATATCTAGTACTGCATCTAGTACTACATCTACTATATCTACTACTGTATCTAGTACTATATCTATTATATCTAGTACTGTATCTAGTACTATATGGAGTACTGTATCTAGTACTATATCTACTATATCTAGTACTGTATCTAGGACAATATCTACTATATCTAGTACTGTATCTGTATCTACTATATCTAGTACTATATCTGTTTCAGTACTATATCTATTATATCTTACTATATCTACTATATCTAGTACTATATCTAGTACTGTATCTGTATCTAGTACAATATCTACTATGTAGAGTACTGTAGCTGTATCAAGTACTATATCTACTATATCTATTACTGTATCTGTATCGAGTACTATATATATATATATATATATATACACTAAATCTCATATTTGTATCTACTACTATATCTGCTATATCTTGTACTGTATCTGTATTTAGTACTATATCTGCTATATCTAGTACTATATCTCTATGTAGTACAGTATCTACTATATCTAGTACTGTATCTATCTACTATATCTAGTACTGTATCTGTATCTAGTACTATATCTACTATAACTAGTACTATATCTGTATCTTGTACTATATCTACTATATCTAGAACTGTATCTGTATCTATCTATTATATATAGTATCGTATCTTTATCTAGTACTATAAATACGATATATAGTAATATATCTGTATCTAGTACTATATCTACTATATATGTACTGTATCTGTATCCAGTACTATATCTGCTATAACTAGTACTACATTTACTATCTCTAATACTATATCTACTATATAGAGTAATATATCTGTTTCAAGTACTATATATATTTTTTTTTTTGTCATTTAGCAGACGCTCTTATCCAGAGCGACTTACAGGAGCTATTAGGGTTAAGTGCCTTGCTCAAGGGCACATCGACAGATTTTTCACCTTAACCACTAAGCTACCTACTATATATGTACTGTATCTGTATCCAGTACTATATATACTCTAACTATTACTACATGCACTATATCTAGTACTATATCTACTATATCTAGTACTATATATACTATATTTAGTACAATATCTACTATATCTAGTACTATATCTATTATAGCTAAAACTATATCTGTATATAGTACTATATCTATTATAGCTAAAACTATATCTGTATATAGTACTATATCTATTATATATATTACTATATTTATATCTACTATTATATCTACTATACCTAGTACTATATCTGTATATAGTACTATATCTACTATATCTAGTACAATATCTGTATCTAGTACTATATATATTATATATAGTACTGTATCTGTATCTATTACTATATCTACTATATCTAGTACTGTATCTATCTACTATATCTACTATATCTAGTACTGTATCAGTATCTACTACTATATCTACTATAACTAGTACTATACATGTATCTAGTACTATATCAACTATATCTAGAACTGTATCTGTATCTATCTATTATATATAGTATTGTATCTTTATCTAGTACTATATATACGATATCTAGTACTATATCTGTATCTAGTACTATATCTACAATATATATGTACTGTATCTGTATCCAGTACTATATCTACTATATCTAGTACTATATATACTATATTTAGTACAATATCTACTATATCTAGTGCTATATCTATTATAGCTAGTACTATATTTGTATCTAATACTATATCTACTATATCTAGTATTATGTCTATTATATCTAGTACTATATCTGTATATATACTATATCTACTATATAGTACTATATCTGTATCTAGTACTATATCTACTACATCTAGTACTGTATATGTATCTAGTACTATATCTACTATATCTAGCACTGTATCTGTATCTAGTACTATATCTACTATATCTAGTACTATATTTATTATATCAATAAAAGTCCACTAAAATGTGCAACACAATGCCACAGATGTCTGAAGTTTTGAGGGGGAGCGTGCAATTGGCATGCTGACTGCAAGAATGTCCACCAGAGCTGTTGCCAGAGCGTTGAATGGTAATTTCTCTAAAGTAATGCTCATACAACGTAGTTTGAATTTGGTAGTACGTCCAACTGGCCTCACATCCTCAGACCACGTGTAACGACGCCAGCCCAGGACCTCCACAACGCCAGCCCAGGACCTCCACGACGCCAGCCCAGGACCTTCACGACGCCAGCCCAGGACCTCCACGACGCCAGCCCAGGACCTCCACATCCATCTTCTTCACCTGTAGGATTGTCTGAGACGTTGTGGACAGGGTGCCCCATGGTGGCGGTGGGGCTATGGTATGGGCAGGCATAAGCTACAGACAACGAGGACAATTGCATTTTATCGATGTCAATTTGAATGCACAGAGATTCCTTGACGAGATCCTGAGGCCCATTGTCGTGCCATTCATCCGCCATCAGCATGAAATGCACGGCCCCATGTCACAAGGATCTGTAAACATTTCCTGAAAGCTGAAAATCTCCTAGTTCTTCCATGGCCTGCATATTCACCAGGCCTGTCACTGGATCCATGATCTAGATCGTTGTGAACGACAGCGTGTTCCAGTTCCCGCCGATATCCAGCAACTTCACACAGCCATTGAAGAGGAGTGGGACAACATTCCACAGGCCACAATCAACAACCTGATCAACTCTATGCGAAGGAGATGAGTCTCGCTGCATGAAGCAAATGGTGGTGATATGACATGTTACATAGGATTTTGAGGATGAGGACATTCCATTTATTTATGTCACTGGTGATTGCCATTAAGTCTGCGTGCCAGGAAGGATGGGGGCCACTGGTGTTAATCTTAGAATGAGTACGTGATGGAATGTCCTGACTGGGGTGCAAGATGACACCCAATAATGGTTGGCAACTGTTGGCTAGAATTAGTTTACAATATAGTATAGAAACGGAGAGATCTCTATGTCTATCATTCAAATAGCAAGAGGCAATTGACTTGTGTCTTGTTGTGTTGAATCCGGTACCGTGGTATTATTAAATACATTGTATCAACTCTCCATCTACAGTTGAAGTCGGAAGTTTACATATACAGTGGGGGAAAAAAGTATTTAGTCAGCCACCAATTGTGCAAGTTCTCCCACTTAAAAAGATGAGAGAGGCCTGTAATTTTCATCATAGGTACACGTCAACTATGACAGACAAAATGAGAAAAAAAATCCAGAAAATCACATTGAAGGATTTTTAATGTATTTATTTGCAAATTATGGTGGAAAATAAGTATTTGGTCAATAACAAAAGTTTCTCAATACTTTGTTATATACCCTTTGTTGGCAATGACACAGGTCAAACGTTTTCTGTAAGTCTTCACAAGGTTTTCACACACTGTTGCTGGTATTTTGGCCCATTCCTCCATGCAGATCTCCTCTAGAGCAGTGATGTTTTGGGGCTGTCGCTGGGCAACACGGACTTTCAACTCCCTCCAAATATTTTCTATGGGGTTGAGATCTGGAGACTGGCTAGGCCACTCCAGGACCTTGAAATGCTTCTTACGAAGCCACTCCTTCGTTGCCCGGGCGGTGTGTTTGGGATCATTGTCATGCTGAAAGACCCAGCCACGTTTCATCTTCAATGCCCTTGCTGATGGAAGGAGGTTTTCACTCAAAATCTCACGATACATGGCCCCATTCATTCTTTCCTTTACACGGATCAGTCGTCCTGGTCCGTTTGCAGAAAAACAGCCCCAAAGCATGATGTTTCCACCCCCATGCTTCACAATAGGTATGGTGTTCTTTGGATGCAACTCAGCATTCTTTGTCCTCCAAACACGACGAGTTGAGTTTTTACCAAAAAGTTATATTTTGGTTTCATCTGACCATATGACATTCACCCAATCCTCTTCTGGATCATCCAAATGCACTCTAGCAAACTTCAGACAGGCCTGGACATGTACTGGCTTAAGCAGGGGGACACGTCTTGCACTGCAGGATTTGAGTCCCTGGCGGCGTAGTGTGTTACTGATGGTAGGCTTTGTTACTTTGGTCCCAGCTCTCTGCAGGTCATTCACTAGGTCCCCCTGTGTGGTTCTGGGATTTTTGCTCACCGTTCTTGTGATCATTTTGACCCCACGGGGTGAGATCTTGCATGGAGCCCCAGATCGAGGGAGATTATCAGTGGTCTTGTATGTCTTCCATTTCCTAATAATTGCTCCCACAGTTGATTTCTTCAAACCAAGCTGCTTACCTATTGCAGATTCAGTCTTCCCAGCCTGGTGCAGGTCTACAATTTTGTTTCTGGTGTCCTTTGACAGCTCTTTGGTCTTGGCCATAGTGGAGTTTGGAGTGTGACTGTTTGAGGTTGTGGACAGGTGTCTTTTATATTGATAACAAGTTCAAACAGGTGCCATTAATACAGGTAACGAGTGGAGGACAGAGGAGCCTCTTAAAGAAGAAGTTACAGGTCTGTGAGAGCCAGAAATCTTACTTGTTTGTAGGTGACCAAATACTTATTTTCAACCATAATTTGCAAATAAATTCATTAAAAATCCTACAATGTGATTTTCTGGATTTTTTTCCTCAATTTGTCTGTCATAGTTGACGTGTACCTATGATGAAAATTACAGGCCTCTCTCATCTTTTTAAGTGGGAGAACTTGCAGAATTGGTGGCTGACTAAATACATTTTTTCCCACTGTACCTTGCCAAATACATTTAAACTCAGTTTTTCACAATTCCTGACATTTAATCCTAGTAAAAATTCCCTGTCTTAGGTCAGTTAGGATCACCACTTTATTTTAAGAATGTGAAATGTCAGAATAATAGTAGAGAGAATGATTTATTTAAGCTTTTATTTCTTTAATCACATTCCCAGTGGGTCAGATGTTTACATACACTCAATTAGTATTTGGTAGCATTGCCTTTAAATTGTTTAATTTGGGTCAAACGTTTCGGGTAGCCTTCCCCAAGCTTCCCACAATAAGTTGGGTGAATTTTGGCCCATTCCTCCTGACACAGCTGGTGTAACTGAGTCAGGTTTGTAGGCCTCCTTGCTCGCACACACTTTTTCAGTTCTGCCCACACATTTTCTATAGGATTGAGCTCAGGGCTTTGTGATGGCCACTCCAATACCTTGACTCTGTTGTCCTTAAGCCATTTTGCCACAACTTTGGAAGTATGCTTGGGTCATTGTCCATTTGGAAGACCCATTTGCGACCAAGCTTTAACTTCCTGACTGATGTCTTGAGATGTTGCTTCAATATATCCACATAATTTTCCTTCTTCATGATGCCATCCATTTTGTGAAGTGCACCAGTCCCTCCTGCAGCAAAGCACCCCCACAGCATGATGCTGCCACCCCCGTGCTTCACGGTTGGGATGGTGTTCTTTGGCTTGCAAACAACCCCCTTTTTCCTCCAAACATAACGATGGTCATTATGGCCAAACAGTTCTATTTTTGTTTCATCAGACCAGAGGACATTTCTCCAAAAAGTACGATCTTTGTCCCCATGTGCAGTTGCAAACCATAGTTTTATGGCGGTTTTGGAGCAGTGGATTCTTCCTTGCTGAGTGGCCTTTCAGGTTATGTCGATATAGGACTCGTTTTACTGTGGATATAGATACTTTTGTACCTGTTTCCACCAGCATATTCACAAGGTCCTTTGCTGTTGTTCTGGGATTGATTTGCACTTTTCGCACCAAAGTACGTTCATCTCTGGGAGACAGAACGCGTCTCCTTCCTGAGCGCTATGATGGCTGCATGGTCCCATGGTGTTTATACTTACGTACTATTGTTTGTACAGATGAACGTGGTACCTTCAGGCGTTTAGAAATTGCTCCCAAGGATGAACCAGACTTGTGGAGGTCTACAATTGTTTTTCTGAGGTCTTGGCTGCTTTCTTTTGATTTTCCCATGATGTCAAGCAAAGAGGCACTGAGTTTGAAGATAGGCCTTGAAATACATCCACAGGTACACCTCCAATTGACTCAAATGATGTTAATTAGCCTATCAGAAGCTTCTAAAGCCATGACATCATTTTCTGGAATCAACTTAGTGTATGTAAACTTCTGACCAACTGGAATTGTGATACAGTGAATTATATGTGATATAATCTGTCTGTAAACAATTGTTGGAAAAATGTATTGTGTCATGCACAAAGTAGATGTCCTAACCGACTTGCCAAAACAATAGTTTGTTAACAAGAAATTTGTGGAGTGGTTGGAAAACGAGTTTTAATGACTCCAACCTAAGTGTATGTTAACTTCCGACTTCAACTGTAAGTGTTCGAGTATATTCTTGTATCCTGAATTCCTTGATACCAGAGAAACTCATCATAACAGTTGGCGTCTAACGAACAGGATACAGTTTACGGCCGAACTAACAGGTTAGCAGACTTTAATTTTTCTGATTGTGTTAAAATCTGCTTATCTGGGGTAAAGCTGAATTGAAAAGAACATTCAAATTCAATATTTTTGAGGGGGACAGATGATTGGTATTCAATTATGTTAAGTGATGTACGAAGAATATCAAATTAGACAATGACATGGTGCTATGATTCAAATCAGTGTGCGTTCAGATTAATGAGTAAAAACAACAGAGGATAAAAGATTGGGCGCAGGAATCCCTTAATGTGTAAAGGCATTATAAAGAGGTAGGTTACAGGCCTTTGGTGTGGTAAATCATCAGTACAGAATTAGTCCTTTGTGAATTACTCAAAACGGTCAGGAGAGAGAGAAAACAATAACTCACTTGGTATAAGACTCGAGCAGCTACAATGAATCATATTGGATCATGGCACCAATAACTAGATAGACAAACAACATTTTAATAAAGTTGGGGATTTGATTCAAATATTTAATTACTAACATTGCACGAACTAATAGAAAATAATGGGGAGCCGACTCAGTAGAATCTGGCAAGACAATCACAATGAAGAATAAATCACAATGAAGAATAAATCACAATGAAGAATAAATCACAATGAAGAATAAATCACAATGAAGAATAAATCACAATGAAGAATAAATCACAATGAAGAATAAATCACAATGAAGAATAAATCAGATCTGATTTACCTCGAAGAGAGAGAAAGGAAATGACTAAATTATTAAAACACGAAAACTATCGGAAATCAGACACCGCGCGAATGGATGTTAAGTAAATTAGGATGTTTCTCTGTGGAACCATATCTCAGTGATTATCAGCATGGACAGATAATGAGTATCCTCAAGAAGGTTGTTTTAAGAAGGATAAGTTACAGAATTTATCATTCACAATACTGCAGTAAGCAACCCGAAATGGGATTTAGATTATATGAAAGAGGCGTATAAAGCATGGGATTTAATGAGCGCAAAATGGAAATATAATTAGTAGAGAGAAAAAGTCACTTAAGAAATTAAGTAATTGGGCAATAGAACAAAATCGGCTACCTTGTGGTATTGAGAGCGGGATGTTATTTTAGAAAGTAGCGGAAAGTCTGTATTTTCTGGGAGGTTCCCATGACAGGCCGGGCCGTGTTTTCTGGGAGGTTCCCATGACAGGCCGGGCCGTGTTTTCTGGGAGGTTCCCATGACAGGCCGGGCCGTGTTTTCTGGGAGGTTCCCATGACAGGCCGGGCCGTGTTTTCTGGGAGGTTCCCATGACAGGCCGGGCAGTGTTTTCTGGGAGGTTCCCATGACGGGCCGGGCCTTGTTTTCTGGGAGGTTCCCATGACAGGCCGGGCAGTGTTTTCTGGGAGGTTCCCATGACAGGCCGGGCCGTGTTTTCTGGGAGGTTCCCATGACGGGCCGGGCAGTGTTTTCTGGGAGGTTCCCATGACAGGCGGCCGTGTTTTTGGGGTCCCCCGGGCGTGTTTTCTGGGAGGTTCCCATGACAGGCCGGGCAGTGTTTTCTGGGAGGTTCCCATGACAGGCCGGGCCGTGTTTTCTGGTTCCGCTGGGAGTAGGTTTGAAGAACTTGATTTGTGTTGATTGAGAATCATTACAAACATGAATGGATTGGTTGATGTGAGCACCTAACAATTTCTAACTTTCTATATGGATTCGGTGAATATATAAAAATATGATGAATTTTATGTGTGTGTAATCGATTACTAGAGATTTGATAAAGTAATAATTAGAATAATATTAATTTACTAACTTGCGCAGCCAAGAGACATACCCCAAAAGGTGGCTCTACAAAGTATTGACTTTGGGGGGGTGAATAGTTATGTACGCTCAAGTTGTCTGTTTTCTTGTCTTATTTCTTGTTTGTTTCACAATAAAAAAATATTTTACATCTTCAAAGTGGTAGGCATGTTGTGTAAATCAAATGATACAAACCCCCCCAAAAATCAATTTAAATTCCAGGTTGTAAGGCAACAAAATAGGAAAAATGCCAAGAGGGGTGAATACTTTCGCAAGCCACTGTACATATAGCAAGAGGTTAGGAAGTGCAGCTCAGTTTCCACCTCATTTTGTGGGCAGTCTCTCTCTCACTCCAGTTGTTCTCAGGAGACGGGTCAGTGTGTTTAGAGAGAACACATTTGACCAGGTGGAGTCAGGTTTCTACTCAGGAGACAGGTCAGACCAGGTGGAGTCGTCCTCGGTGTAATGTCTGGTGGTTATGGTGTTGTGTTGTCCTCAGCGTAATGTTTGGTGAATGATGGTGTTGTGTTGTCTTCAGTGTAATGTTTGGTGAATGCATGGTGTTGTGTTGTCCTCAGTGTAATGTTTGGTGAATGATGGTTTTGTGTTGTCCTCAGTGTAATGTTTGGTGAATGCATGGTGTTGTGTTGTCCTCAGTGTAATGTTTGGTGAATGATGGTGTTGTGTTGTCCTCAGTGTAATGTTTGGTGAATGATGGTGTTGTGTTGTCCTCAGTGTAATGTTTGGTGAATGATGGTGTTGTGTTGTCCTCAGTGTAATGTTTGGTGAATGATGGTGGTGTGTTGTCCTCAGTGTAATGTTTGGTGAATGCATGGTGTTGTGTTGTTCTCAGTGTAATGTTTGGTGAATGATGGTGTTGATTTGTCCTCAGTGTAATGTTTGGTGAATGATGGTGTTGTGTTGTCCTCAGTGTAATGTTTGGTGAATGATGGTGTTGTCCTCAGTGTAATGTTTGGTGAATGATGGTGTTGATTTGTCCTCAGTGTAATGTTTGGTGGTTATGGTGTTGTGTTGTCCTCTGTGTAATGTTTGGTGGTTATGGTGTTGTGTTGTCCTCAGTGTAATGTTTGGTGAATGATGGTGTTGTCCTCAGTGTAATGTTTGGTGAATGATGGTGTTGTGTTGTCCTCAGTGTAATGTTTGGTGAATGATGGTGTTGTTTTGTCCTCAGTGTAATGTTTGGTGGTTATGGTGTTGTGTTGTCCTCTGTGTAATGTTTGGTGGTTATGGTGTTGTGTTGTCCTCAGTGTAATGTTTGGTGAATGCATGGTGTTGTGTTGTCCTCAGTGTAATGTTTGGTGAATGCATGGTGTTGTTTTGTCCTCAGTGTAATGTTTGGTGAATGCATGGTGTTGTGTTGTCCTCAGTGTAATGTTTGGTGGTTATGGTGTTGTGTTGTCCTCAGCGTAATGTTTGGTGAATGATGGTGTTGTGTTGTCCTCATTGTAATGTTTGGTGAATGCATGGTGTTTTGTTGTCCTCAGTGTAATGTTTGGTGAATGCATGGTGTTGTGTTGTCCTCAGTGTAATGTTTGGTGAATGCATGGTGTTGTGTTGTCCTCAGTGTAATGTTTGGTGAATGCATGGTGTTGTGTTGTCCTCAGTGTAATGTTTGGTGAATGCATGGTGTTGTGTTGTCCTCAGTGTAATGTTTGGTGAATGCATGGTTTTGTGTTGTCCTCAGTGTAATGTTTGGTGAATGATGGTGTTGTGTTGTCCTCAGTCCTCCTTTAAATGATGTGTGTACTGATTCAGTTCTAAACGACTATCATCCTCACGTCCCCCATCACTGCAATGGATTGTCCGGTCTGCTGAGAGAGTCATTGGCTGCCACATTCCCTTAATCAAGGTCCTGCACGACTCCAGCGCAAGGTAGCGTGCAGGAGTCTCCCCTCTGGCAAACAGTTCAGGTCAATCACGACCAAAAACCTCCCTCCGCCTGAAAAGTTTCTTCCCCCGTGACATGGCCCTCACCAACCGTTCCACGATGATCCTCTCCTCCACAGACTAAGCACCATCATCCCAGAACAGAACATCTCTTATCTGCACCATCATCCCAGAACAGAACATCTCTTATCTGCACCATCATCCCAGAACAGAACATCTCTTATCTGCACCATCATCCCAGAACAGAACATCTCTTATCTGCACCATCATCCCAGAACAGAACATCTCTTATCTGCACCATCATATGTTTGGGGGAATGGGGGTTGTTGTGTTGTCCTTTTTAAATTTTTTGGGGGTTATGGTGTTGTTTGCCCTCAGGGTAAGGGTTGGTAATGAGGGGTTTTTGGGGTCCTCGTGTAATGTTTGGTGAATGGGTTTTTTTGGTGGGGTTTGTTTTTTGTCCCGGGTTTTTTTGGGGGTTAGGGTGGTTTTGTCCCGTTAAGGTTTAAAGCATTTTTTGGTCCCCATTAATTTGGGAAGGGTTTGGTGGGGTTTTTTTGAAGGAAGTTTGGGGGCATGAATTTTTGGTTGCCCTCAGGAAGGGGGTTTAGGGTCTTTGTGGAAAACTTCGGGTTTAATGCCCCCCCCGTGAAAAGGTTTTTTCCCATTGAATGGGTAAAGCCAGGTGTTTTTTCCCGGGTAAGTTTTAAAAGCATTTTTTGCCCTCATAAAAGGGGAAAATTTTTTTGGCCCAAACTTAGGGGAACATTTTTTTCCCTCATAAGGGGAAAATTTTTTTGCCCATTTTTGGGAAAAGCTTTTTTTGCACCATTAATTTTTGGGGTGTGGTTTTGGTTTTGTTGTTTCCTTTTGGGTGTTTGTTTTTTGTATGTGATGGGGGTTTTTGGGTTTTTTGGGGAGGTGTTGGTGTTTCCCGTTGGTTGGTGGGGGTGGTTGGGGGTTTTGGGTGGTTGTTGTGGTTTTTGTGTGGGGTTTTTGGGGGGGTGTTTGTGTTTGTTGGTTTTTGTTGGTTTTTTGAAAAATGGTTTTTGGGGGGGTTTATGGTTTTTTGTTGGTTTTTGTTTTAAAAATTGTTTTTTTGGGGTTTTGTGTGGGTGTTTTGTGTGTTTGGGGGTTTGTGTTTGGTTGTTTTTGGGTTTGTGTTTTTGTGTGTTTGTGTTTGTGTGTTGGTTTTTTGTGTTTGTGTGGTGTGGGTGTGTTTTTTTTGGGGTTGTGGGTGTTTGTGTGTGTGTGTTTGGGGTTGTTGGTTTTGTGTGGGGGTGTGTGTTTGGGGTTGTGTTTGTGGTTGTGTGTGTGGGTGTTTTTGTGGGGTGTGTGTGTGGGGTTTTTTGGGTGTGTTTTGGTGTTTTTTGTTTTTGGGTGAGGTGTGTGTTTGGGTGTTGGGTTGTGTGTGGTGTTGTGTTTTGGTGGGGATGTGGGGTTGTGTGTTTGTTGGGGTTTTTGGGGTTGTGTGTGTGTGTGGTTTGGGGGTTGTTTTGTGTGTTTTGGGGGGGTTTTTGTGTGGGGGGTTGTTTTTGGTTTTGGTGGTGGGGGTGTGTGTTTTTGGTTTGTGGGTGGGGTGTTTTTTGGGGATTGTGTTTGGGGTTTTGTGTTTGGGTTTTTTTTGGGGTGTTTGGGGTGAAATGTGGGTTGGGGTTTTTGGTTAGGGTGTGTTTTGTTTGTGTGTTTGGGTGGTGTGGGTGGATTTTTGTGTAAAGGGGGTGTGTTTTTGTGTGGGGGTTTTGTGGGGTTTGGTGTTTTGTGTGTTTTTTTGGGGTTTGGGGTTGTGGGGGTGTGTGTTTTGGGGTGTGGGGGTTGTGTTTGGTTTGGGTGTGTTGGGTTTGTGTTTGTTTTGGTGGGGTTGTGGTTTGTGTTGTGTGATTTTGTGTGGGGTTTTTGTGGGGTGGGGGGTTGGGTTGTTTGTGTTTTTGTGGTTTTGGGTTGGGTGTGGTGTTGTGTGGGGGTTTTTGGGGGGGTTTTTTTGTTTGGGATTTGTGTTTGGGTTTGTGTGTTGGTTTGGTGGGTGTTGTGGTTGTTTTATTGTTGTTGTGGTTTGGTGTGGGGTGTGTGGGGGTGAAAGTGTGTGTTTTTTTGTGTTTTTGTGGTGTGTGGTGTTGTTTTGGGGTTTTGGGGGTTGGGGGTGGTGGGTTTGTGGGTTTGTGGGGGTGTGGGTGTGGGGTGGTGTGTGTATTTTGTGTATGTGTTTGGGTTGTTTTTTGAGGGGGTTTTTTTGTTTTTGTTTTGGGTGTTGTGGTATTTTTTTTGTGTGGGGGGTGGTTTTTTGGGTTGTGTTTGTTTTTTGGGTGGTGTTTGTGTGTGTGGGGGTGTGGGGTTTGTTTGTGGGTTTTGGTGTGTTTGGGTTGTTTTGGTGTGGTGTGTGTGGTGTGTTTGGGGTGTTTTGGGGTTTGTGTTTGGGGTTTTGGTTGTGTTTTTTTTGGGGGTTTTTTTTTGGGGGGTTTTTGTGGGGGTGTGTGGGGGTGTGGGGTTTTTGGTTGGTGGGGTTGTGTTTTGTGTGGTTTTTGTTGGGTGTGTGGGTGTGTGGTTTGTGGGGGTTTGTGGGGTGGTGTGGTTTTGGGGGTTTGGTTGTGTGTGTGTGTTTGTGTAGTTGGGGGTTTTTGTGTTTGTGTGGGGTGTGTTTTGTTTTTTGGGTTGGGTGTGTGGTGTGGGGTGTTTTTTTGTGTATGGTTTGGTGTTTGGTTTGTGTTTGGGGTGGTGTGTGGTGGGGTTTTGTGGGTGTGTGGGGGTATGTGTTGTGGGTTTTTTTGGTGTGTGTGTTTTGTTGGGTGTTTTGTTTGTGTGTGTGTTTGTGTGTGGGGGTGTGTGGGGTGTGTGGTTGTGTGTGCGTCCCCCGGGGGCTTAATACCTTAAATATTGGCCCTGTTTTTAAATTAGTGGACTTTTTTTTATGGTGTTTGCTGGCTGACTGTTGCTTTTCGTTTAAAAGATAAAAGTCGCTGGCTAATTTAATAAGCTAGCAACTTAAGCAAGAAAGGTTTCCACTAAAATCAAGGTTAGGTATAGCTATTAGAAGGTTTTTCCAAATTTTAATTTGGGTTATCAAGTGTTGGGTTTCCCCAGTGTTCAGTGTTTACTACGGGAGGGAACAAGGAGACAGTTTTTTCACCGGGAGTAAAATTTTGAAGTATCGGTTTGGCGTTTCCACTCACTACCAAATCTGGTGGGGAGGGGAAACCCAGGGGGGGAAAACGTAACGAGATGGTTTTTTTGGGACACCCTTTTAAATTTTTTCCCCTCAATGAAAAATTTGACCCTTACATTTTTCTTTCTAAAGGGTTTTAAAAGACTTTCCCCTTTTGGGGCCCGGGGGGTTTTAAAAAAATTGCGTTGTTTAGTAGGAGTGCAAGGGGAATTTTAATTATTGAAAACCCCACACTTAACAGAGTAGGCGACCCTAAGGGGAAATATGCAAAAAACATTAAATGCTCATAACCGGGGTGTAAACAATTTTTTTGCCCCCAAAAATTCCCCAGAAAAAAGCTTTTTTTTGTTGTAATATTATGTAAATGTTGTAATATGTATGTAATATTTCTAATAAAAATGAAAATTTGGGATGTTTTAATAGTATGTAAAATTTTGTAATGTTGTAATTGTAAATTATGTAAAATGTTGTTGTTTTGGGAATATGTATGTGGGGAAGTAAAGGAATATGTATAATATGTTTTAAATGTTGTAATATGTATGTCATATGTTGGGAAGTTTTTGTAATTGTATGTGATATGTAAGGGAATAGGGATAAATGTTTTGTAAATGTATATAATATGTTGAATATGATATAATATGTATGTAAAAGGGATGGTTTTAATATGTTGAATATTTTTAATATTATTGTAATTTGTGGGGGTATGTTTTTAAAATGTTTTGTTTTGTAAATGGGGTTAAAAATAAATTTTTTTGTTTTAAAATGGGTTTTAATTGTTTTAAATATGTTGTAATATTGGGATTTTATGGGGTAATATGTATATAATTGTTTGGTTTTTTATGTTGTAATTTTTTGTAATATGTTATTTAAAATATTGTAAATGTTGTAATATGGTTTTAATATGTTGTAAAATGTTATAATATGTTTAAAAATTTTTTTGGTAATTAATTTTTGGGAATTGTTTGTAATTAATTTTTTATATAATATGGGTTAAAAATGTTGTAAATGTATATAATATGTTGTAATATGTTGTAAAGTTTTAAAATAAAAATTTTTTTTAATATGGGTTTTAATATTATTTTAATTTTGGGTTTTAATATGTTTTTAATATGTTTTAAATGTATATAATATTTTTGGTTAATATGTTTTTACTATGTATAAAAATGTTAATATGTTTGGAAAAATGTTGTAATATGTATATAATATGTTTTGTAATATGTTTGTAATGTTTTTAATAGTATTATTTAAAATTGGAAAATTAATATGTTTTTAATATGTTAAATGTATATAAAAATGTTTAAATGTTTTTAAATGTTGTAATATGTTGGTTTAAAATGTTGTAATATTTTTGGGAAATGTTTTAATATGTAAAATAAATTTTTTATAATATGTATATAAAAATGTTGTAAAGTTGTATAAAATTTTTTAATTGTTGTAAAAGGTTTTAATTTTTGTAATTTGGGGTTAAAAATGTTATAATAGGGTTTAAAATTTTAATTATGTTTTTAAAGTTGATTTTAAAATGTATATTTTTAAAAGGTTTGTAATAATTTTTGTAAAAATGTTGTTTAAAAGGTATATTTTTAATTTTTTTATAAATATGTTTTTAATTGTTTTTAAATGTGTTTTGTAATAGGATAAATGTTGGGAATATGTGTAAATGATTATTTTAATATTTTTGTAAGTTTGTAAATGTAAAAATTTTGTTGTAATATGTTGTAATATGTATATAATATGTTGTAACTTTTAATAGTTGTAAATGGTTTAAATATTTTTAATTGTAAAAATAGTTTTAAAATGTTTAAAATGATAATTGTAAAGTAATAGTATTTTAAAATGATAAAAGTTTTTGGGAAATTTTAAAAATAATATGTTGGGAATTATTTTGTTTTAATATTTTTTTTAAAAATATGTTTTAATTGTTTTTAAATGTTTTTAATAGTTGGTAATTTTGTAATATGTTAATAGGGTTTTAATTGTATATAATATGTTTTAATTAAAATGTTTTTGTTTAAAATGTTGTAATTTTGTTTTTAATATGGTTTAATTTTGTTGTAATAGTATATAATCTGTTGGGTTTTAATTTTTGTTTGTAATATTTAAATATGTTTTTTAAAAATATGGTTTTAATATGTTTTTAATATGTGGGAATAGGGTAATTTTTAATTTTTAATTTTTGTTTAAGATTTGTTGGGAAAGGGGTTGGGGAATTGGTTGGGGGAAAGGGTTTTTATATTGGGGTTGAAAATTTGGGGATAAAGATTTAATAAGTTAAGGGCCATAATTTGTAAAATTAATATGTTGGGAATATGGGTTTAAAAATTTTAAAATGTTTTTAATTTTAATTTTATGTTAGTATTTAGGAAAGTTTAAAAGAGGAATTTAAAAGAAAATAATTGTTTAAGGGAAAAGGAATTTTTTTTGTTGGTGGGGAGTAAAGGAAATTTGGGGTTTTGGTAAAAGTTTAAAAAAGTAATAATATGTTGTAATAGGGATATAAAAGTTGTAATATGTTAATATTTATTAAATGTTTAAATGTTAATATGTTGTAATATGTTAATAAAGGGTTTTAATTGTTAAATAGTTGTTTAATTTTTTAATTTTGTTTAAATTTTAAAAATGTATATTTTTTTTGGTAAATATGTTTTAATATGTTGTAATATGTTATATGTTGTAAGGAAAAGTTGTACTAGGGATATATTTTAATAATATTTAATATGTTTTAAATGTTAAAATAAAAGGGTTTTAATTTTTTGTATTTTTAAATATATTTTAAAGGGGAAAATTAAAAATTTTTAATATGTTGTTGTAATAGTTTAATATGTTTTAATAAATTTTTGGAAATTGTTTGGTTTTAAAATTTTTAAATGTTGAATAAAGTTTAATATGTAAAAATATGTTGGGAATTTTTTAATATAAATTTTGTAATATTTGGGATAAAAAGGGTTTAATATGGTTGTAAATGTTTAAAGGGTTTTAATATGTATAATTTTTAAAAATTTTAAATATGTTGTAATTGTTGTAATTGTTGTAAAATGGTTTTAATTGTTTTTTAAAAAATGTTAATGTATTTAATATGTTTTAATATGTTGTAATATTTTTTTAATATGTTTTAATTAAAAAGTTAATATGTTAATATGTTTAATATGTTTTTAAATGTGGGAATTGTTGTAAAGTATAATATGTTGTAAATGGGTTTAAAAGGTAATATGTTGAATATGTATTAAAAATGTATATAATTTTGGTTTTAAATGTGGTAATTGGTATTAATATGTTGTAATATGTTGTTTAAAATGTAATAATATGTTTTAATATGTTTTAATATTTTTAATATGGGAAATTTTAAAATGTTTAATATGTTGTAAAATGTTGGGAATTTTGTATTTAAAATTTGTAAAATTAAAATGTTTTTAAAATTGGGAATAAAAGTTTTTAATATGGGTAAACTTTTAATTTTGGGTTTAAATTTATAAAGGTTGGAAATTAATTTAAATTTTTTTAAATGGGTTTTTAATATGGTGGGGGAGAAAATTTGGTTTGGAAAATTAAATAATATGGGTAAATATGTTGTAAAATGTATATAATATTTTTAAAATTTTTATGTTTTTTGTTTTATTTTAAAATTTTTTAATTGTTTTAAAAATTTTGGGGAAAATTTTGAATATTTTATATATAAAAGGGATATAAGGAAAAATTGGTAAATGTTGGGAATATGTTGTAAAATTGAAAAATTTTTGTAAATTTGTAAAATAAAAATTTTTGTAATATGTTTACGGGGAATATGGTTTAATATGTTAAAATTTTAAAATGTTTAATTTTGGTTAAAAGTTGTAATATGTTGTTAAAAATTTTAATTTTTAATTTGGTAATTTTGGGTTTATTGAACGTTAAAGGAAATAAAGGGGTTTTGCCCGGTTTAAAGGGAAATGGAATTTTTTAAAGTTGGCTAGGGGTTTAAAAGGATTTTGGGTTAAAATTTTTTAATAAAGGAAATGGGTTTAAAATTTTGTAAAAGTTTTAATATTTTGGTAATATGTTTTAATATGTTTTAATATGTTGTTTAAAAGGTTTAAAATGTTGAAATGGGGTTTTTGAAAAAGTAATAATATGGGTTTTAATATTTTAAAATAATATGTTTTGTTTAAAATTTTTAAATATGTATAATATGTATAATAGGTATATAAATAAAAGGTTTTTTATGAAAAAATTTGTAATAAGGGTTTGGTAAAAATGTTGGGAAATAAAAGTTTTTAATAGTATAAAATGTTGTAATATGTTTAATATGTTTTTAATAGGGATATAATATGTTTGGAAAATGTATAATTATTTAATATGTATATAATGGTTTTTGAATAGGTTTTAATAGGGTTTTTAATTTTGTTTAATATGTTGTAATTTTGGGTGTATTTTAATATGGTAATAGGTATTAAAAATGATATAAAATTTTTTAATATGTTAATATGTTTAATATGTAATAATATGGTAATATGTTTAAATTAAAAGTTGTAATATGGATATAATATTTATAAAAATTTTTGTTTGTAATAGTTGTAAATGTTGTAAAATGTTTAAAGTTTTTAAAATTTTTTAATTTTGTTGTAAATTTTAAAATTTAATAGTATTAATAGTTGTAATAGTTTAAATTTTTTTTTAATTTTGTCTTGAATATTTGGGGGTTAAAGTTGGGGAATGTGGTTTAATTGGAATTTTTTAATATGGGGGGATTAAAAGGTTTGGGTTTTTGGAAAAGTTTAATAAGTATGGGGAAATTGTTTTAAATGTTTTAAAGGGTTTTAAATTGGGAAAGGAAAAATGTTGTAAATTAAAAGTTGTAAATGGATATAAATGTTGTTTTTAAAAGGTAAAATTATAATTTTATTTAATATGTATATAATATGTTGTAATATGTTGTAATATGTTGTAATATGTATAATATGTTGTAATATGTATAATTTTTGTAAAGGATATAATTGTTTTTAATATTTAATATGTTTAATATGTTTTTTAAAAATGGGGAATATGTTTGGTTTTAAAATGTTTAAAAATGTTGGTAATATGTTTAATTGTTTAATATGTTGTTAATATGTTAAAAATATGTATTTAATATGTTTTAATATTTTTTGTAATATGGGGTAATATTTGTAATATGTTTAATATGTTTAATATGTTGTAATATGTTTATGTTAATATGTGGGAATATGTTTTAATAGTTGTTTTTTTAATATGTTAAAAGGTTTTAATTTTGTAAATGTAAATTAAAGTATAAATTGTTGTAATATTTTGGTTAATATTTTATTTTTAATTTTAATAAATTTGGAAAGTTGAAAGGAAGATTAAAGAATTTTAAAATTTAATTTGTTAAAAAGTTTTAATATGTGGGGAAAATTTTTTTAAGGGTTTGGGTTTTGGAAAGGGTTTTTTTTTTTTTAATAAGTATAGAATATGTTGTAAAAGGGTTTTAAATGTTGTAATTTGGGAATATTTTTTATTTTAAACTGTTTTAAAAATTTTATTTTAAATATGTTGTAACAGGTATTCGGGAAAGGAATAAGATAATGTGGGTTTTTGGGGAAAATTTAAAATAGGGTTTATGGTTTTTGATAATTTTTGGGGGGTTTAATATGGTTTTTGGTTTAATATGGGTTGTTTAATTTTGTTGGGTTTTGTTGGTTAAAGGGGGTAAAGAAATTTTTTTTGGGTAATAGTTTAAATTAATTATTGGGAAATAATAAAGTTTGGTTAAAATTCCTAAAATGTTTGTAATTTGTATTTTTGTTTTCCCCCTTTTTTTTATATAATATTTTGTAATTTGTAAAAACTTTAATATAAATATATTTAATTTTGGGAAAATTTTGTAATTAGGGGTTTTTTGTTTTTATGTTTTTTTATGGGTTTTAAATTTAATATTTAAATATTTTGTAAAAAATTGGAAAATTTTTTTATTTTTTAATTTTGTGGTTTAATATTTTTGTTAATATTTGAATAATGGGCAAAGGGGGAAGGAAAACCCCCCCCCCCCTTTTGGGAAATTTTGTAAAAAATAAAAGGAATTTTTAAAAAAAATTATTAATATTTTGTTTTGAAAATGGCAGAGTTTTAAAGTTGTAAAATTTAAATGTTTGGGAAAGGAAAATTTTTTTAATAAATTTTAAAAATTTTAAAAATTTCTAATTTTGAATTGTTTTTGTTTAAAATATGTTGGAAAATTGGGGTAAAAAATTTTAATATTTTTTAATTGATTGGGGGGGGGGGTTTTATTTTGGTTTAAAAGAAAAGTAAAATTTTTTTTAAAAAGTTTTTAAAAAATGTTTTTAATTTGGGGAAAGGAAAGTTTTTTTTTTTCCCTTTACCCTTCCCTTTTTTTTAAAGGGAAAGGCTCAAATTTGGTTGGTTTTTTAAAAATTAAGGTTTTTTATGGTTCGAGAACCCCAGTCCCCGTGGGTTTAAAAAAATATTTTTATTTTGGGGGTTTAAAAAATTTTGTTTTTTTTATCAATTAGTATATTTGAGTTTAACCACAAATATTTGTTGCATTATTTGTTCTGTCGTTTCTGGAGGATTAAAATGAAATTGCAACCAACTTCTATGGCTTGTTTTAGGAATAGTGATATTTGGGAGATTATTTCCTTTTCAATAACTGAAAGTGAGAGGTTGTTATCTGAATAAAGGGAAAAAGGCCATTCTTGAACATGGGGTGAGAATCTTACTAATTTGCTAGAGAACCAGTTTGGATTTAAGTATAACATTTGTATGACTGAAGCTTTCAGTGATAGGTCTAATGCTTTAGATTAGAGGTTGTAATGTATGGTTAGTTTAGATTAGAGGTTGTAATGTATGGTTAGTTTAGATTAGAGGTTGTAATGTATGGTTAGTTTAAATTAGAGGTTGTAATGTATGGTTAGTTTAGATTAGAGGTTGTAATGTATGGTTAGTTTAGATTAGAGGTTGTAATGTATGGTTAGTTTAGATTAGAGGTTGTAATGTATGGTTAGTTTAGATTAGAGGTTGTAATGTATGGTTAGTTTAGAAGTTGTAATGTATGGTTAGTTTAGATTAGAGGTTGTAATGTATGGTTAGTTTAGATTAGAGGTTGTAATGTATGGTTAGATTAGATTAGAGGTTGTAATGTATGGTTAGTTTAGATTAGAGGTAGTAATGTATGGTTAGTTTAGATTAGAGGTTGTAATGTATGGTTAGTTTAGATTAGAGGTTGTAATGTATGGTTAGTTTAGATTAGAGGTTGTAATGTATGGTTAGTTTAGATTAGAGGTTGTAATGTATGGTTAGTTTAGATGAAAGGTTGTCATGGTTACTTGATATAGGCCTCTGTGCTGCTGGGGCCTTTGAGCTGGTCTTCCATCAGGTAGGTGTTGTGGGAGGAGCTGATAAAGTAGTGGTTGATTGGCTGGCTCATATCCTGGAACACCTCCTTGTGGGCGGGGTTGAAGATAGACCCCTCCTCCTGCTGCAGGTACATCAGGAAGCCATCTTTGGTCATGTGATTAATTTGCTTTGCTGTAGAACAGAAGGCGGGTGGGGGGGGGGACAACGACGCGTTACACAAGGGGACAGAATGAATTAGGGGATTGGGGATAGACTGGCCTTGTGGAATGGGTCTCCCAGATATATATCATTTAGCTTATAAAGGAAAAGTGCTACAGAAATATAAAAAGTTAGACTATTTTAGCCCATTCCTAGAACACCATTAAACGGCATCATCCAATACTGCATCCTGAAGGATATGCTTCCTGATACAGTGACTTCATGTTTGTGTGAACTGAGCATCTCTCACCTGAGTCATCCAGCTCATATTGAGTCAGTACTAGAGCATATCTCACCTGAGTCATCCAGCTCATATTGAGTCAGTACCAGAGCATCTCTCCTCACCTGAGTCATCCAGCTCATATGGAGTCAGTACTAGAACATCTCTCACCTGAGTCATCCAGCTCATATTGAGTCAGTGCCAGAGCATCTCTCACCTGAGTCATCCAGCTCATATTGAGTCAGTACTAGAGCATCTCTCACCTGAGTCATCCAGCTCATATTGAGTCAGTACCACAGCATCTCTCCTCACCTGAGTCATCCAGCTCATATTGAGTCAGTACCACAGCATCTCTCCTCACCTGAGTCATCCAGCTCATATTGAGTCAGTACTAGAACATCTGTCCTCACCTGAGTCATCCAGCTCATATTGAGTCAGTGCCAGAGCATCTCTCACCTGAGTCATCCAGCTCATATTGAGTCAGTGCCAGAGCATCTCTCACCTGAGTCATCCAGCTCATATTGAGTCAGTACTAGAGCATCTCTCACCTGAGTCATCCAGCTCATATTGACTCAGTACTAGAGCATATCTTACCTGAGTCATCCAGCTCATATTGAGTCAGTACTAGAGCATCTCTCACCTGAGTCATCCAGCTCATATTGAGTCAGTGCCAGAGTATCTAATCATCCCCAGCTTCCAATTGGCACATTCATCCCCCCTCTCTCCCCTGTAACTATTCCCAGGTTGTTGCTGTAAATGAGAATGTGTTCTCAGTCAACTTAGCTGGTACAATAAGGGTAAAATTGAAAAAAACAGAGCATCTCTCACCCGAGTCGTCCAGCTCGTATTTCTCTATGAGTCTGACAGCGTCCTCCAAGGTGGCCGACTCACGCTGCTCGTTCAGCAGGAAGTTGAGCAGATCCTTGATGCTCATCTGCCCCCCCGTGGAGGCGTACTTCCTGTAGATCACATCGATCTCCTCCCGGTGCGTCAACAGGTCATAGAACTGTTTGATCTCAGCACCCTCCAGGGTGCCCGAGTTTGACGTGTCACATTTCTACAGGACAAGATCATTTACAAAACAGTACTTTACTAACAACATACGTTGACTTCCTCCTCAGACTACAGAAAATGCTTTGAGACCTGGTGGAATCTTAAATGAAACTGATATGCATTCAGGAACATAACAGACCTGCATTAAGAGCTATCATGTATGTACAGGTGTAAGCTTCTATCACAACATCCTTGTAAGTCATTAGCAACCTCATTGTAAGTCATTCACGACCTCATTGTAAGTCATTCACGACCTCATTGTAAGTCATTAACAACCTCATTGTAAGTCATTCACGACCTCATTGTAAGTCATTCACGACCTCATTGTAAGTCATTCACGACCTCATTGTAAGTCATTAACAACCTCATTGTAAGTCATTCACGACCTCATTGTAAGTCATTCACGACCTCATTGTAAGTCATTTACGACCTCATTGTAAGTCATTCACGACCTCGTAAGTCATTAAAAACCTTGCTGTAAGCCATTGATAACCTCATTGTAAATCATTAACAACCCTGCGTAAGTCATTAACGACCTCAGTGTTATTCATTAACAACCTCAATGTAAGTTATTCATTACATATTTGTAAGTCATTAACAACCTCATTGTAAATCATTAACAACCTCATTGTAAGTCAATGACCAACAGATATCCACTCACGGCAAACAGCATATTAGCGTAGGTCTCGTCCACCTCGATGTTTATCTGGCGGAGGAAATGTTTCAGCTCCTTCAGATTCATCATGTTGTCCTTGTTCTTGTCTGCTTTCCTCATACAGTTGAAGATCCAGCTTTAATACCTCCAGATGGAAGGATCAAACACTGAACAGAGATTAACATTTGACCTAAACACATTGTAGATGGGAATCCACTTTACTGTATAGGCTGAACAAATAGCTAAACAACGTATTAGTTGTGATTTGCATAGCAAGCAGATTCACAAAAGAGGATACTGTTCGCTCGTCTGCTGGCGGTTGAGTTTCCTCCGGTTGGAGGTGATCTTCTCCAGACCATTGACCCACTGCCTAGCCTCTTCCACCGAGGCAGCCACCAGGTCCAGGGTCCTCCTGCGGCCCTTAAAGATGATGGAGAAACAGCGGTCCTCCACGTGGGCCTCCGTGTGCTTCTGAAGACCCTCCGACTGACGGCCCTTACGCACCGAGTCTATCTCATCAATGGAAACTGAAGGGGGAGACAAGAGGGGGAGTACATCAAGAGGGGGAGAAGAGGGGGAGTACATCAAGAGGGGGAGACGAGAGGGGGAGACGAGAGGGGGAGTACATCTTATTTTCTATTTATCAGACGCTCTTATCCAGAGCCACTCACAAGAGCAATTAGGGTTAAGTGCCTTGCTCAAGGGCACATCGACAGATTTTTCACCTCGTCGGCTCGGGGATTCAAACCTTTTGGTTACTGGAGCAATGCTCTAACCGCTAGGCTATCTGCCGCCCTAGTGAGTGAGTTTTGGGTTAGGGTTATCCAGCTCATAACTCACCCTAGTGAGTGAGGTTTGGCAGCTGAGATTTGATAGTTCCTTGGTTAAAACAAAAAGAGCCTCAAGGTCCAAGCTAGAGAAACCATATGATGACATCACCAGGGCCTGGCCCAATCATGTCTTTATCACATCTACCCCAGACAGAAACATATAGGACAGGGTGGGTTTGACAGGACAGGACAGGGGGATAGAGGAGGGCAGACAGGGGGTCAGGCCCTCTTTGACCGATCTATCTACAGGAAACCTCTGTGTCTCAGTGTGACGGTGGACTTCTTGGGCTTTCAGCCACTCACAGCACCCAACAGTGCAAAAGATAAAAACTCACACAACCCCACAGCAGATAAAAACATGTCTGTCTATCTAGTGCGTCCATGTCCCCTATCTATCTACACACTTCCTTCCTTAAAGGTCTCTAGTTTCTGTGAGAAGCAGCTCCTTCCTACACACCTTACTCCCTGGTATCTACTGGAGGAGGCTTCCAGGACCAACAGGCCTAGCCCCTGGTATCTACTGGAGGAGGCTTCCAGGACCAACAGGCCTAGTCCCTGGTAACTACTGGAGGACGCTTATATGACCAACAGGCCTAGTCCCTGGTATCTACTGGAGGAGGCTTATAGGACCAACAGGCTTAGTCCCTGGTATCTACTGGAGGAGGCTTCCAGGACCAACAGGCCTAGTCCCTGGTATCAACTGGAGGACACTTATAGGACCAACAGGCCTAATCCCTGGTATCTACTGGAGGAGGCTTATAGGACCAACAGGCCTAGTCCCTGGTATCTACTGGAGGAGGCTTATTGGACCAACAGGCCTAGTCCCTGGTATCTACTGGAGGCTTCCAGGACCAACATGCCTAGTCCCTGGTATCTACTGGAGGAGGCTTCCAGGACCAACAGGCCTAGTCCCTGGTATCTACTGGAGGAGGCTTCCAGGACCAACAGGCCTAGTCCCTGGTATCTACTGGAGGAGGCTTCCAGGACCAACAGGCCTAGTCCCTGGTATCTACTGGAGGACGCTTATAGGACCAACAGGCCTAGTCCCTGGTATCTACTGGAGGAGGCTTATAGGACCAACAGGCCTAGTCCCTGGTATCTACTGGAGGAGGCTTATCGGACCAACAGGCCTAGTCCCTGGTATCTACTGGAGGAGGCTTATTGGACCAACAGGCCTAGTCCCTGGTATCTACTGGAGGCTTACAGGACCAACAGGCCTAGTCCCTGGTATCTACTGGAGGAGGCTTCCAGGACCAACAGGCCTAGTCCCTGGTATCTACTGGAGGACGCTTATAGGACCAACAGGCCTAGTCCCTGGTATCTACTGGAGGAGGCTTATAGGACCAACAGGCCTAGTCCCTGGTATCTACTGGAGGAGGCTTATCGGACCAACAGGCCTAGTCCCTGGTATCTACTGGAGGAGGCTTATTGGACCAACAGGCCTAGTCCCTGGTATCTACTGGAGGCTTCCAGGACCAACAGGCCTAGTCCCTGGTATCTACTGGAGGAGGCTTCCAGGACCAACAGGCCTAGCCCCTGGTATCTACTGGAGGAGGCTTCCAGGACCAACAGGCCTAGTCCCTGGTATCTACTGGAGGAGGCTTCCAGGACCAACAGGCCTAGTCCCTGGTATCTACTGGAGGAGGCTTATAGGACCAACAGGCCTAGTCCCTGGTATCTACTGGAGGAGGGTTCCAGGACCAACAGGCCTAGCCCCTGGTATCTACTGGAGGAGGCTTATATGACCAACAGGCCTAGTCCCTGGTATCTACTGGAGGAGGCTTCCAGGACCAACAGGCCTAGTCCCTGGTATCTACTGGAGGAGGCTTCCAGGACCAACAGGCCTTGTCACTGGTATCTACTGGAGGACGCTTATATGACCAACAGGCCTAGTCCCTGGTATCTACTGGAGGAGGCTTCCAGGACCAACAGGCCTAGTCCCTGGTATCTACTGGAGGAGGCTTCCAGGACCAACAGGCCTAGTCCCTGGTATCTACTGGAGGAGGCTTATAGGACCAACAGGCCTAGTCCCTGGTATCTACTGGAGGAGGCTTCCAGGACCAACAGGCCTAGTCCCTGGTATCTACTGGAGGAGGCCTCAAGGACCAACAGGCCTAGCCCCTGGTATCTACTGGAGGAGGCTTCCAGGACCAACAGGCCTAGTCCCTGGTATCTACTGGAGGAGGCCTCAAGGACCAACAGGCCTAGCCCCTGGTATCTACTGGAGGAGGCCTCAAGGACCAACAGGCCTAGTCCCTGGTATCTACTGGAGGAGGCTTATAGGACCAACAGGCCTAGTCCCTGGTATCTACTGGAGGAGGCTTCCAGGTCCAACAGGCCTAGTCCCTGGTATCTACTGGAGGAGGCTTCCAGGACCAACAGGCCTAGTCCCTGGTATCTACTGGAGGAGGCCTCCAGGACCAACAGGCCTAGCCCCTGGTATCTACTGGAGGAGGCCTCAAGGACCAACAGGCCTAGTCCCTGGTATCTACTGGAGGAGGCTTATAGGACCAACAGGCCTAGTCCCTGGTATCTACTGGAGGAGGCTTCCAGGACCAACAGGCCTAGTCCCTGGTATCTACTGGAGGAGGCTTCCAGGACCAACAGGCCTTGTCACTGGTATCTACTGGAGGACGCTTCCAGGACCAACAGGCCTAGCCCCTGGTATCTACTGGAGGAGGCTTCCAGGACCAACAGGCCTAGTCCCTGGTATCTACTAGAGGAGGCTTCCAGGACCAACAGGCCTAGTCCCTGGTATCTACTAGAGGAGGCTTCCAGGACCAACAGGCCTAGTCCCTGGTATCTACTGGAGGAGGCTTATAGGACCAACAGGCCTAGTCCCTGGTATCTACTGTACTCTACACTATTTGACTGTTGTTTACTAAATACTTGATTTGGCCAACCAGACACATTCCATGGATTTTTGGTTTGCGTAATACTGTGGTTAACAGAACACTTCGAAGCCAGCGTGACCTCCCTTGACTCCCTTGCTGCACAGTTGGAATCTCTGAGGTTGCTCTGAACTATGAATAGGGCTTGTATACAGTGTGCCTTGTTAATATGCATTTACATGGTGTTTTTCACTCTGTCAAATCAAATCGAAGTTTATTGGTTGCGTACACAGATTTGTAGATGTTATCGCAGGTGCACCAAAATACTTGTGTTTCTAGCTCCAACAGTGCAGTAATACCTAACAGTAAAAAATAAAAACACATAATACAGAAATATAAACTAATAAGTAATATAGGATGAACCATGACTAGAATAAAGTGCATTCAGAAAATATTCACACCCCTTGACTTTTTCAGAATTTTTTTACGTTACAGCCTTATTATAACATTTATTTAAAACGTTTTTTTCTTATCAATCTACACACAATACCCTATAATGACAAAGCAAAAACAGGTTTTTAGAAATGTTTGCAAATGTATAAAAAATTTAAAACTGAAATAATACATTTACATAATTATTCTGACCATTTACTCAGTACTTTGTTGAAGCACCTTTGGCAGCGATTACAGCTTAGAGTCTTCTTGGGTATGACGCTACAAGCTTGGCACACCTGTAATTGGGGAGTTTCTCCCATTTTTCTCTGCAGATCCTCTCAAGTTCTGTCAGGTTGGATGGGGAGAGTCGCTGCACAGCTATTTTCAGGTCTCCAGAGATGTTCGATCGGGTTCAAGTCCGGGCTCTGGCTGGGCCACTCAAGGACATTCAGAGACTTGTCCCGAAGCCACTCCTGCATTGTCTTGGCTGTGTGCTTTGGGTCGTTGTCCTGTTGGAAGGTGAACCTTCACCCCAGTCTGAGGTCCTGAGCGCTCTGGAGCAGGTTTTCATCAAGGATCTCTCTGTACTTTGCTCCGTTCATCTTTCCCTCGATCCTGACTAGTCTCCCAGTCCCTGCCGCTGAAAAACATCCCCACAGCATGATGCTGGCACCACCAAAGTGTTTGCAAAGATTTCTAAAAACCTGTTTTTGCTTTGTCATTATGGGGTATTGGGTCATTATGGGGTATTGGGTCATTATGGGGTATTGGGTCATTATGGGGTATTGGGTCATTATGGGGTATTGGGTCATTATGGGGTATTGGGTCATTATGGGGTATTGGGTCATTATGGGGTATTGGGTCACTATGGGGTATTGGGTCATTATGGGGTATTGGGTCATTATGGGGTATTGGGTCATTATGGGGTATTGGGTCATTATGGGGTATTGGGTCATTATGGGGTATTGAGTCATTCTGGGGTATTGGGTCATTATGGGGTATTGTGTGCAGATTGATGAGGATTTTTATTCTTTTAATCCATTTTAGAATAAGGCTGTAACGTAACAAAATGTGGAAAAAGTCAAGGGGTCTGAATACTTTCCAAAGGCACTGTACACATAAAGTGGGTAAAACAGTATGTAAACATTATTAAAGTGACCAGTGTTCCATGTCTATGTACATAGGGCACCAGTCTCTAAGGTGCAGGGTAGAATACCGGGTGGTAGCCTGCTAGAACGGGGGCAAGGGCAGGGGGTAGAGACCGGGGTGGTAGCCGGGAAAACAGGACTAAAGGGCAGGTAGAATACCGGGTGGTAGTGTAGAAAAAGGACTAAGGTGCAGGGTTTGAGTACCGGGTGGTAGCCGGCTAGAAAAAGGGGCAAGGGAGGGGGTTTTGAGTACCGGGGGTGGGAATGTAGAACAGGACTAAGGTCAGGGGAGGTAAAGGGGGTGGTAGGGTAGAAAGTGACAAGGGCAGGGGAAAAAGTACCCCGGGTGGAAGGGCCCGGCTAGAACCCCGTGACTTTAAGGGTTTCAGGGTAGAGTACCGGGTTGGTAGCTGCTAGAAAGTGACTAAGGGGCAGGGTAGAGTACCGGGTGGGTAGCCGGCTAAAACAGGGGGCTAAGGTGAGGGGTAGGGAAAAATACCCCGGGTGGTAGCCTGCTAGAACAGTGACTAAGGGGGGGGGTTTGAGTCCGGGGGGGTAGCCGGCTAGAACGTGACTAAGGTGGGAGGGTAGAGTACCGGGTGGTAGCCTGCTAGAACAGTGACTAAGGTGCAGGGTAGAGTACCGGGTGGTAGCCGGCTAGAACAGTGACTAAGGTGCAGGGTAGAGTACCGGGTGGTAGCCGCTAGAACAGTGACTAAGGTGCAGGGTAGAGTACCGGGTGGTAGCCTGCTAGAAACAGTGACTAAGGTGCAGGGTAAGTACCGGGTGGTAGCCGGCTAAACAGTGACCTAAGGTGCAGGGTAAGAGTAACGGGTGGTAGCCTGCTAGAACAGTGACTAAGGTTGCAGGGTAGAGTACGGGGAGAGTAGTAACATTGATAAAGTGCAGGTAGAGTACCGGTTGGTAGCCGGCTTAGAACAGTGAACTAAGGTGCAGGGTAGAGTACGGGTGGTAGCGGCTTAGTAAAAAGTGACAAGGGGGCAGGGTTAGAAGAGTAAGGGGTGGTAGCCGGTAGTTTTAAACGTGACTAAAGGGACAGGGTTTTGGGACCGGGTGTGGGGGGGGCTAGTAACGTGATAAGGTTTTCAGGTAGAGTACCGGGTGGTAGGGGTAGAACAGTGGGGCTAAGGTACAGGGTTAAAGGGGGTAGGGGGTAGCGGCTTAGTAAAGTGATAAGGTGCAGGGTAGAGTTACGGGTGGTAAAGGGGTAGTAACAGTGAAAGGGGGGGGGTTTTGGTACCCGGGTGGGAGCCGGGAGGAAATGTCAAGGTACAGGGCAGGGTATGGGCGGGGGGAAGGGTATGGGGTTTGGGTTTTGGTACGGGCAGGGACGGGCGGAGGAAGGCTATGGGAATAAGGGCGGGCAGGGGTACTGGGCGGAGGAAGGCTACTGGGGATAAGGTACAGGGCAGGGGACTGGGCGGAGGAAAAGGTACTGGTGATAAGGTTACGGGCAGGGTACGGGCGGGAGGAAAAGGCTATGGTGACTAAGGTAAGGGCGGGGGACGGGCGGAGGAAGGTCGGGGACTAAGGACAGGGCAGGGGGTACTGGGGGGAGGAAGGTAAAGGTGACTAAGGACGGGCAGGGTCGGGGGGGAGGAACTTGGTTGCTAATTTTTTTAGGGGAAAGGGGGGGGGGAAGGCTACTGGTTCCCCAACCCGGGATTGGGGGGGGGGGAATCGTTTCTAATTAAACAATACCCCCGGGGGGTTTTTTTAAAATCCCATGGGGCGGGGGAAGGGTTTCTAATTTAGGGGGGGTAACGAGGGGCCCGGGGGGCCCTTTTTACTTAAAACCCGGGGGGGCTTTAAAAGGGAGGAGGAAAGGCTATGGGGGGGAAAGGGAGGGAGGGGGAAAGGGGTAGGGTTTTCAGGGCAGGGGGATGGGGGAGGGGAAGGCTACTGGTGCGGTAGGGCAGGGTACTGGGGGGGAGGTACTGGGCAAGGTACAGGGCAGGGGGTATGGGCGGAGGAAGGGTACTGGTGACTAAGGTTTAAGGGGAGGGGGGTTTTGGGCGGAGGGGGAAAGGTATGGTGAATAAAAGGGACAGGGCAGGGGGTACTGGGCGGAGGAAAAGGCTATGGTGATAAGACGGGCAGGGTAAAGGGGGGGGAGGAGGGGGTATGGTGTAAAAGGACAGGGAGGGGGGACTGGGCGGAGGAAGGTATGGGACTAAAAGGGCAGGGCAGGGTATGGGCGGAGGGGCTATGGTGATAAGGGACAGGGCAGGGTACTGGGTGGAGGAAAAGGGGGTACTGGGACTAAGGTACAGGGGCGGGTACTGGGGGAGGAAGGCTACTGGTGATAAGGGGAAGGGGCAGGGTAGGGGGGCCCCGGGGGAAGGTACTGGTGACTAAGGTACAGGGGGGTATGGGCGGAGGGAAAGGCTATGGTGGGAAAGGGGGCAGGGCAGGGTATGGGCGGAGGAAGGTATGGGAAAGGTACAGGGAGGGTACTGGGCGGGGGAAGGCACTGGGCTAAGGACAGGGCGGGGACTGGGGGGGGGAGGAAAGGAACTAGGTGATAAGGTACAGGGCCGGTACGGGGGGGGGGGGGAAGGCTATGGGGACTAAGGTAAAGGGGAGGGATGGGGGAGGAAAGGGTACTGGGGAATGGTTACAGGGCGGGTACTGGGGGAGGAAGGCACTGGTGACAAGGACAGGGCAGGGACTGGGGGAGGGGGGTACTGGTGCTAAGTAAGGGCGGGTATGGGGGAGGAAAAAGGTACTGGGCTAGGTACAGGGCAGGGGAAAAGGGCGGAGGAAAGGCTATGGTGATAAGGTCAGGGGGGTACTGGGGGGGAGGAAGGCTACTGGGCTAAGGTTCAGGGGGGAGGGTTTAAAAGGGGGGAGGAAGGCTACTGTGCTAAGGTCAGGGGAGGGTAGGGGGAGGAAAAGGGTAGGTGACTAAGGGAAGGGGGGAGGGTTTCTGGGGGGAGGAAGGTATGGTGGGGCTAAGGACGGGCAGGGACGGGCGGGGAAAGGGGGTTGGTGAATAAAGGTACAGGGCAGGGTATGGGCGGAGGGGAAGGTACTTTGGGCTAAAGGTACAGGGCCCGGGACTGGGGGAGGAAGGCTCTGGTGATAAGGTAAAAGGGCAGGGTACGGGGGAGGAAAAGGCTACTGGGATAAGGTTCAGGGCAGGGTTAGGGGGGAGGAAGGCATGGGTACTAAAATAAGGGCAGGGTATGGGGAGGGGAAAAAGGCTACTGGGACTAAGGTCAGGGCAGGGGGACTGGGGGAGGAAGGGTATGGTGATAAGGCAGGGCAGGGGGACTGGGCGGGGAAGGGGTCTGGTGCTAAGGTCAGGGAGGGTACGGGGGGGAGGAAGGCTACTGGTGCTAAGGGACAGGGCAGGGGACTGGGCGGAGGAAGGTACGGTGCTAAGGTACAGGGCGGGACTTGGGGGCGGGGGGAAGGCTATGGTGCTAAGGTAAGGGGGAGGGAAAAAAGGGGGGGGGGGCGGAAGGGATCGGGCGGAGGAAGGACTGGGGACTAAGGTACAGGGCGGGGTTACTGGGCGGGGGGGAAGGGTATGGGGCTAAGGACAGGGGGAGGGACTGGGGGGGGAAAAGGAAGGCACTGGGACTAAAGGTACAGGGCAGGGTATGGGCGGGGGAAGGCTAATGGGACTAGGTACAGGGCAGGGATGGGGGAGGGGAAGGAAAATGGGGACTAAGGTACAGGGCAGGGGGTACTGGGCGGAGGAGGCTCGGGGGCTAAGGTCAGGGCAGGGTATGGGGGGGGAAAAGGACTGGTGTTAAGGTAAAGGGGAGGGGGGATGGGCGGGGGAGGGAAGGCTATGGTGCTAAAAAGGTAAAGGGGGGTAAAAGGGCGGAGGAAGGCTATGGTGCAAGGGGACAGGGCGGGACTGGGGGGAAGGAAAAGGTACTGGGACTAAGGAAGGGGAGGGAATGGGGGAGGAAGGGTCTGGTGATAAATACAGGGAGGGGGGACTGGGGGGGGAGGAAAAGGACTTTGGGAAAAAAGGGACGGGGAGGGACGGGCGGAGGAAGGCTATGGTGACTAAAGGAAGGGCAGGGTACGGGCGGAGGAAGGTCTGGTGACTAAAAAGGTACAGGGCAGGGGGGACTGGGGGGGAGGAAAGGCTATGGGATTAAGGGGAAAAGGGCAGGGTAAAGGGGGGGAGGGGAAAGGACTGGGACTAAGGTCAGGGGGAGGGGGACTGGGCGGAGGGGCAGGAAAAGGGTATGGGGGAATAGGTAGGGAGGGCCGGGGGACGGGGGGGGGAAGGCTCTGGGATAAGGTACAGGGAGGGGGTTTTCTGGGGGAGGAAAGGTTTCTGGTGACTAAAAGGTACAGGGGGGGTATGGGGGGGAAGGTCTTTGGGGCTAAGGTACAGGGCAGGGTACGGGGGGAGGAAGGCTATGGTGACTAAGGTCAGGGAGGGGGTTTCTGGGCGGGGAAGGCTATGGTGATAAAAGGAAAGGGCCCCGGGGACTGGGCGGAGGAAGGTACTGGTGTAAGGTACAGGGCAGGGACTGGGCGGAGGAAGGGAAATGGTGGGGCTAAGGTACGGGGCAAGGGGATGGGCGGGAAAAACTACTGGTGACTAAGGTACAGGGCAGGGGGGCTGGGGGGGGAAGGTATGGTGTAAGGTCAGGGGAGGGGACTGGGGGAGGAAGGCTATGGTGCTAAGGGGCAGGGCAGGGGGTCTGGGGGGAAAAAAGGGGAAAGGTATGGGGTCTAAGGTTAGGGGGGGTACTGGGGGAGGAAGGCTACTGGGGTTTAAGGTACGGGAGGGTACGGGCGGAGGAAGGTACTGGTGCTAAGGTTCAGGGCAGGGTTTCGGGGGGGGGAAGGCTACTGGGGACTAAGGGAAAGGGCAGGTATGGGGGGGAGGAAGGGGATGGGTAAGGTTCAGGGCAGGGGACTGGGCGGGGAAAGGGTACTGGGGACTAAGGTACAGGGCAGGGGGTACTGGGCGGAGGAAGGTACTGGTGATAAGGTAAAGGGGGAGGGTACTGGGGGGGAGGAAGGCTATGGGATAAGGTACAGGGGAGGGGTTTTGGGCGGGGGGAAGGCTACGGGACTAAAAGGTACAGGGGGGGGTATGGGGGAGGAAGGTACTGGGATAAGGTAAAGGGCGGGTACGGGGGGAGGAAGGCTCTGGTGTCTAAAGGTACAGGGGGGTACTGGGCGGGGGGGAACTTGTGTTTAAGGTCAGGGGGAGGGTAGGGGGGGGAGGAAAGGGGTACTGGTGCAAGGTCAGGGGGAGGGTAAAGGGGGGGAGGAAAGGGACTGGGTAAGGTACGGGCAGGGGGACGGGGGGGGAGGAAGGGGTAGGTGACAAGGTAAAGGCAGGGAAAGGGGAAAGGGGGGAAAGGTATGGTGACTAAGGTACAAGGGCAGGGTACGGGCGGGGAAGGACTGGTGACAAGGGACAGGGCAGGGTATGGGGGGGGGAAAGGATGGTGACTAAGGTACAGGGAGGGTATGGGCGGAGGAAGGTAATGGGCTAAGGACAGGGCCGGGGGGTCGGGCAAAAAGGGGAAAGGTACTGGTGCTAAGGTACAGGGCAGGGGACTGGGGGGGAGGAAGGGGGGTATGGGGGGGATAAGGTTCAGGGGGCGGGGGTAAAAGGGGGAGGGGGAAAGGTATGGTGCTAAGGTTTGGGAAGGGGATGGGCGGAGGAAGGCTACTGGGGATAAGGTCAGGGCGGGACTGGGGGGGAGGGAAGGCTAAAGGGGACAAGGGGAAAGGGGGAGGGATGGGGGGGAGGGAAGGCTACTGGTGACTAAGGTACAGGGCGGGGACGGGGAGGAAAGGTACTGGTGGGCTAAGGTACAAGGGGGGGGAAAAGGGGTTTATGGGGAAAAGGGGGGAAAGGAAGGTATTTGGGACTAAGGTACAGGGCAGGGGGTTTTGGGCGGAGGAAGGCTACTGGTGATAAGGTCAGGGAAAGGGTTACTGGGCGGGGAAGGTAATGGTGCTAAGGTCAGGGCGGGATGGGCGGAGGAAGGCACTGGTGCTAAGGTACAGGGCAGGGTACTGGGGGGGGGAAGGCTACTGGTACTAAAGGGACAGGGGAGGGTATGGGGGGAGGAAGGTACTGGTGACTAAGGTACAGGGCAGGGTTTTTGGGCGGAGGGAAAAGGTTGGTGACTAAGGTACAGGGGGCGGGTCAGGGGGTACTGGGTAAAAGGAAGGGGGGGACTGGGGGGGGAAAAGGTACGGGCAAGGACGGGGGGAGGGGGGAGGAAGGTATGGGGACTTTAAGGTACAGGGGGGGGGTAAATGGGGGGAGGAAGGCTACTGGTGATAAGGTAAGGGCCCCCGGGTTCGGGCGGAGGAAGGTACTGGGGACTAAAAGGAAGGGAGGGTTGGGGGAGGAAGGCTACTGGTGTTAAGGTTTAGGCAGGGTACGGGGGAGGAAGGCTATGGTGGGCTAAGGAGGGCAGGGTACGGGGGAGGAAGGCTACTGTGACTAAGGTACAGGGGGAGGGGTACTGGGGAGGAAGGCTATGGGATAAGGGAAGGGGGCCAGGTAATGGGCGGGAGGGAAAAGCTACTGGTGAAAAGGTCAGGGGGCAGGGTTTTGGGGGGGAGGAAGGTACTGGTGACTTAAATACAGGGAGGGTACGGGCGGAAAAGGGAAAGGGTTTTGGGGCTAAAAGGGACAGGGGAGGGTTTTGGGGCGGGGGGGGAAGGCACTGGGATAAGGAAGGGCAGGGACTGGGGGGGGGAAGGCTCTGGTGACAAGGTACAGGGCAGGGTAACTGGGGGGAGGAAGGTAATTTGGGACAAGGTACAGGGCAGGGTATGGGCGGGGAAAGGGTACTGGGATAAGGGTACAGGGGGCGGGTTGGGAAGAGGGAAAGGTACTGGGGCTAAGGTAGGGCAGGGTACTGGGGGGGAAGGTTTTGGGGCTAAAAAGGGACAGGGAGGGTAGGGGCGGAGGAAGTATGGGCAAGGACAGGGCAGGGGGGGACGGGGGAGGGGAAGGCTACTGGTGCTAAGGACAGGGCCGGGTACTGGGCGGGGGAAGGGGTAGGTGCTAGGTTCAGGGCGGGTATGGGGGGAAGGAAGGGTTTGGTGATAAGGTACAGGGCAGGGTACTGGGGGGAGGGAAAGGGTATGGTGACTTTAAGGTCAGGGCGGGGGATGGGCGGGGAAGGCAACTGGTGACTAAAGGTACAGGGCAGGGTATGGGCGGAGGGGGGCTATGGTGACTAAGGTACAGGCGGGTTTTCTGGGGGGGGGAAGGCTCTGGTGAAAAGGGACAGGGCAGGGGGACTGGGCGGGGAAGGCTACTGGTCTAAGGACAGGGCAGGGTACTGGGGGGAGGAAGGTACTGGTGACAAGGTAAGGGGAGGGTACTGGGCGGGGGGAAGGTACTGGGCTAAGGTAAGGGGCGGGATGGGCGGGGAGGAAAGGTATGGGCTAAGGACAGGGGGAGGGTACTGGGGGGGAAGGCTTGGTGACTAAGGTCAGGGCAGGGTACTGGGCGGAGGAAAAGGGGGACGGTGCTAAGGTAAAGGGAGGGTACTGGGGGAGGAAAAAGGTATGGGGGAATAAGGGGACAGGGGGAGGGTACTGGGGGGGGGGAAGGTACTGGGACTAAAAGGTACAGGGGGGGGTACGGGGGGGAGGGGAAGGGTACTGGTGACTAAGGTAAAAGGCAGGGGCTGGGGGGAGGAAGGTTTTGGGGGCTAATTCAGGGCAGGGTACTGGGGGAGGAAGGGGTACTGGTGGGTAAGGTACAGGGAGGGTATGGGCGGGGAAGGATGGGACTAAGGTAAGGGCAGGGTACTGGGGTGGAGGAACTACGGGACTTTGGTACAGGGCGGGTACTGGGCGGAGGAAGGCTATGGTGGACTGGTCAGGGCAGGGGTACTGGGGGGGGAGGAAGGCTCTGGGGGCTAAGTACAGGGCAGGGGGGGTTAGGGGGCGGAGGAAGGCTCTGGTGGGGTAAGGTACAGGGAGGGACTGGGCGGGGAAGGCACTGGGACAAGGTCAGGGCAGGGGGATGGGCGGGGAAGGCTACTGGGATAAGTACAGGGCCCGGGTATGGGGGGGGGGGAAGGCATGGGACTAAGGGGGAAAAGGGGAGGGTACTGGGCGGAGGAGGCTAATGGTGGGGCTAAGGTACAGGAAGGGCTGGGGGGGGAAGGTACGGTGGGCTAAGTTTAGGGGGGGGTACTGGGGGAGGAAGGCTATGGTTGCTAAGGAAGGGCAGGGTACTGGGCGGGGAAGGTATGGTGCTAAGGTACAGGGGAGGGTACTGGGGGAGGAAGGGTTATGGGACTAAGGTACGGGCAGGGGGACTGGGCGGAGGAAGGCTACTGGTGACTAAGGTTCAGGGCAGGGGTACGGGCGGAGGAAGGCTACTGGTGACTAAGGTACAGGGCAGGGTATGGGCGGGAGGAAAGGGCCCGGGTGATAAAAGGGACAGGGGGCCCCGGGTATGGGGGAGGAAGGCTATGGGACTAAATACAGGGGGGGGGGATGGGCGGAGGAAGGTGGGGGAAGGTACAGGGGGAGGGTAGGGGGGGAGGAAGGCAAAATGGTGAAAATAAGGGACGGGCAGGGGAAAAAGGGGGGGGGAAAAAGGGTACGGTGCTAAAGGGAAGGGCGGGGGGAGGGGGGGAGGAAGGACTGGGGATAAGGGTTCGGGCAGGGTACGGGCGGGGGGGGAAAAAGGGAGGTGTTTAAAGGGCAGGGCAGGGTACGGGCGGAGGAAGGGTAGGTGTTTAAGGTACAGGGCGGGACGGGGGAGGAAAGGGGGTACTGGTGGGGCTAAGGTACGGGCAGGGTACTGGGCGGGGAAGGTACTGGGATAAGGACAGGGGGGGGACTGGGGGAGGAAAGGTACTGGTGACTAAAGGTACAGGGCAGGGTATGGGGGAGGGAAGGGCTACTGGTGATAAGGTACAGGGCAGGGATGGGGGGGAGAAGGGGTAGGTGAAAGTACAGGGCAGGGTACTGGGGGGAGGAAGGCTACTGGGATAAGGTACCGGGGCAGGGGGGACGGGGGAGGAAAAGGGTACGGTGATAAAGGGAAAAAGGGCAGGGGCTGGGCGGGGGAAAGGGTACGGTTTTTTTTAAGGTAAAGGGGCGGGGGATTGGGGGAGGAAAAGGACTGTGATTTAAAGGTTTGGGGGGGTTAGGGCGGAGGAAGGCTACTGGTTTACTAAGGTTCGGGCAGGGGGAAAAGGGGGGAGGAAGGGAATGGTGGGTAAGTACAGGGGGAGGGTACTGGGGGAAGGGGAAGGGGTACGGTGCTAAAAAAGGGGAGGGAGGGGGGGGGAAAAGGAAAAGGGTTTTGGGGATAAGGTCAGGGAGGGGTATTGGGGGGGGGGAAGGTAGGTGACTAAAGGGCGGGCGGGTAGGGGGGGGAGGAAGGTATGGGATAAGGGCAGGGGGCAGGGTATGGGGGAGGAAGGCTACTGGGGGACTAAGGTAACAGGGCAGGGGACTGGGCGGAGGAAAGGGTAATGGGACTAAGGTAAAGGGAGGGTATGGGGGAGGGGAAGGACTGGTGGGCTAAGGTAAGGGAGGGTCCCGGGGGGGAAAGAAGGTGGGGCTAAGGGGCAGGGCAGGGGGTACGGGGGAGGAAGGGTACGGTGACTAAGGTACAGGGGAGGGTATGGGCGGAGGGGGGGCTACTGGTGTAAAAGGTTTCGGGCGGGAAAGGGGGGGGGGAAAGGGTAAGGGTGGAAAATACAGGGCGGGTACGGGGGGAGGGAAAAGGTACTGGGGTAAGGTACGGGCAGGGTCTGGGCGGAGGGGAAAGGTACTGGTGTTAAGGTTCAGGGGCAGGGTACTGGGGGGGGAGGAAGGCTATGGGATAAGGTAAAGGGGGGCAGGGTACTGGGGGAGGGGGAAAAGGGTATGGTGCTAAGGTACAGGGCAGGGGGCGGGTGGAGAAGGCTACTGGGGGATAAGGTTTTCAGGGGGGGGTACGGGCGGAGGAAGGTATGGTGACTAAGGTCAGGGGAGGGGTATGGGCGGAGGAAGGGTATGGGACTAAGGACAGGGAGGGGTTTTACGGGGGAGGAAGGCTACTTGGGGTAAGGGGACAGGGCAGGGTAAGGGCGGAGGAAGGTTTCTGGTTTCTAAGGTACAGGGGCCCCGGGTATGGGCGGAGGAAGGTACTGGGGCTAAGGTACAGGGCAGGGATGGGGGGGGGGCTATGGGCTAGGTACAGGGCGGGTAATGGGCGGAGGAAGGGTATGGGTGATAAGGTACAGGGCAGGGTCCGGGCGGAGGGAAAGGGTAAGGGTGCTAAGGGTCAGGGGGAGGGTAGGGTGGAGGAAGGCTCGGTGATAAGGCAGGGCAGGGGTTTGGGGGGGGGGGAAGGCTACGGGGGACTAAGGTTTACAGGGCGGGGGCGGGGGGAAAGGCTATGGTGACTAAAAGGTCAGGGAGGGGATGGGCGGAGGAAAGGCAGGTGCTAAGGGCAGGGCGGGTACTGGGCGGAGGAAGGCATGGGGCTAAAAGGGACAGGGCAGGGTACTGGGGGGAGGAAGGTATGGGAATAAGGGAAAAGGGGCCCCGGGGCTGGGGGGAGGGAAGGCTACGGTGCTAAGGTACGGGGAGGGGGACTGGGCGGAGGAAAAGGCTACTGGTGATAAGGTAAGGGCAGGGTTGGGGGCGGAGGAAGGATACTGGGGGCTAAGGTACAGGGCAGGGTACTGGGGGGAAGGCTATGGGGGACTAAGGTACAGGGCAGGGGACTGGGGGGAGGAAGGCTAGGGATAAGGTACAGGGCAGGGGTACTGGGGGAAGGAAAGGTATGGGGGACTAAGGGGACAAGGGCCCAGGGGGTATGGGGGAGGAAGGGTACTGGGGGCTAAAGGGGAAAGGGGAGGGTAGGGGGAGGGGAAAAGGGTAGGTGACTAAGGTACAGGGGAGGGGTCTGGGCGGGGGGGAAAGGGTACTGGTTTTTTTTTTAAGGTTTCAGGGAGGGTTGGGGGAGGAAGGCACCGGGCTAAGGTACCCGGGGCGGTACTGGGGGGAGGAAGGGAAGGGGGGTGGGGGGATGGGGGGGGGGTCGGTGACTAAGGTCAGGGCAGGGTACTGGGGGAGGAAGGGTATGGTGCTAAGGTACAGGGGCAGGGGGGGACTGGGGGAGGAAGGTATGGGACTAAAGGTACAGGGCAGGGTACTGGGCGGAGGAAGGCTTTCTGGTGATAAGGTACAGGGGGAGGGCTGGGGGAGGAAGGCTATGGGACAAGGTACAGGGCAGGGTACTGGGGGGGAAGGAAGGCTAATGGTGCTAAAGGGAAAAGGGAGGGTTTGGGCGGGGGGAAAAGGAAAAAACTGGGGGAAAAAGGTTTTCAGGGGGGGTAGGGCGGAGGAAAAGGTACGGTGATTTAAGGTTCAGGGGAGGGTACTGGGGCGGGGGGGAAAAGGGGAAGGGAAAGGTAAAAAAAGGCTATGGTGTAAGGGACAGGGCGGGATGGGCGGGGGAGGAAGGCACTGGTGACTAAGGGGACGGGAGGGAGGGTACGGGGGGGGAAGGCTATGGTGACTAAGGTACAGGGCAGGGGGATGGGGGGGGAAGGCTTGGGGGAAAGGCAGGGCGGGGGAAATGGGGGAGGAAGGCTACTGGTGGGCTAAAAGGGACAGGGCAGGGAGGGCGGGGGAAGGCTACTGGTGCTAAGGGACAGGGGAGGGTAATGGGGGAGGAAGGCTAATGGGGTAAGGTACAGGGCAGGGTATGGGGGAGGAAGGTATGGGGCTAAGGTACCCGGGCAGGGTAGGGGCGGGGGGAAGGAAGGGTTTGGGCTAAGGTCAGGGAGGGTACTGGGCGGAGGAAGGCTATGGTGTTTAAAGGGCCGGGAGGGTACTGGGGGGAGGAAGGCTACTGGTGCTAAGGTAAGGGAGGGTCTGGGCGGAGGAAGGCTACTGGGACAAGGTCAGGGCAGGGTAAATGGGGGGGAGGAAGGCTACTGGTGACTAAAGGAGGGGGGAGGGGTACGGGGGAGGAAGGTACTGGTGCTAAGGTAAAAGGGAGGGTATGGGGGAGGAAAGGGTACTGGGGCTAAGGCAGGGAGGGTTTCGGGGGAGGGGAAAGGTATGGTGACTAAGTACAGGGGGGGGTAGGGCGGAGGAAAGGATACTGGTTAAAAAGGGCAGGGCGGGTACGGGGGAGGAAAAGGGACTGGTTTATAAAGGACAGGGGCAGGGATGGGGGAGGAAGGGGACTTTGGTCTAAAGGCAGGGCAGGGGTTACTGGGGGAGGGAAAAAAATACTGGGCTAAGTCAGGGGGGAGGGGGGAGGAAAAGGTATGGTGTAAGGTAAGGGCAGGTTTTGGGGGGAGGAAAGGCTTTCTGGTGCAAGGTCAGGGAGGGGGGTACGGGGGGGGGAAGGCTATGGTGTTAAATTCCCGGGCAGGGTACTGGGGGGGGAAGGTATGGTGCTAAAAGGGCAGGGGAGGGTACTGGGGGGAGGAAGGCTATGGTTAAAGGTAAGGGGGAGGGTATTTGGGGGGAGAAAATACTGGTGACAAGGTTCAGGGCAGGGTATGGGGGGGAGAAGGCTTTTGTGTGGTTTAAAGGGCAGGGCAGGGTAATGGGGGAGGGGAAAGGGTACTGGTGCTAAGGTTCAGGGCAGGGTTCGGGGGGAAAAAGGGTACTGGTGCTAAGGTCAGGGAGGGGAGGGCGGAGGGGAAAGGGTAATGGTGTTTAAAGGGCGGGCAGGGGGGACGGGGGGGGGAAGGGGCTTTTTGGTGATAAAGGTACAGGGAGGGTATGGGGGGGAGGAAGGCTATGGGCTAAGGGAAAAGGGAGGGTTGGGGGGAGGGAAGGCTACTGGGTGACTAAGGGGACAGGGCAGGGAAAGGGGGGGGGGAAGGACTGGTGTAAGGTTTTGGGCAGGGGTATGGGGGGGAGGAAGGTACTGGTGGGGCTAAGGGACAGGGCAGGGTAAATTTTGGGGAGGAAGGCAAACGTGTTAAGGTTCAGGGGAGGGATGGGGGGGAGGAAAAAGGTACTGGTGACTAAGGTACAGGGCAGGGACTGGGGAAGGGGAAGGCTATGGGTTAAGGTTCAGGGCAGGGTACTGGGGGAGGAAGGCTACTGGTGACTAAGGGCAGGCAGGGTACTGGGGGAGGAAGGCTACTGGTTTTTCTAAGGTCAGGGCAGGGTACGGGGGAGGAAAGGTATGGGCTAAAGGTTAAGGGCAGGGTACTGGGCGGAGGGGGAAGGCTACTGGTGCTAAGGTCAGGGCAGGGTACGGGCGGAGGAAGGTACTGGGTTTTTAAGGTCAGGGCGGGTACTGGGGGAGGAAAAAGGGTATGGTGACTAAGGTCAGGGAGGGTACGGGCGGAGGAAGGCCCGGTTTTAAGGTCAGGGCAGGGGGGGACTGGGGGGGGGAAGGTACGGTTTTAAGGTACAGGGGAGGGGTAATGGGGGGGGAAGGCTAGGTGTAAGGTAAAGGGGGGGAGGGCGGAGGAAGGTTGTGACTAAGGTAAAAGGCAGGGTATGGGGGAGGAAAGGTACGGGGGTAATAAAGGGCAGGGGTTGGCGGGGAAAGGCATGGGGAAAAGGTCAGGGAGGGATGGGGGGGGAGGAAGGCTAAATGGGGATAAGGTCAGGGGAGGGGACTGGGCGGAGGGGAAAGGTAATGGTGCTAAAAGGGCAGGGGGCCCGGGTAGGGGGGGAAGGTCTGGTGAAAGGGGACAGGCAGGTACTGGGGGGGGGAAGGCCCCGGTGTTTTAAAGGGACAGGGGGGGTACTGGGGGAGGAAGGCACTGGTGACAAGGTAAGGGCAGGGATGGGCGGGGAGGAAGGGGTACTGGTGTAAGGTCAGGGCGGGTTGGGCGAGAAAAGGGAAGGCTTGGGGCTAAGGACGGGCGGGTCTGGGCAGAAGGGGTTTGTTTTCAGGGCAGGTATCGGGGAAAACTTACTGGTCTAATTTTGGGCGGGGTATGGGGGAAAAGGCTAGTGTGGGCGGGCAAAACTGGGGGAGGGAAACTGGCAAGGGCCCCGGGGGAAGGGCGGGGGGAGGGGACTAAAAAACCAGGTTTTTGGGGAAAAAGGGCTTACTTTTTTGAAAATCAGGGAGGGGTTCAGGAATCTTGTAACACCCCGGGATGGGGGGGGGCCCCCATTTCAAAAACCGGGCAAAAAGGTTTTTTCAGGGACGGGATTTACTGGGGGGAAAAAAAAAAAAAAAAAAAAAAAAAAAAAACCCCCCCCCCCCCCCCCCCCCCCCCCCCTTTTCCCCCCCCCCTTCCCCTTTTTTTTTTCCCCTTTCCCCCAAAAAAAGGAAAACCCCCCCCCTTTTTCCCCCCCCAGGCCCCTTTTTAAAAAGGGGTTTAAAATCTTTTTTTTCCCCCTTCTTTCCCCCCCTTTTTTTTGGGGGGGAAAAAAAAAAAACTTATTTTTTAAAATTTTCTTTTTAAAAAAAGGGCCTAATTTTTTTGGGGTGGGGCCCCCCCCTTTTTTTTTTTTTGGGGGGCAGGGGGGGTACTGGGGGGGGCGGGATTGGGGGAAGGCACTGGGTAGGTACAGGGCGGGTACTGGGGGGGGGAAGGCCCTACGGGTGCTAAGGTCGGGCAGGGTACTGGGCGGAGGAAGGCTACTGGTGACTAAGGTACAGGGCAGGGTACTGGGCGGAGGAAGGCTACTGGTGACTAAGGTACAGGGCAGGGTACTGGGCGGAGGAAGGCTACTGGTGACTAAGGTACAGGGCAGGGTACTGGGCGGAGGTAGCTAGTGGCTTCTTCACCATGCTGTCTGTGTGAAGGGACCACTTCAGGTTGTCAGTGACGTGCAAGCCGAAGGAACTTGAAGCTTTTGATCCTCTCCACTACGGCACCGTCAATGCTCTCTCTTCTGTCTCCTGTAGTCCACGATCAGCTCCTTCGTTTTGCAGATGCTGAGGTTATTTTCCTGGCACCACTTCACCATGGCTCTTACCTCCTTCCTGTAGGCTGCCTCATTGTTGTTGGTAATCAGGCCTACCCCTGTTGTGTCGTCAGCAAACTTGATGATTGAGTTGGAGACCACTGGCTATGTCCCTTCCGTCTTCAAGAGAGCGAGAGTTGCACCCCTCCTCAAAAAACCTACACTCGATCCCTCTGATGTCAACAACTACAGACCAGTATCCCTTCTTTCTTTTCTCTCCAAAACTCTTGAGCGTGCAGTCTCTAGCCAACTCTCCTGCTATCTCTCTCAGAATGACCTTCTTGATCCAAACCAGTCAGGTTTCAAGACTGGTCATTCAACTGAGACTGCTCTTATCTGTGTCAAGGAGGCTCTCCGCACTGCTAAAGCTAACTCTCTCTCCTCTGCTCTTATCCTTCTAGACCTATCTGCTGCCTTTGATACTGTGAACCATCAGATCCTCCTCTCCACCCTCTCCGAGTTGGGCATCTCCGGCGCTGCTCACTCTTGGATTGTGTCCTACCTGACAGGTCGCTCCTACCAGATGGCGTGGCGAGAATCTGTCTCTGCACCACGTGCTCTCACCACTGGTGTCCCCCAGGGCTCAGTTCTAGGCCCTCTCCTATTCTCTCTATACACCAAGTCACTTAAAAAAAAAAAAACATATTGTAAAGTGGTTATCCCACTGGCTATAAGGTGAATGCACCAATTTGTAAGTCGCTCTGGATAAGAGCGTCTGCTAAATGACGTAAATGTAAATGTAAAATGTAAATATCCTCACATGGTCTGTCCTATCATTGCTACACAGATGACACACAATTAATTTTCTCCTTTCCCCCTTCTGATAACCAGGTGGCGAATCGCATCTCTGCATGTCTGGCGGACATATCAGTGTGGATGTCGGATCACCACCTCAAGCTGTACCTCGGCAAGACGGAGCTGCTCTTCCTCCCGGGGAAGGACTGCCCGCTCCATGATCTCGCCATCACGGTTGACAACTCCATTGTGTCCTCCTCCCAGAGTGCAAGGAACCTTGGCGTGACCCTGGACAACACCCTGTCATTCTCCGCTAACATCAAAGCAGTGACCCGATCCTGTAGGTTCATGCTCTACAACATTCACAGAGTATGACCCTACCTTACACAGAAAGCGGCACATGTCCTAATCCAGGCACTTGTCATCTCCCGTCTGGATTACTGCAACTCGCTGTTGGCTGGGCTCCCTGCCTGTGCCATTAAACCCCTGCAACTTATCCAGAATGCTGCAGCCCATCTGGTGTTCAACCTTCCCAAGTTCTCTCATGTCACCCCGCTCCTCCGCACACTCCACTGGCTTCCAGTTGAAGCTCGCATCTGCTACAAGACCATGGTGCTTGCCTACGGAGCTGTGAGGGGAACGGCACCTCCTTACCTTCAGGCTCTGATCAGACCCCACACCCAAACGAGGGCACTACGTTCATCCACCTCTGGCCTGCTAGCCCCCCTTCCTCTATGGAAGCACAGTTCCCACTCAGCCCAGTCAAAGCTATTCGCTGCTCTGGCACCCCAATGGTGGAACAAGCTCCCTCACGACGCCAGGACAGCGGAGTTACTGACCACCTTCCGGAGACACTTGAAACCCTACCTCTTTAAGGAATACCTGGAATAGTATAACAGTAATGCTGTCTGGGCCGGCAGCCTTGCAAGGGTTAGCACGCTTGAATGACGGAGAATGAGAGCACACAGTCCATGGTTAAATGCGGTGGTTCACGCTTTCAGTTTTGCGCGAACGCTGGCATCTCTCCACATTTTATACACGACAGAAATGATCTTGGGAGGTTATTTATTTGTATGTATTTTATTTTACCAGGTAAGTGTCACTCCCTGACCTTGAGAGACCAGTTTTCTTTAGTTGGTTTGGTCAGGGTGTGTATTTCTATGTGTAGATCTAGATTGTATATTTCTATGTTGGCCGGGTGTGGTTCCCAATCAGAGGCAGCTGTCGATCGTTGTCTCTGATTGGGGATCATACTTAGGTAGCCATGTTGCCTACCTATGTTGTGGGATCTTGTCAGCGTCTGGGTGCAGTGGGGAAACGGAATCAGGCGCAGGACACAGAACTGAGAATTAATGGCTTTACTCGACTCCAAGTAAATATAGCAAACCCTCCACGCAGGGAAGAGCAAAAACAACAGCTCAACAGACGACGTAACAAGAACAATCACGCACACACTCAGGAGGGAAAACAGAGGTAATATAGGGAAACTAATAAGCCTAATGGGTAACAGGTGTGAACAATACAGACAGAACTAGTGAGACACAGAAACATCGATCGGTGGCAGCTAGTACTCTGGTGACGACGACCGCCGAAGCCTGCCCGAACGAGGAGGAGGGGCAGCCTCGGCCGTATCTGTGACAGATCTTTACTTTTGTTCAAGAGACACATTTGAGGTGACAGACAGTGACACATGGACAGACAGGGACATTCAATACCGCCTTGCCTGCATCTAGCTGATATAAAAAGTGGCATGCAAAAGTATTCATCCCCCTTGGCGTTTTTCCTATTTTGTTGCATTACAACCTGTAATTTAAATGGATTTTATGTAATGGACATACACAAAATTGTCCAAATTGGTGAAGTGAAATGAAAAAAAAAACTAACGGAAAAGTGGTGCGTGCATATGTATTCACCCCCTTTGCTATGAAGCCCCTAAATAAGATCTGGTGCAACCAATTACCTTAAAAAGTCACATAATTAGTTAAATAAAGTCCACCTGTGTGCAATCTAAGTGTCACATGATCTGTCACATGATCTCAGTACATATACACCTGTTCTGAAAGGCCCCAGAGTCTGCAACACCACTAAGCAAGGGGCACCACCAAGCAATGGGCACCATGAAGACCAAGGAGCTCTCCAAACAGGTCAGGGACAAAGTTGTGGAGAAGTACAGATCAGGGTTGGGTTGGTAGAGCATGGCGCTTGTAACGCCAGGGTAGTGGGTTCGATCCCCGGGACCACCCATACGTAAAAATTTATGCACACATGACTGTAAGTCGCTTTGGATAAAAGCGTCTGCTAAATGGCATATTATTATTATAAAAAAAATATCTGAAACTTTGAACATCCCACGGAGCACTCTTAAATCCATTATTAACAAATGGAAAGAATAGGGCACCACAACAAACCTGCCAAGAGAGGGCCGCCCACCAAAACTCACGGACCAGGCAAGGAGGGCATTAATCAGAGAGGCAACAAAGAGACCAAAGATAACCCTGAAGGAGCTGCAAAGCTCCACAGCTGAGATTGGAGTCCATAGGACCACTTTAAGCCGTACACTCCACAGAGCTGGGCTTTACGGAAGAGTGGCCAGAAAAAAGCCATTGCTTAAAGCAAAAAATAAGCAAACACGTTTGGTGTTCGCCAAAAGGCATGTGGGAGACTCCCCAAATATATGGAAGAAGGTACTCTGGTCAGATGAGACTAAAATTGAGCATTTTGGCCATCAGGAAAACGCTATGTCTGGCGCAAACACAACACCTCTCATCACCCCGAGAACACCATCCCCACAGTGAAGCATGGTGGTGGCAGCATCATGCTGTGGGGATGTTTTTCATCGGCAGGGACTGGGAAACTGGTCAGAATTGAAGGAATGATGGATGGCGCTAAATACAGGGAAATTCTTGAGGGAAACCTGTTTCAGTCTTCCAGAGATTTGAGACTGGTACGGAGGTTCACCTTCCAGCAGGACAATGACCCTAAGCATACTGCTAAAGCAACACTTGAGTGGTTTAAGAGGAAACATTTAAATGTCTTGGAATTGCCTAGTCAAAGCCCAGACCTCAATCACATTGAGAATCTGTGGTATGACTTAAAGATTGCTGTACACCAGCAGAACCCATCCAACTTGAAGGAGCTGGAGCAGTTTTGCCTTGAAGAATGGGCAGAAATCCCAGTGGCTAGATGTGCCAAGCTTATAGAGACCTACCCCAAGAGACTTGCAGCTGTAATTGCTGCAAAATGTGGCTCTACAAAGTATTGACTTTGGGGGGGGGGGGGGGGTGAATAGTTATGCACGCTCAAGTTCTGTTTTTTTTTCTCATTTCTTCTTTGTTTCACAATAAAAAATATTTTGCATCTTCAAAGTGGTAGGCATGTTGTGTAAATCAAATGATACAAACCCCCCAAAAATCAATTTTAATTCCAGGTTGTAAGGCAACAAAATAGGAACAATGCTAGTTGTAGCTAAGTAAGTGAAATTTAAAGTGGGAAAAAATGACAACCTCTCTTTGTTCCAAACTGTTCAACTATTGTCTTTCTCTCTCTTTGAGTCAACTACTCACCACATTTTATACGCTGCAGTGTTAGCTAGTTGTAGCTTATGCTTTCAGTACTAGATTAATTATCTGATCCTTTGATTGGGTGGACAACATGTCAGTTCATGCTGCAAGTGCTCTGATAGGCTGGAGGATGTCCTCTGGAAGTTGTCATAATTACTGTGTAAGTCTATGGAAGGGGGTGAGAACCATGAGCCTCCTAGGTTTTGTATTGAAGTCACATAGAATGTTTCTATAACAAATTCACCTGACGTTGCAAGAACGTTCCTAGAACACATTTAATAATTCTTAAAAGGTTCCCAGAATGTTTCATTAGGTTGTGGGAACAGTCAGGTGAGAACAATGTGGAAACATCACAAAAGATATGTTCCCAAAACACAAAAACTGTCCAGTTGTGTGGATGATTGTACAATGTTTCTTTTAGGCTGCAAAAAACATTCACCTGATGTTACAACCACATTCCAGAACACATTTAATCTGTTCTTTAACCTCTACTGGATTGGTGTCCCGAAATCGGGACAGTTGTTGCTCAATACGGATAATGTGACTACAATGACGTTGTAAACAAAAGCAAATTGTCACGGACATATACATGTTCTATATGGGCAGAAAGCTTAAATTATTGTTAATCTAACTGCAGTGTCCAATTTATAGTGGGTATTACAGCGAAAAAATACCATGCTATTGTTTGAGGATAGGTGCACAACAACAAAACACTTTTATCACGGCAACTGGTTTGATACATTCACCTCTGAAGGTAAATAATGTACTTACATTCAGTAATCTTGCTCTGATTTGTCATCCTGAGGGTCCCAGAGATAAAATGTAGAGTTGTTTTGTTTGATAAAATCTATTTTTATATTCTAACACGAGCCATGTTGTATACAGAGTTTCACCTGAATTCCGACTTGTTCAACTTGCTACAAAACATTGATATAATATAAACGCTACACCTTGTTTCACCCAGTCAAGTTAGGTTTTTCTGCGATCCTCAGATACTCAAGGCAACCAATTTTTTTTTCATCATTCTGCAGGCTACACAAAAGCTATTTGAGCCCACCAAGAACTGACATGATTACGCACCAATGAGGCAGGCTGTCACGACTTCCTCCGAAGCTGCCTCCTCTCCTTGTTCGGGTAGGCTTCGGCGTTCGTCGTCACCGGCCTTCTAGCCACTGCCGCTCCTCATCTCATCATTCCATTTGTTTTGTCTTGTTTATTACACACACCTGGTTCATATCCCCTCATCAGTACCCGTATAAGTGTTTGCTCTGCCCCCTTGTCTTTGTGTGTGATTGTTTATTTGTGGAGAGTAGTGAAGCTCGGTGGAGCTCCTTGTATTTTGTATCGCCGGGATATTTTCCCGCCTGTTTTGACAAGTTACTGAGTAACTCTGTGGTTGCTGTTATTCTGTGATTGACTCCTTCAACATCACCTCATCACACAGGCGGTGTTCACTTGATTGACTGTATCTTGGTCCAATGACCACCTATCGTTTTGAAACATAGCTAGCTAGATAGCCAATGAGCTGGGCTTTACAGGAGTATGAGGTGGTCCTTTGTCTGAGGAAAAGCCTGTGTGTTCAGCACGTGCGCAACGCGGTTTAGTGTCCATTGGAAACCTAAACAAGGAAGTGGTGTCATGAACCCTGCATCCTGAGTCGGTTCCTGCCTGTGTTGCCATTTTTTTCTGCTCGGAATCTCCAGTTTCCTGAGGGTTCGTGAACGCTCCCGGCCTGGTTGCCGGGCGACGTTGCTAGGCGGGAGATCTCCCGATTAACCGCACCTGCATCTCATCAGCGGTCTGCACACCTGGTCCTGATCATCACCCTTCTTAAGCCCTGACCTGACATCCATTCCCTGCCGGATCGTTAGCCATGAACAGTATGTTTGTCAGTGTATCAGCCTTGGAGTTTCTAGCGTTAGTTTTGTTGTTTTGCACCTTGTTGGCTTGCCGTGTACTTACCTCCGTTTTGTTTCTATCTGCAGTCAATCTCCCGGAACCTTCACCCAACCCCTGCCTGGTTGTCGGCGGCTGCTGAGCCATTCTTGGATCTACCACTGCACCTCCACCAACTCATCTCCGCCGTCCGCTCTGTCCCCTGGATTATTCTACATCGTTTTTTGAATCTGTTAAATAAATACTCACCTTCGTTTCAACTCACCTTGTCCTGGTCTGCTTCTGGGTTCTGGCTTAGTAAACCGTGACAGAACGATCCGGCCAGAAATGAACCCAGCGGACCTGGACTCTGTTCGCCATGCCATTACCCATCAGGAGAGGATGTTGGGACAACATAGCACGGCACTACAGGAGATAGCTTTGTCCGTTCGGAACTTTTCTACCAGTCTGACGAAGATCCAGGCTCAGCTCAGTTTGCCGGTGGAGAATCCACGACCGGTTTCACCCATCTCGCCTGCCGCTTCTGGAGCTGTGCCCTTCCGTGAGCCCAAGGTTCCGACGCCTGATAAATATGAGGGGGAGTTGGGAAGATGCCGTTCTTTCCTTATGCAGTGTGGATTAGTGTTCGAACTACATCCCCACTCTTATGCCACAGACAAGGCTAGGATAGCCTTTGTCATTGAGTTGCTGCGTGGTCGAGCTCTGGAGTGGGCTTCAGCCGTTTGGGAACAACAGGACACCTGCATGGCCTCATACCAGGAGTTCACGGCCGAGATGAGGAAGCTATTTGACCATCCCGTCCGAGGTATGGACGCAGCTAGGCGCCTGTTTTCGCTTTGCCAAGGAACTCGCAGCGTTGCCGACTTCGTGATCGAGTTCAGGACTTTGGCTGTGGAGAGTGGGTGGAATGAGGAGTCTCTGCAAGCGGCCTTTTACCAGGGGCTGTCGGAGCAGCTCAAGGATGAGTTGATCTCCTATCCGGAGCCTAGTGACCTGGACAGCTTGGTAGCCTTGTCTATTCGGGTGGATAACCGAGTTCGAGAGAGAAGGAGGGAGAAGCAATGGGGCCCGTCCACTTGTTCCCGGCGGTCGTCAAACTGCTCGGCTCGCTAAAGTTGGGAGGACTTTTAGCGAGCCAGTTTCAACCTCTCAATACCTCTGTCAGACCCCGTTTCCCAGCTACCCTCATGAACAGGAATCAGAGTCTAGCGATTAACGCTTTCGTCGATTCAGGTGCCGATGGAAGCTTTATTGATGCCGAAGTGGTGGAACAGCTGGGGCTTTCCAAGGAGCGATTACCGGAAGCCATTGAAGCTACCACTCTGAACGGCAGTAGTCTGGCACGTATCACGATGAGGACTGAACCGGTTAAGATGCTGTTGTCAGGGAATCATTCTGAGGTGATCTCATTCTTCATTCTGCCTTCTTCCCATGTTCCTCTGGTCCTTGGATACCCCTGGCTGAAAGAACACAATCCCACGTTCGATTGGGTGACTGGCAAGGTAACTAGTTGGAGCCTTGAGTGTCATGCTAACTGCCTCAAGACTGCCTGTTCCCATTCTGTTCCCAGTCAGGTGATTGAGGCTAGACCCCCAGATTTGTCCCTGGTTCCCGAGACATATCACGATTTGGGGGAAGTGTTCAGTCACGATTTGGGGGAGGGCTCTGTCACTCCCTCCCCACCGACCATATGACTGTGCCATAAACCTGTTCCCTGGAGCTGTCTATCCCAAGGGACGGTTATACAGCATCTCCCGACCTGAACGTGAGGCTTTGGAGACCTACATCAAGGAGTCCCTAGCGGCTGGTCTCATTCGTCCCTCATCATCACCCCTGGGGGCAGGATTCTTCTTTGTGGGTAAGAAGGATGGCTCTCTTCGACCGTGTATTGATTATCGGGGGTTGAATGATATCACGGTCAAGAACAAGTATCCCCTGCCCTTGATGAGCTCTGCCTTCGACTCCTTACAGGGTGCTACTGTGTTCACCAAGCTAGACCTACGCAATGCGTATCACCTGGTCCGGATCAGAGAGGGGGACGAGTGGTTGACGGGTTTCAATACACCGATGGGTCACTTCGAGTATCAGGTGATGCCGTTTGGACTGACCAATGGTCCAGCAGTGTTCCAGAGTATGGTGAATGACGTCCTGAGAGATATGATCGGTCTCTTTGTGTTTGTTTACCTGGATGACATTCTTATCTTCTCGAAGGAACCTTCCAGCCACGTCCAGCATGTCAGGCAGGTTCTGCAGCGATTGTTGGAGAATCGCCTGTTCGTGAAGGCCGAGAAGTGCGAATTTCACGCCCACACTACATCCTTCCTCGGGTACATCATCTCCAGGGGAGAGATCAGGATGGACCAGGAGAAGGTTAGGGCGGTTCTGGAATGGGCCCAGCCCGGTACGAGATTGCAGCTCCAGAGGTTTCTGGGGTTTGCGAATTTCTATCGCAGATTCATCCGGGATTACAGCCGTGTGGCCGCTCCTTTAACTGCCCTGACTTCCAGTACCAGGACCTTCAGTTGGAACCCTGAGGCGGACCGAGCGTTCCTGGATTTGAAGAGGCGATTCACCAACGCACCGATTCTCTCTCAACCTGACACGGCCCGTCAGTTCGTCGTGGAAGTGGATGCGTCTGATGTGGGGGTTGGCGCCATCCTGTCCCAGCGATGCTCCACTGACGGGAAACTCCATCCCTGCGCCTACTACTCTCGTCGTCTTTCGTCTGCGGAGAGGAACTACGATGTGGGTAACCGGGAGCTTCTCGCGGTGAAGCTTGCCTTGGAGGAGTGGCGCCACTGGTTGGAGGGGGCGGAGCAACCGTTTATTGTCTGGACCGACCACAAGAATCTTGCTTACGTGCAATCGGCTAGACGTCTCAACTCCCGTCAGGCCAGGTGGGCTTTGTTTTTCGGACGCTTTAATTTTTCCCTGACGTTCTGACCTGGGTCTAAGAACGGCAAGGCAGACGCCTTGTCCCGGATGTTCTCCAAGACGGAGGAGAGTGGGGCCAAGACCGAGACGATTCTTCCCCGGAACTGTGTCGTGGGAGCAGTTATGTGGAGGATTGAGGAGGAGGTTATGGCGGCCCTTCGGACGCAGCCCGGTCCCGGTAACGGTCCACCCGGTCGTTTGTTTGTGCCTGAGTCGGTTCGTTCTGCTGTCCTCCAATGGTCCCACGCCAGCAAGATGGCTTGTCACCCTGGCGTGGCCCGGACGATGGCGTTACTTCGCAGACGATTTTGGTGGCCGGCCATGGGAGAAGATACTCGGAGGTTTGTTGCTGCCTGTCCAGTGTGTGCGCAGAATAAGAGTGCCAACCGGCCCAGCTCTGGACTACTTCACCCCCTCCCTATTCCCCGGCGACCATGGTCGCATCTGGCCCTGGACTTTGTCACTGGGTTGCCCTCTTCTGAGGGGAACACGGTCATTCTGACTATCGTGAACAGATTCAGCAAGTTCGCCCACTTTGTGCCCATTTCCAAGCTTCCCTCGGCCTCTGAGACGTCCGAGATCCTGGTTAGGGAGGTTTTCAGGGTCCACGGGTTGCCCAGTGACATAGTTTCCGACCGTGGCCCTCAGTTTACCTCGGCTGTCTGGAAGTCTTTCTGTTTGGCCATTGGAGCTACAGTCAGTCTCACATCTGGTTTTCACCCCCAATCTAATGGTCAGGCGGAGAGAGCCAACCAGAAGATGGAATCCACGCTGCACTGCCTTGTCTCCTCCAACCCCACCTCCTGGGTCTCTCAGTTGCCTTGGGTTGAGTATGCCCACAATACTCTCCCTACATCTGCCACTGGGATGTCTCCCTTCCAGTGCCTGTATGGCTACCAACCTCCCTTGTTTCCTTCTCAGGAGAAGGATCTCTCAGTGCCCTCTGTTCAGGCCCACATTCGTCGTTGCCACCGGACCTGGCATCGGGCCAGAAAGGCCCTCCTTAGAGTTTCTGACCGGTATCAGCTCCAGGCGAATCGTCGCCGGATTCCCGCCCCCACCTATACCATCGGAGATAGGGTCTGGTTGGCCACATGGGATCTTCCTCTGCGGACTGAGTCTAAGAAACTGTCACCGAAGTTCATTGGTCCGTTTGTGGTGGAGAAGGTGATCAATCCTGTGGCGGTTCGACTCAAGTTACCTAGAACGCTCAGAGTCCATCCCACCTTTCATGTCTCCTGCCTCAAGCCTGTTCTCCTCAGTCCTCTGTTACCCCCTCCGCCTCCTCCTCCTCCCCCTCGGATGATCAGAGGTGGTCCTGCCTACACGGTGCGCCGCATTATGGATTCCAGACGGCGGGGCCGGGGTTTCCAGTATCTCGTGGACTGGGAGGGGTATGGTCCTGAAGAGAGGAGTTGGATTCCTCGGCGCCAGATCCTGGATGCTGACCTCCTTCGTGACTTCTACCGCCTCCATCCTGGCGCTCCGGGTAGTCCGCCCGGTGGCGTTCGTCAGAGGGGGGGGTACTGTCATGAACCCTGCATCCTGAGTCGGTTCCTGCCTGTGTTGCCATTTTTTTCTGCTCGGAATCTCCAGTTTCCTGAGGGTTCGTGAACGCTCCCGGCCTGGTTGCAGGGCGACGTTGCTAGGCGGGAGATCTCCCGATTAACCGCACCTGCATCTCATCAGCGGTCTGCACACCTGGTCCTGATCATCACCCTTCTTAAGCCCTGACCTGACATCCATTCCCTGCCGGATCGTTAGCCATGAACAGTATGTTTGTCAGTGTATCAGCCTTGGAGTTTCTAGTGTTAGTTTTGTTGTTTTGCACCTTGTTGGCTTGCCGTGTACTTACCTCCGTTTTGTTTCTATCTGCAGTCAATCTCCCGGAACCTTCACCCAACCCCTGCCTGGTTGTCGGCGGCTGCCGAGCCATTGCACCTCCACCAACCTCCACCAACTCATCTCCGCCGTCCGCTCTGTCCCCTGGATTATTCTACATCGTTTTTTGAATCTGTTAAATAAATACTCACCTTCGTTTCAACTCACCTTGTCCTGGTCTGCTTCTGGGTTCTGGCTTAGTAAACCGTGACAAGTGGAGCATCGCATTACGAACAGCTCGATTTAGTAAACAAAGTTTTCTGCAAATTTTTGTACAATATGGCTACTAATACTGGAAAAGCTCAATTAAAGTCCAGGTACACAGATTTGGATGAGATTATAGCAGAAATCAATTGGGCAAGTGTCACAGAACCAGTAGATGAAGACTTACTGAATATAGTTTAGACTCAACAGCTGAAGATATGTTTTTGGAAGGAGAGGACGCCACTTTAGACTGTTAAGTGAAATACGTTTTTTTTACTCTAATGTTTGAATGGTTGCACATTATTCATTTGAGATATTGATATTATTTCTTTGATTGCTATATATATACAGTGCCTTAAAAAAGTATTCATCCCCCTTGGCGTTTTTTCTATTTTGTTGCATTACAACCTGTATTTTAAATTGATTTGGATTTGGATTTCATGTAATGGACACAAAATAGTCCAAATTGGTGAAGTGAAATGAAAAAAATAACTTGATTCCAAAAATTCAAAAAAATAAATAACGGAAAAGTGGTGCGTGCATATTTATTCACCCCCTTTGCTATGAAGCTCCAAGATAAGATCTGGTGCAACCAATTACCTTCAGAAGTCACATAATTAGTTAAATTAAGTCCACCTGTGTGCAATCTAAGTGTCACATGATCTCAGTATATATACACCTGTTCTGAAAGGCCACAGAGTCTGCAACACCACTAAGCAAGGGGCACCACCACCCACGGAGCACCATTAAATCCATTATTTGAAAAATGGAAAGAATATGGCACCACAACAAACCTGCCCACCAAAACTCAAGGACCAGGCAAGGAGGGCATTAATCAGAGAGGCAACAAAGACACCAGAGATAACCCAGCAGAGGTTGGAGTATCTGTCCATAGGACCACTTTAAGCCATACCCTCCACAGAGCTGGGCTTTACGGAAGAGTGGCCAGAAAAAAGCCATTGCTTAAAGAAAAAAATAAGCAAACACGTTTGGTGTTCGCCAAAAGGCATGTGGGAGACTCCCCAAACATATGGAAGAAGGTACTCTGGTCAGATGAGACTAAAATATAGCTTTTTGGCCATCAAGGAAAACGCTATGTCTGGCACCTCTCATCACCCCGAGATCAATGCTGGAGCAGTTTTGCCTTGAAGAATGGGCAGAAATCCCAGTGGCTAGATGTGCCAAGCTTATAGAGACATACCCCAAGAGACTTGCAGCTGTAATTGCTGCAAAAGGTGGCTCTACAAAGTATTGACTGCTCTAACCCAACCCCAGCCCTGCTCTAACCCCATACCAGCCCTGCTCTAACCCCATACCAGCCCTGCTCTAACCCCACCCCAGCCCTGCTCTAACCCCATACCAGCCCTGCTCTAACCCAACCCCAGCCCTGCTCTAACCCAACCCCAGCCCTGCTCTAACCCCATACCAGCCCTGCTCTAACCCAACCCCAGCCCTGCTCTAACCATACCCCAGCCCTGCTCTAACCCCATACCAGCCCTGCTCTAACCCAACCCCAGCCCTGCTCTAACCATACCCCAGCCCTGCTCTAACCCCATACCAGCCCTGCTCTAACCCCATTCCAGCCCTGCTCTAACCCCATACCGGCCCTGCTCTAACCCAACCCCAGCCTGCTCTAACCCCATTCCAGCCCTGCTCTACCCACCCCAGCCCTGCTCTAACCCATACCAGCCCTGCTCTAAACCCCATTCCAGCCCTGCTCTAACCCAAACCCCAGCCCTGCTCTAACCCAACACCAGCCCTGCTCTAACCCAACCCCAGCCCTGCTCTAGCCCCATACCAGCCCTGCTCTAACCCCATACCAGCCCTGCTCTAACCCCATACCAGCCCTGCTCTAACCCCATACCAGCCCTGCTCTAACCCAACCCCAGCCCTGCTCTAACCCAACACCAGCCCTGCTCTAACCCAACCCAGCCCTGCTCTAGCCCCATACCAGCCCTGCTCTAACCCCCATACCAGCCCTGCTCTAACCCCATACCAGCCTGCTCTAACCCCATCTTAGCCCTGCTCTAACCCCCAACCCCGCCCTGCTCTAACCCCATTCCAGCCCTGCTCTAACCCCATACCAGCCCTGCTCTAACCCAACCCCAGCCCCCCTCTAACCCCTGCTAACCCCATCCCAGCCCTGCTCTAACCAAACCCCAGCCCTGCTCTAACCCCATCCCAGCCCTGCTCTAACCCAACCCCAGCCCTGCTCTAACCCCAAGCCAGCCCTGCTCTAACCCCATCCCAGCCCTGCTCTAACCCCAACCCCAGCCCTGCTCTAACCCCATCCCAGCCCTGCTCTAACCCCATCCCAGCCCTGCTCTAACCCAACCCCAGCCCTGCTCTAACCCAACCTCAGCCCTGCTCTAACCCCATCTTAGCCCTGCTCTAACCCCACCCCAGCCCTGCTCTAACCCCATTCCAGCCCTGCTCTAACCCCATTCCAGCCCTGCTCTAACCCAACCCCAGCCCTGCTCTAACCCCATTCCAGCCCTGCTCTAACCCAACCCCAGCCCTGCTCTAACCCCTGCTAACCCCATACAAGCCCTGCTCTAACCCCATACCAGCCCTGCTCTAACCCCACCCCAGCCCTGCTCTAACCCCTGCTAACCCATACCAGCCCTGCTCTAACCCCATACCAGCCCTGCTCTAACCCCATTCCAGCCCTGCTCTAACCCCATCTTAGCCCTGCTCTAACCCCATTCCAGCCCTGCTCTAACCCCATTCCAGCCCTGCTCTAACCCCATTCCAGCCCTGCTCTAACCCCATCTTAGCCCTGCTCTAACCCCAGCCCTGCTCTAACCCCATACCAGCCCTGCTCTAACCCCATACCAGCCCTGCTCTAACCCCATCTTAGCCCTGCTCTAACCCCATACCAGCCCTGCTCTAACCCCACCCCAGCCCTGCTCTAACCCCATACCGGCCCTGCTCTAACCCCATCTTAGCCCTGCTCTAACCCCACCCCAGCCCTGCTCTAACCCCATACCAGCCCTGCTCTAACCCCATACCAGCCCTGCTCTAACCCCACCCCAGCCCTGCTCTAACCCCATACCAGCCCTGCTCTAACCCCACCCCAGCCCTGCTCTAACCCCACCCCAGCCCTGCTCTAACCCCATCTTAGCCCTGCTCTAACCCCATTCCAGCCCTGCTCTAACCCCATCCCAGCCCTGCTCTAACCCCATCTTAGCCCTGCTCTAACCCCATCTTAGCCCTGCTCTAACCCCATTCCAGCCCTGCTCTAACCCCCATTCCAGCCCTGCTCTAACCCCATCTTAGCCCTGCTCTAACCCCATACCAGCCCTGCTCTAACCCCATACCAGCCCTGCTCTAACCCCATCTTAGCCCTGCTCTAACCCCATACCAGCCCTGCTCTAACCCCATACCAGCCCTGCTCTAACCCCCATTCCAGCCCTGCTCTAACCCCATCTTAGCCCTGCTCTAACCCCATTCCAGCCCTGCTCTAACCCCATCCCAGCCCTGCTCTAACCCCTGCTAACCCATACCAGCCCTGCTCTAACCCCATACCAGCCCTGCTCTAACCCCATTCCAGCCCTGCTCTAACCCCACCCCAGCCCTGCTCTAACCCCATACCAGCCCTGCTCTAACCCCATTCCAGCCCTGCTCTAACCCCATCTTAGCCCTGCTCTAACCCCATTCCAGCCTGCTCAACCCCATCCCAGCCCTGCTCTAACCCCTGCTACCCATACCAGCCCTGCTCTAACCCATACCAGCCCTGCTCTAAACCCCATTCCAGCCCTGCTCTAACCCACCCCCAGCCCTGCTCTAACCCCACCCCCGCCCTGCTCTAAACCCATACCAGCCCTGCTCTAACCCCACCCGCCCTGCTCTAACCCCACCCCAGCCCTGCTCTAACCCATTCCAGCCCTGCTCTAAACCCCATCTAGCCCTGCTCTAACCCACCCCAGGCCCTGCTCTAACCCCAGCCCTGCTCTAACCCCATTCCAGCCCTGCTCTAACCCCATACCAGCCCTGCTCTAACCCCATCCTTAGCCCTGCTCTAACCCCATACCAGCCCTGCTCTAACCCCATCCTTAGCCTGCTCTAAACCCCATACAGCCCTGCTCTAACCCCACCACCAGCCCTGCTCTAACCCCATACCAGCCCTGCTCTAACCCCATCTTAGCCCTGCTCTAACCCCATTTCAGCCCTGCTCTAACCCAACCCCAGCCTGCTCTAACCCCAGCCCTGCTCTAACCCATTCCAGCCCTGCTCTAACCCATACCCAGCCCTGCTCTAACCCCATCTTAGCCCTGCTCCAACCCCACCCCAGCCCTGCTCTAACCCCAGCCCTGCTCTAAACCCCACCCCAGCCCTGCTCTAACCCCATTCCAGCCCTGCTCTAACCCCATTCCAGCCCTGCTCTAACCCCATTACAGCCATGCTCTAACCCCATCTTGAGCCCTGCTCTAACCCCACCCCAGCCCTGCTCTAACCCAACCCAGCTCTAACGCTCAACCCCAGCCCTGCTCTAACCCCAGCCCTGCTCTAACCCCATACCAGCCCTGCTCTAACCCCATCCCAGCCCTGCTCTAACCCCATACCAGCCCTGCTCTAACCCCATTCCAGCCCTGCTCTAACCCCATCCCAGCCCTGCTCTAACCCCATCCCAGCCCTGCTCTAACCCCATCCCAGCCCTGCTCTAACCCCATCCCAGCCCTGCTCTAACCCCATTACAGCCCTGCTCTAACCCCAGCCCTTCTCTAACCCAGCTCCAGACCTCCTATAGCATGCCTACCCACAGGAAACAATAGCCTTGCCAGGTCATTCACATGACCACTCCCCTCTGAGCCTCTGCACAGTCTGGGTGGGTGTGGCCACTGGTCTGGTCCAGGCTCCAGTGTTTGCTCAGGGAGAGGCCAGAGGTTATCAGGCTCAGCAGGAGCAGCCTTCTCTGGGTTGGGTGGAGGGGATGGATGGGCCGGCTGGGTCCTGGACTTGAGCAGATAAACATGAACAGTCTTCTGCCTGAAGATATCTCAGAGGAAGCCAAGGGTGGACTGGGAAGACACACCAGCACACACACACACGCACACATAAAAACACACACACACACACGCACACATAAAAACACACACACACACGCACACATAAAAACACACACACACACGCACACATAAAAACACACACACACACACGCACACACCGGCCTGGACTGTGGAGAGGGAAGTAGTGTGGGAACGGTCAGGATTCACCACTTGTTATTTCCTCCTTGTCTTCGGCCAACTAGCTAAACAAGTTAACTATCTAGAACACTATCTGTTAGTGGTAACTAGCTAAACAAGTTAACTATCTAGACACTCTCTTAGTGGTACACTATCTAAACATAAGGTTAACTATCTAGAACAACTCTCTGTTAGTGAATAACTAGCTAAAACAAGGGAACTATCCAGAACCCACTCTCTGTAGTGGGGTAAACTAAGCTAAACAAGTGTAACTATCTAGAACACTACTCTGGTTAAGTGGTAAACTAGCTAAACGAGGGGTAACTATCTAGAACACTCTCTGTTAGTGGTAACTAGCTAAACAAGTTAACTATCTAGAACACTCTATGTTAGTGGTAACTAGCTAAACAAGTTAACTATCTAGAACACTCTCTGTTAGTGGTAACTAGCTAAACAAGTTAACTATCTAGAACACTCTCTGTTAGTGGTAACTAGCTAAACAAGTTAACTATCTAGAACACTCTCTGTTAGTGGTAACTAGCTAAACAAGTTAACTATCTAGAACACTCTCTGTTAGTGGTAACTAGCTAAACAAGTTAACTATCTAGAACACTCTCTGTTAGTGGTAACTAGCTAAACAAGGTAACTATCTAGAACACTCTCTGTTAGTGGTAACTAGCTAAACAAGTTAACTATCTAGAACACTCTCTGTTAGTGGTAACTAGCTAAACAAGGGTAACTATCTAGAACACTCTCTGTTAGTGGTAACTAGCTAAACAAGGTAACTATCTAGAACACTCTCTGTTAGTGGTAACTAGCTAAACAAGTTAACTATCTAGAACACCTCTGTTAGTGGTAACTAGCTAAACAAGTTAACTATCTAGAACACTCTCTGTTAGTGGTAACTAGCTAAACAAGTTAACTATCTAGAAACACTCTCTGTTAGTGGTAACTAGCTAAACAAGGTAACTATCTAGAACACTCTCTGTTAGTGGTAACTAGCTAAACAAGGTAACTATCTAGAACACTCTCTGTTAGTGGTAACTAGCTAGTAACTAGTGTGTGTTGTAAAGCAAGGAGCTTTGTTAAGAGACTTTCCAGGGGCGACTCAGTACACAGACCAGGGTAACACCAGTAGGACAGACCAGGATAACACCAGTAGGACAGACCAGGGTAACACCAGTAGGACAGACCTGGGTAACACCAGTAGGACAGACCAGGGTAACACCAGTAGGACAGACCAGGGTAACACCAGTAGGACAGACCAGGGTAACACCAGTAGGACAGACCAGGATAACACCAGTAGACAGACCAGGGTACACCAGTAGGACAGACCAGGGTAACACCAGTAGGACAGACCAGGGTAACACCAGTAGGACAGACCAGGGTAACACCAGTAGGACAGACCAGGGTAACACCAGTAGGACAGACCAGGGTAACACCAGTAGGACAGACCAGGGTAACACCAGTAGGACAGACCAGGGTAACACCAGTAGGACAGACCAGGGTAACACCAGTAGGACAGACCAGGGTAACACCAGTAGGACAGACCAGGGTAACACCAGTAGGACAGACCTGGGTAACACCAGTAGGACAGACCAGGGTAACACCAGTAGGACAGACCAGGGGTAACACCAGTAGGACAGACCAGGGTAACACCAGTAGGACAGACCAGGGTAACACCAGTAGGACAGACCAGGGTAACACCAGTAGGACAGACCAGGGTAACACCAGTAGGACAGACCAGGGTAACACCAGTAGGACAGACCAGGGTAACACCAGTAGGACAGACCGGGTAACACCAGTAGGACAGACCTGGGTAACACCAGTAGGACAGACCAGGGTAACACCAGTAGGACAGGACCAGGGTAACACCAGTAGGACAGACCAGGGTAACACCAGTAGGACAGACCAGGGTAACACCAGTAGGACAGACCAGGGTAACACCAGTAGGACAGGTACACCAGTAGGACAGACCAGGGTAACACCAGTAGGACAGACCTGGGTAACACCAGTAGGACAGACCAGGGTAACACCAGTAGGACAGACCAGGGTAACACCAGTAGGACAGACCTGGGTAACACCAGTAGGACAGACCAGGGTAACACCAGTAGGACAGACCAGGGTAACACCAGTAGGACAGACCAGGGTAACACCAGTAGGACAGACCAGGGTAACACCAGTAGGACAGACCAGGGTAACACCAGTAGGACAGACCAGCTGTTAACTCTAAGTGACTGATTAACATCCACTGACCTGCTGGAGGGAATGTTGTTTCATAACAGAATGGAGGTGTTTGAGGCCCATCAATGGGCTATCTTTAATTAAGTTGTAGATGTTGATGTAGATGAATGGTACAGTAACAGTGTAGTACTCACAGGTCTGCTTTCTCTTGAAGATCCTGTGTGACTCGTGCCAGATGGTCTCGCAGTCATCCTGCAGCTTGTAGAATCGGTTATTTTTCCAAGAGGACTTTATTTTCATCAGCTCTCCACCCTCCAGCAGGAACTGGAGGTCCACATCGCCCTCTAAACCTAGTGGGGTCACGCAGAGGTTAGAGGTCAGACAGACATTAACCCTCACGTAAAAGAGCCGCATCATTTGGCTCCCAAACGGCTCTTCATTCAAAATGCTTGAAAATGGACCTAGAACCAAAAAGTAGGCTACCATTATGTCAGATCGTGATATGCACGTACAAATACATTTCTACCTGGCAAAAGTATTAGATAGCTTTCAAAAAAACAAAAACAAAAAACATTTACAGTGGCTTGCGAAAGTATTCACCCCCCTTGGCATTTTTCCTATTTGTTGCCTTACAACCTGGAATTAAAATTGATTTTTTGGGGGTTTGTATCATTTGATTTACACAACATGCCTACCACGTTGAATGTTGGTGCTTAACGAACAAGCTGGTGTTTAACGAACTGTACAAGGCTGTAAACAAGCAGGAAACCCTACACCCAGAGGTTGCCTTTCTGGCTGCCGGCCATTTTAATGTGGCGTCACTAAGACACCTGATGCCCAACTTCATTCAACACGTCTCCAACGATACTAGGGGTGATAAAGTCCTAGACCACTGCTATTCTACCCACAAGCAAGCATACAAGGCCCTCCCTCGTCCGCCATTTGGCGAATCAGATCATGACTCCGTACTCTTGCTTCCTGTTAACAAGCAGAAGCTGAAACAGGAAGTACCCCCGATTCGCTCCGTTGAGAGATGGTCTCCAGAATCAGAGGGTATGCTACAGGACTGCTTTGCTAGTGCTGATTGGAATGTTTCAAGACTCCGCAGATAACAACGATGAGCTAACCACCTCCGTCACCGGCTTCATTAGAAAATGCTTCGGCAACGTTATACCCACGGTGAGGGTTCGCTGCTTCCCCAATCAGAAGCCCTGGATTAACACTGAGGTTGGCGCTAACCTAAAGAGCAGGGCTTTTTCCTGTGTAAATAAAGACACATGGTCTCAATGGGACTTCCTGTGTAAATAAAGACACATGGTCTCAATGGGACTTCCTGTGTAAATAAAGACATATAGTCTCAATGGGACTTCCTGTGTAAATAAAGACATATAGTCTCAATGGGACTTCCTGTGTAAATAAAGACATATAGTCTCAATGGGACTTCCTGTGTAAATAAAGACATATAGCCTCAATGGGACTTCCTGTGTAAATAAAGACATATAGTCTCAATGGGACTTCCTGTGTAAATAAAGACATATAGTCTCAATGGGACTTCCTGTGGTCCTATGTGGCTCTGTTTGTATAGCATGGTGCTTGCAACGCCAGAGTTGTGGGTTTGATTCCCACAGGGGACCAGTATGAAAAGGTTATGACCCTAACCCTCACTACTGTAAGTGGCTCTGGATAAGAGCATCTGCTAAATTACTCAAATGGAAATAAATGCCTACTGTTTGTTTATCTACTCTATGTACACTACCAGTCAAAAGTTTGGACAAGGTTTATTTTTATTTTTTACTACTGTAGAATAATAGTGAAGACATCAAACTATGAAATAACACTGTCATCCTCCACCCCACCCTCCACTGTGTACAAGACAAGCTGTTTCATAACAGTCACAATAGAACCTTTTCTGATTGTGTGTGACACATGACACACCCTGTTTTAGACACACCAGTCCACCCACTGGAAAAAGTCTGGATATGCTTCAGATGTGCATTGCATACAGTATACTCCTTAGCCTCCAGAGCTGTTAATGTCATTAAAACATTTTACTGCAGGGCTAAATCTCGGTCACACAGAGTGATTCTTGGTAGTCTTAAACAAATCTACTTTGAAACAAAAGTATACACCTCACACACATGGTTATGGGCTTAAGAAACAGAAGACACCTGTCAGAAATCTATACAATTTTAAATTTGCATCCCAATATTACACTTTATATACACTACCAGTCAAAAGTTTGGACACACCTACTCATTCAAGGGTTTTTCTTTATTTTTACTATTTTCTACATTGTAGAATAATAGTGAAGTCATCAAAACTATGAAATAACACATATGGAATCATGTCGTAACCCAAAAAGTGTTAAACAAATCAAAATATATGTTATATTTGAAATCCCAACCGTCATGCTATCCCAACTGTCATGCTATCCCAACTGTCATGCTATCCCAACCGTCATGCTATCCCAACTGTCATGCTATCCCAACTGTCATGCTATCCCAACTGTCATGCTATCCCAACCGCCATGCTATCCCAACTGCCATGCTATCCCAACCGTCATGCTATCCCAACTGTCATGCTATCAACTGTCATGCTATCCCAACCGTCATGCTATCCCAACTGTCATGCTATCCCAACTGTCATGCTATCCCAACCGCCATGCTATCCCAACCGTCATGCTATCAACTGCCATGCTATCCCAACTGTCATGCTATCAACTGTCATGCTATCCCAACCGTCATGCTATCCCAACTGTCATGCTATCCCAACTGTCATGCTATCCCAACCGCCATGCTATCCCAACTGTCATGCTATCAACTGTCATGCTATCCCAACCGTCATGCTATCCCAACTGTCATGCTATCCCAACTGTCATGCTATCCCAACCGCCATGCTATCCCAACCGTCATGCTATCAACTGTCATGCTATCCCAACCGTCATGCTATCCCAACTGTCATGCTATCCCAACTGTCATGCTATCCCAACCGTCATGCTATCCCAACTGTCATGCTATCCCAACCGCCATGCTATCCCAACTGTCATGCTATCAACTGTCATGCTATCCCAACCGGTCATGCTATCCCAAACTGTCCATGCTATCCCAACTGTCATGCTATCCCAACCGCCATGCTATCCCCAACCGTCATGCTATCAACTGTCATGCTATCCCACTGTCTGCTATCCCAAATGTCATCTATCCCACTGTCATGCTATCTCCAACCGCCATGCTATCCCAACCGTCATGCTATCAACTGTCATGCTATCCCAACTGTCATGCTATCTCCCAACCGCCATGCTATCCCAACCGTCATGCTATCAACTGTCATGCTACTCCCAACCTTCATGCTATCCCAACCGTCATGCTATCCCCACTGTCATGCTATCCCAACTGTCATGCTATCCCAACTGTCATGCTATCCCAACCGTCATGCTATCAACTGTCATGCTATCCCAACCGTCATGCTATCCCAACCGTCATGCTATCAACTGTCATGCTATCCCAACTGTCATGCTATCCCAACTGTCATGCTATCCCAACTGTCATGCTATCAACTGTCCATGCTACCCAACCGTCATGCTATCCCAACTGTCATGCTATCCCAACTGTCATGCTATCCCAACCGCCATGCTATCCCAACCGTCATGCTATCAACTGTCATGCTATCCCAACTGTCATGCTATCCCAACTGTCATGCTATCCAACTGTCATGCTATCCCAACTGCCATTGCTATCCCAACCGTCATGCTATCAAACTGTCATGCTATCCCAACTGTCATGCTATCCCAACCGCCATGCTATCCCAACCGTCATGCTATCAACTGTCATGCTATCCCAACTGTCATGCTATCCCAACCGTCATGCTATCCCAACTGTCATGCTATCCCAATGTCAGCTATCCCAACTGTCATGCTATCCCAACCGTCATGCTATCAACTGTCATGCTATCCCAACTGTCATGCTATCCCAACCGTCATGCTATCAACTGTCATGCTATCCCAACTGTCATGCTATCCCAACTGTCATGCTATCCCAACTGTCATGCTATCCCAACCGCCATGCTATCCCAACCGTCATGCTATCAACTGTCATGCTATCCCAACCGCCATGCTGTCCCAACCGTCATGCTATCAACTGTCATGCTATCCCAACTGTCATGCTATCCCAACCGTCATGCTATCCCAACTTCATGTTTCCCCAACTGTCTGCTATCCCACCCCCTGCTATCCCAACCGTTTTCCCCAAAACCCCCATGCTATCCCAACCGTCATGCTTTAACTTCTGTTTCCCCCCAACTGTCTGCTATCCCAACCGTCATGCTATCCCAATGTCATGCTACCCAAACCGTCATCTTAAAACTGTCTGCTACCCCAACTGTCAGCTACCCCAAAACCGCCATGCTATCCCACCGCCATGCTACCCCCCAAACCCCCATGCTTCACTTCATGCTACCCAACCTTTCACTATCACGTCATGCTACCCCAAACCCCGCTCCCCAACCTCATCATCAACTGTCTTGCTTCCCCCAACCGCCATCTATCCCCCCCCCATGCTATCCCAACCGCCATGCCAAGTCTTTGAAATAATATAACAGATTGCCTTTAACTTTGCCTTAAAAGCAGGCAGACAGGTAGCACCTCGTTTTTAGGAAACCTGAGAGCCATTCTCCTGTTCTCTTGGAACACCTCCTCTGACATCAGACCTCTCACTTCTCTTCTCTATTATATCTCGTTACTACCACTGTTTTCCTTTAGAAATTAGCAAAATTACGCTCAAAAGTCATGACATTCGCAGTTTTGCAAGGACAGGGCGTGTTCCCTCCACTGCAAAAAAATAATGGTAACGCTTCATTTTAAGGGGTCTTTATTACAGGGTAATTACACTGTAACAACAAGTAAAACACAGCCAAGACAACGCAGGAGTGGCATCAGGACAAGTCTCTGAATGTCCTTGAGTGGCCCAGCCAGAGCCCGGACTTGAACCCAATCGAACATCTCTGGACAGACCTGAAAATAGCTGTGCAGTGACGCTCCCCATCCAACCTGACAGAGCTTGAGAGGATCTGCAGAGAAGAATGGGAGAAACTCCCCAAATACAGGTGTGCCAAGCTTGTAGCGTCATACCCAAGAAGACCCTAGGCTGTAATCATTGCCAAAGGTGCTTTAACAAAGTACTGAGTAAAGGGTCTGAATACTTATGTAAAAGTGATATTTCCATATTATTATTTTTTATACATTTGCAAACATTTATAAAAACCTGTTTTTGCTTTGTCATTATGGGGTATTGTGTGTAGATTGATGAGGGGAAAAAACTATTTCATCCATTTTAGAATAAGGCAAAATGTGGAAAAAGTAAAGGGGTCTAAATACTTTCCGCATGCACTGTACATGTAACCAGGTCAAAAATCCCAACCTCCGATTCACAATGCTCCCATGTAAGGAAATAGAATCCCAACCTCCGATTCACAATGCTCCCATGTAAGGAAATAGAGCCTGCGGTTCCCAATGCTCCCATGTAAGGAAATAGAGCCTGCGGTTCCCAATGCTCCCATGTAAGGAAATAGAGCCTGCGGTTCCCAATGCTCCCATGTAAGGAAATAGAGCCTGCGGTTCCCAATGCTCCCATGTAAGGAAATAGAGCCTGCGGTTCACAATGCTCCCATGTAAGGAAATAGAGCCTGCGGTTCCCAATGCTCCCATGTAAGGAAATAGAGCCTGCGGTTCCCAATGCTCCCATGTAAGGAAATAGAGCCTGCGGTTCCCAATGCTCCCATGTAAGGAAATAGAGCCTGCGGTTCCCAATGCTCCCATGTAAGGAAATAGAGCCTGCGGTTCCCAATGCTCCCATGTAAGGAAATAGAGCCTACGGTTCCCAATGCTCCCATGTAAGGAAATAGAGCCTGCGGTTCCCAATGCTCCCATGTAAGGAAATAGAGCCTGCGGTTCCCAATGCTCCCATGTAAGGAAATAGAGCCTACGGTTCCCAATGCTCCCATGTAAGGAAATAGAGCCTACGGTTCCCAATGCTCCCATGTAAGGAAATAGAGCCTGCGGGAAGAGGTCTGTGGCTTCAGGCTATTCGGTGTGTGAGAGAAGGAGGGAAATAATGGCCAAGTAGGATAAACATACATTTCATCAGAAGTAAGACATTTAAGTCGTTTAGTATAGTCTATTTGTAACCCCACTCACTATTTGTAGCTGTATAGTCAGGTTGTTTGTGTTGTTGGTCTTGGCTAGGGTGTTTCCACATATAGTCCTCTTTCAAAAAAAAAGTTGCATCTCAGTCCTCTTTAAAGTGAACTCTTGGGTAAAAAAAGCAAAATAACTCAGTTCTCTTTGTATTCACACTGCCCTTGGCTTTGAATGAGGACACAACTCTTTTGCCAGTTCACTTCACCTATGAGACCTCTTGCATTCACATTGCTATGTTTAGAAAGGAACCAAGTATTTTTCCAATATTCACTCAAAGCACTCTGGGTTTTTACAAAGTGCAGGACAAGCCATTCCATCAGATCGTGTTATCGGACAGCTAGATATAAATGTACCTACTTAAGAAGAAGAAGAAGAAAATACCTACTTACATTTTGGAAGCTAATAGATTGGTTTATATTAAAAGATTAGACATAATTATAATGATTATAATTATTAACATGTAAATATTATTAGTAACAGAATAAATAGCAGAAGAATAGTGCAGATTAAATAATGCTGTAATTGAAAATTGTACACCCAATGTAGGCTACTGCCCCTTTAAGAGCTAGCATTGATTTTTGTAGGTAGTGCTATCCGGAATCCTTGGGACGTCCCAACCCTAAATCCTGACTCTAACCTTAACCTCTACCCTTACCCTAATCTTAACCCTAACCATACCTCTTACCTAACCTTAAACCAACCTTAACCCTTACCTTAACCATTTAAAATGTCAACTTTAATGAGGTAACGTCAGAGTTGGGACGTCCCAAGGTTCTCGAATTGCAATGACTTTGATTTTGTACCATATGTTGTGATTGTCACCAAATATGTTGTTGTCTTCTCGCACTATTCAAACCCCACAATCAAATAAACAGTTTATGAAGCTCTCTTAGCCTATAGATCACATACAAAACTCCACACATATTTTGGCATTTCTGTGCATCCTTGACAATCGCTAATCAATATCCAAAAACAGCACACATTTTTTCCACGAACTTGCACATTACCATCTTGTCTCTTTTGTGGCACCAATGTGAGGGATAATGGCATGGCAGTAGTCTAGTGTGTGGTGCAGGATTAATGACAGGCCAACCTGGGAAGCTTTGTGCTCACGTTTCCCTAAAAAAGTTCACCGGACCGTGGATTTCAAACTAACTGAACTCAGACCACCTATCGGGATGTTCTCAGTTCGGTTCGCTTGGTGCGGGGTCTGAGTTCACACTGCACTAAACATTAAGTTATTAATTAAATTAAGCGAACTGCACTGAGTTGACAAAACTTTTCTGAAAGGGACAAAGTGTAAAAACAACCTTAATGTTCCGGTCGGTAGATAGCTAGCACTCACTCACTCACATAGCTGAAGGGGCATGAAGGAAGCCCTACAACATTACGTAGTGAAAACTCTCCGGAGCAGGCAATGTTGAAAAGTCATCTTTAGATGTGATGTACTTTTCTTAAATGTAGTTTTGCAATTGTCAAAACAAGCAGACAATATATGTCATTCAACTGGCAATATACATTTTTGTTTTCTTCTAATGCCTCTTAAAGGGAAAGGAATTGAAGTAATCTGATTACGTTTCTGAGTTTGGGTAATCCAAAAGTTACGTTACTAATAAAAACGTTGGACAGGTAAGACAGGTAACCAATAACTGTAATGGATTACATTTAGAAAGTAACCTACCCAACCCTGGTGGTGAGTCAGTTGGACATAGTTAACATGTTAAGTAGCCTAACTGTTAAATACTGCTCTGTCCTTCCTTGTTCATTTAAGTGTAAATTGGAGTAAAATGTATTTACTTTTTTTGGTTAGGAAAAGATAAGACAAAATCAAGGGGTATATCACTGACAGTGGCCACTGTTTATTACAGGCAGATACAGCAAGTTGTAGCCTATCCAGCATACCACAATGCCTAAGGTGCATTAGCTACCCTTTATCACTTATCATTCACAGAAGGAAGGAGTTGGCACCTGCGATGGATCCGAATAAACCACATTGTTAATTCTACAGGAAAAAGCAGTTATTCTGCTTATTCTTCCTAGAACAATAATGACCCTTTCTTTGTCCTTGGTTTAACATCTGCCCTATACAAGACAGTCAGCTCTATACAAGACAGTCAGCCCTATACAAGACAGTCAGCCCTATACAAGACAGTCAGCCCTGTACAAGACAGTCAGCCCTGTACAAGACAGTCAGCCCTATACAAGACAGTCAGCTCTATACAAGACAGTCAGCCCTATACAAGACAGTCAGCCCTATACAAGACAGTCAGCTCTGTACAAGACAGTCGGCCCTGTACAAGAGAGTCGGCCCTATACAAGACAGTCGGCCCTATACAAGACAGTCAGCCCTATACAAGACAGTCAGCCCTGTACAAGACAGTCAGCCCTATACAAGACAGTCAACCCTGTACAAGACAGTCAGCCCTATACAAGACAGTCAGCCCTATACAAGACAATCAGCCCTATACAAGACAGTCAGCCCTATACAAGACAGTCCACCCTGTACAAGACAGTCAGCCCTGTACAAGACAGTCAGCTCTATACAAGACAGTCGGCCCTATACAAGACAGTCAGCCCTATACAAGACATACAAGACGCAGGACAACAATCTCAGACAGTCAGCCCTACACAAGACGCATGACAACAATCTCAGACAGTCAGCCCTACATAAGACGCATGACAACAATCTCAGACAGTCAAACAAATCACATTGCACTCAAGCATACCTGGTCACAAAGCCCATTGAGGAATGGAATCAAACGGATGTTACCTTGTAGAGCATAAAAAAGGAGGTTCTCTAAATATGAACAGACATCACACAATATTCCATATATCTGCAGCTCAACCTACCATGTTTTCCTGCTTTGCTGTTTGATTCCATTCGGATTCGATAAGATCAGCCCCAAGTTGCCGGTGCGTAAAATCCCTCCACGGGTCAGAAATGACGCGCATGTACAAATCCAAGGGTCTCTATGGATAAATGTGAATAGCAAAGCGGTGATAGAAAGCGTTGGGCACTTTAGGCTGCCGATGAGATCCAGACAAACAGTGCGCAGCGCAGCCAGTAGCCTACAGCATAACCAGGACGAAGTATGCGTCCTGCCCTTCTGCCCAACCAGTCCACACCCTCCGCACCGCTACACCGGTCTGACGGGTCCTCTTGTTGCAGCCGGCTACTCCTCTACACGGAATTCCTGACGCAGGGGAAATTCTGATTTGTTTTCCCATACATATTTCTACTGCTGTGTGTCAGTGTGTCTGTATGTCTGTGTGTTCCCTGGCTATGGAACAAGACACAAGGTTAAATAAATCACAGTTATGCCATGGAGACAAGGGACAGTGATGATTGGTTGGGTTTTTCGAGGAAAGGTTATCATCATGAATAATAGTTAATGTAGTTTACAGGATAGCCTAACATTCAACCGCTCCAACATAGCCTATAATAAACTGGGTGGTTCGAGCACTGAATGCTGATTGGCTGAAAGCCGTGGTATATCAGACCATATACCACGGGTACAACAAAACATATGGCCAATATACCACACCCCCTCAGGCCTTATTTCTTAATTATGAAATGGGCTGTTTGTTTCCTGGATGCTGATTGGTTGATATGCGGGAGTTGCAACTCACACAAAATACCTTGAGTGTTAATGTCATAATTCCACTGTCCAGCAGCCCACACAAGAAATTCTTAAACTTCATCTCCCTCTGAAAAAATCGGCTACACACTATTTTCCATGCTACTATTTGGTTTGCAACAGTTGGGGGTTGTATAAACCTACCTGTCTGCCTCTGCAGCCAGTGCAAAAAAGTATCATTAATACAAATGCAATTGTTCCAGTAGGCTAGCCCAATAATGAATATGAAACTAATAATTCACCATGTCAACCTTAAACACTCACCAACCAGCGCAGTGCAGCCTATGTAGGCCTATTGAATATTTATTACATCATTATTTACTGAAGTTCTAGTCTCTCATCGTCACTGAATCTCTGCTAGCTAGCTACATGCTAATGATGTGTTTAGCATAGCAACATGAATAGAATGATGAGAATTAATGGCTGGGTCAAAACATGAGAATAACTAACAACCAGCCTGCTTGTTGCGGGCCTGTGTCATGTGAAAAAGCTCACAGCGTGAAATAGATGATTGTTGAGAGAATTTTGACACTTGCGATTGGCTGTGATTGTGACATCACAGAGTGAACAATCTCACAGCTTGAGAATTCTCGCTGATCAATATTACTCGCGCCAGATGCTCTTAGCTTGCACTGCTGCTTCAGTTCTGCTTACAAGTCATCTGTGCTTACAGGTCATCTGTGTTTTCTTAGATAGATAGCATCAGTGCCTGATTGAAAGTGACACTGTAAACGTCAATAAATAAGTAATGATCACTTAATATATTATCGATTGTTTTGTGCTTCTGTCAGGGCTGGCTAGCATTGGGTAACTTTAGCAACAGGATGGAATGGCGAGTTAGCTGTTTATGCATTAGCATAGCGATTGCTGCATTAGCCACGAGCCTGTTAGCTAGCTAGTTGTGAACAGCTTGTGCGGATGGCTGTGCTTATGCATGGCTCAGGGCTAGTGTAGCATGCAGGATTTATAACAATTAGCACAATGTACAAGATGTTATTTTGATTCCAATATGTAGTGAGCTTGCTAGCTGCCATTCCATGAATCACACCATACACTAGCTACATAACCATAAATAGCTAGTGCTATCCGGGATCCTTGGGACATCCTTACTCTAAACCCTAACCATAACCCTTATCTTACCCTAATCTCAACCCTTACTTTAACAATTTTAAATGTCAACTTCAATGGCATAGGGACATCCCAAGGACCCCGGATAGCAAGGACCCTTCATTACCCACCGTCTCTGACTTTACCTGAAGCCAGTAGCTACCTAGGTTTGCCTCTCTGCTGGACCAATCCTTGAGTGGCAAGTGAAATGGAAGCACTACAAATAAATGCAATGTTAATTCGTAATAAAGCCAATAATGAATTGTCAACACGCTCGCATTGGTATTGCAAAAATAATTATGCCTTATAAATGTTGTGAATGTCACCAAAATCATAATTTTGCTATCATTTATGTAACAAATGACCTCTACTGGTGTAATTTGGAACTGAAGACTCAATTGTGTTGTGTGTCTTCACAATAAATTTGTCTCCACAATAACGCCAGGGAGAAATCAAGTCCCAGGTGTCCTTTGTCAGTTCATGGTCATAATGCTTTATTAGGTTGATGACACAGAAATTAACAGTGAAACAGATTTTATTTCAGGGTAAATGGCGCCGGGGGAGATGGCGCCGGAGGAGATGGCTGCCGTTTTACGGCCCTCTAACCAATTGTGCTATTATGTGTGTTTTTTCGCGTTATTTGTAATTTATTCTGTACATAATGTTTCTGCCACCGTCTCTTATGACCAAAAAGAGCTTCTGGATATCAGGACAGCGATTACTCACCTCGTATTGGACTAAGATTTTTTCTTCAAAGAGTCGGACGCGAAGGACATTCTACAGACACCCGACAAGGCCCAAATCCCCATAATTCGCATGAGAAAGAGACAGAGATATCGTGGATGTAGGTCGGGGTGCCTTGTAAGGATCAGACGATGAGCGAGTACTCTGCCTCTACCATCAGTCCTATTAGCCAACGTACAATCATTTGAAAACAAAATAGACGACCTACGATCACGGATATCCTACCAATGGGCCATTAAAAACTGTAATATCTTATGTTTCACCGAGTCGTAGCTGAACAACGACATGGATAACATACAGCTGGCGGGATATATGCTACATCGGCAGGATAGAACGGCTGACTCTGGTAAGACAAGGGGTGGCGGTCTGTGTATATTTGTAAACAACAGCTGGTGCACGAAATCTAATACTAAGGAAGTCTCAAGGTTTTGCTCGCCTGAGGTAGAGTATCTCATAATAAGCTGTAGACCACACTATTTACCAAGAGAGTTTTCATCTATATTTTTCGTGGCTGTCTATTTACCACCACAAACCGATGCTGGCACTAAGAACGCACTCAATGAGCTGTATACAGCCATAAGCAAACAGGAAAACGCTCATCCAGAGGCAGCGCTCCTAGTGGCCGGGGACTTTAATGCAGGGAAACTTAAATCCGTTCTACCTAATTTCTACCAGAATGTTAAATGTGCAACCAGAGGGAAAAAAACTCTAGACCACCTTTACTCCACACACAGAGACGCATACAAAGCTCTCCCTCGCCCTCCATTTGGCAAATCTGACCATAATTCCATCCTCCTGATTCCTGCTTATAAGCAAAAACTAAAGCAGGAAGCACCAGTGACTCGGTTAATAAGGAAGTGGTCAGATGACGCAGATGCTAAGCTACAGAACTGTTTTGCTAGCACAGACTGGAATATGTTCCGGGATTCTTCAGATAGCATTGAGGAGTACACCACATCAGTCACTGGCTTCATCAATAAGTGCATCGATGACGTCGTCCCCACAGTGACTGTACGTACATACCCCAAACAGAAGCCATGGATTACAGGCAACATCCGCACTGAGCTAAAGGGTTGTGCTGCCGCTTTCAAGGAGCGGGACTCTAACCCGGACACTTATAAGAAATCCTGCTATGCCCGCCAACTAACCATCAAACAGGCAAAGAGTCAATACAGGACTAAGATTGAATCGTACTACACCGGCTCCGACGCTCGTCGGATGTGGCAGGGCTTGAAAACTATTACAGATTACAAAGGGAAGCAGAGCCGCGAGCTGCCCAGTGACACAAGCCTACCAGACGAGCTAAATCACTTCTATGCTCGCTTCGAGGCAAGCAACACTGAAGCATGCATAAGAGCACCAGCTGTTCCTAAATGACTACCGACCCGTAGCACTGAAGTGGTAAGGGTAGGTAACAACACATCTGCCACGCTGATCCTCAACACGGGGGCCCCTCAGGGGTGCGTGCTCAGTCCCCTCCTGTACTCCCTGTTCACCCATGACTGGTAGAACCAGTCAGTCTCACACCACATGATAGAGTGGTAGAACCAGTCAGTCTCACACCACATGATAGAGTGGTAGAACCAGTCAGTCTCACACCACATGATAGAGTGGTAGAACCAGTCAGTCTCACACCACATGATAGAGTGGTAGAACCAGTCAGTCCCAGACCACATGATAGAGTGGTAGACCAGTCAGTCTCACACCACATGATAGAGTGGTAGAACCAGTCAGTCCCAGACCACATGATAGAGTGGTAGAACCAGTCAGTCTCAGACCACATGATAGAGTGGTAGACCAGTCAGTCTCACTGTAATGTGATTGGTTGTGTATAAACAGGACCAGTCAGTCTCACTGTAATGTGATTGGTTGTGTATAAACAGGACCAGTCAGTCTCACTGTAATGTGATTGGTTGTGTATAAACAGGACCAGTCAGTCTCACTGTAATGTGATTGGTTGTGTATAAACAGGACCAGTCAGTCTCACTGTGCTGAGCTGTAATTTTCACTGTCATCCTCCACCCCACCCTGCTCTGTGTACAAGACAAGCTGTTTCATAACAGTCACAATAGAACCTTTTCTGATTGTGTGCGACACATGACACACCCTGTTTTAGACACACCAGTCCACCCACGGGAAGCAGTCTGGATATGCTTCAGATATGCATTGCATACAGTATACTCCTTAGCCTCCAGAGCTGTTAATGTCATTAAAACATTTTACTGCAGGGCTAAATCTCGGTCACACAGAGTGATTCTTGGTAGTCTTAAACAAATCTACTTTGAAACAAAAGTATACACCTCACACACATGGTTATGGGCTTAAGAAACAGAAGACACCTGTCAGAAATCTATACAATTTTGAATGTGTATCCCAATATTACACTTTACATACACTACCAGTCAATAGTTTGGACACACCTACTCATTCAAGGGTTTTTCTTTATTTTTACTATTTTCTACATTGTAGAATAATAGTGAAGACATCAAAACTATGAAATAACACATATGGAATCATGTAGTAACCAAAAGAAAGTTAAACAAATCAAAATATATTTTATATTTGTGTGAGAGTGTGATTTGAAAGAGTCAGGCGCAGGAGGGTAAATCACAGAATACAGAGTTTATTCCGTAGGACACAGTTACGCTGGATAGCGTCAACAGCACAGGGTGTAATACAGGCGCACTGGAACACAATACGGAGAGAAATAACCCCGGCAATACAAAGTACAGGTAGCTCAACCGACCTACACTCATCTTCACATAAAACAATCACCCACAAGGACAAGGGGGCAGAGGGAACACTTATACACATACTAATGAGGGGATATGAACCAGGTGTGTGTAATTAAACAAGACAAGACAAATGGAATGATGAGATATGGAGCGGCAGTGGCTAGAAGGCCGGTGACGACGAACGCCGAAGCCTGCCCGAACAAGGAGGGGAGGCAGCCTCGGAGGAAGTCGTGACAATTTGAGATTTTTCAAATAGCCACCCTTTGCCTTATAATAATAAATAATATGCCATTTAGCAGACGCTTTTATCCAAAGCGACTTACAGTCATGCGTGCATACATTTTAGTGTATGGGTGGTCCCGGGGATCGAACACACTACCCTGGCGTTACAAGCGCCGTGCTCTACCAGCTGAGCTACAGAGGACCGCTTTGCACAGTCTTGGCATTCTCTCAACCAGCTTCATGAGGCAGTCACCTGGAATGCATTTCAATTAACAGGTATGCCTTCTTAAAAGTTAATTTGTGGAATTTCTTTCCTTCTTAATGCATTAGAGCCAATCAGTTGTGTTGTGACAAGGTAGGGGTGGTATACAGAAGATAGCCCTATTTGGTAAAAGACCAAGTCCATATTATGGCAAGAACAGCTCAAATAAGCAAAGAGAAACGACAGTCCATCATTACTTTAAGACATGAAGGTCAATCAATCTGGAAATTGTGAAAAACGTTGAAAGTTTCTTCAAGTGCAGTCGCAAACACCATTAAGCGCTATGATGAAACTGGCTCTCATGAGGACCGCTACAGGAAGGGAAGACCCAGAGTTGCCTCTGCTGCAGAGGATAAGTTCATTAGAGTTACCAGCCTCAGAAATTGCAGCCAAAATAAGTGCTTCGCAGAGTTCAAGTAACAGACACATCTCAACATCAACTATTCAGAGGAGACTGCGTGAATCAGGCCTTCATGGTCAAATTGCTGCAAAGAAACCACTACTAAAGGACACCAATAAGAAGAAGAGATTTGCTTGGGCCAAGAAACATGAGCAATGGACATTAGACCGGCGGAAATCTGTCCTTTGGTCTGGAGTCCAAATTGGAGATTTTTGGTTCCAACCATTGTGTCTTTGTGAGATGCAGTGTTGGTGAACGGATGATCTCCGCATGTGTAGTTCCCACCGTGAAGCATGGAGGAGGAGGTGTTATGGTGTGGGGGTGCTTTGCTGGTGACACTGTCTGTGATGTATTTAGAATTCAAGGCATACTTAACCAGCATGGTTACCACAGCATTCTGCAGCAATACACCATCACATCTGGTTTGGGCTTAGAGGGACTATGATATGTTTTTCAACAGGACAATGACCCCAACACACCTCCAGGCTGTTTAAGGGATATTTGACCAAGAAGGAGAGTGATGGAGTGCTCCTACAGATGACCTGGCCTCCACAATCACCTGATCTCAATCCAATTAAGATTGGATTTGTACCGCAGAGTGAAGGAAAAGCAGCCAACAAGTGCTCAGCATATGTGGGAACTCCTTCAAGACTGTTGGAAAAGCATTCCAGGTGAAGCTGGTTGAGAGAATGCCAAGAGTGTGCAAAGCTGTCATCAAGGCATTGAGTGGCTACTTTGAAATATATTTTGATTTGTTTAACACTTTTCTGGTTACTACATGATTCCATATGTGTTATTTCATAGTTGTGATGTCTTCACTATTATTCTACAATGTAGAAAATAGTAAAAATTAAGAAAAACCCTTGAATGAGTAGGTGTGTCCAAACTTTTGACTGGTAGTGTATATAAAGTGTAATATTGGGATACACATTCAAAATTGTATAGATTTCTGACAGGTGTCTTCTGTTTCTTAAGCCCATAACCATGTGTGTGAGGTGTATACTTTTGTTTCAAAGTAGATTTGTTTAAGACTACCAAGAATCACTCAGTGTGACCCTGATTTAGCCCTGCAGTAAAATGTTTTAATGACATTAACAGCTCTGGAGGCTAAGGAGTATACTGTATGCAATGCATATCTGAAGCATATCCAGACTGCTTCCCGTGGGTGGACTGGTGTGTCTAAAACAGGGTGTGTCATGTGTCGCACACAATCAGAAAAGGTTCTATTGTGACTGTTATGAAACAGCTTGTCTTGTACACAGAGGAGGGTGGGGTGGAGGATGTCAGTGTTATTTCATAGTTTTGTTTAAAAAATAAACCTTGTATGAGTGTCCAAACTTTTGACTGATATTGTAGATCACAGAAGACTGAAATATAACAAAACTGTATGACTGATATGGGTTTGGCATCATTTATTTTGATTTTTTATCATCTTTATTAATTAAGAAATTATGAAAAATGTAACATTCCACCCATGAGGAGTTTCTAGACCCAGAGGCGCTGTCACGGTTTCGGCCGAGGCAGCTCCTCCTCCGTGTTCGGGCAGGTTTCGCCGTTCGTCGTCTCCGGAGTACTAGCTGCCACCGCTCTATGTTTTCTGTTTGACTAGTTTGGTCTGTTAGTCACACCTGTCTTGTGTTATGTCTAATTGAGCACCCTATTTAGTTTCCCTGTTGTGAGTGTTGTGTTGTGTGTAATTGTTTCGTGTTGGTGTCGTTTTCGTACCGGTGTTTGGTACGCCACCTCTGTATTTTGCTTACTTCTCGGTTGAGGAGTTTTACGCGCCTGTTTATTTTGCGCGCTTCTGTTTTACGCCTGTGTGCGTTGTGCCTCTGGCTATTTTGGGATTATTGACTCACTTTTCCCAGTAAAGTATTTTTGGACTCTCTTTCTGCTTCTGCACTTGATTCCACACCACACCATTTCTACACGGCCCTGACAGAATTACACACCACTTCGATGGAATCAGCAGGAGCACAAGTGGACAGCGTGGAGGAACGTCTCCAGGGACAGGAACATCGCATTAATCGGATCGGGCACGCGTTGGAGGGCGTCATGGACACTCTTCGGCGCTGGGAGATCAGCGGTGTTCCCACAGCCCCACCGATCGCTCCATCACCACCAGAGAACCTGCCTACTCATCCACCGGAACCCAGTGGGATTCGGCTCTCGCTCCCGAGGGCGTACGACGGCTCCGCTGCCGGGTGTCAGGGCTTCCTTCTACAAGTGGAGCTCTACCTAGCCACTATACACCCGGCGCCCTCGGGATACGAGAGCGTTTCCGCCCTCATCTCCTGTCTCACCGGCAAGGCGTTGGAGTGGGCCAACGCCGAATGGAGGGGAATAGACTCCGCCACAGTCACCTATGCGGAGTTCTCCCGCCGCTTTCGTGCGGTCTTTGACCATCCACCAGAGGGAAGAGCGGCGGGGGGAACGTCTATTCCACCTCCGACAGGGGATGAGGAGCGCTCAAGAATTCGCACTGGAGTTCCGGACTCTAGCGGCTGACGCGGGGTGGAATGAGAGGGCCCTCATAGACCATTTTAGGTGTAGCCTTAGGGAGGCGTCCGCAGGGAGTTAGCGTGTAGGGACGCTAAGTTAACTTTTGACCAGCTTGTGGACATGGCTATTCGTCTGGACAACCTACTCACGACCCGCGGACGTCCCAGATGGGGGCCTCCCATTCCACCCTCCAGCACCTCCGAGCCTAGTCCGATGGAGCTGGGAGGGGCTGGCGCTAGAACTAAAAGAGGAAGGAACCCGAGGGGAGCAGTCTCCTGCACCAAGTGTGGCCGCGGAGGGCACACCGCGGCTAGGTGCTGGGGAGGGTTCCCTGAGGAGGGAGATGGCAGGCCATACAGTGGGGAGTCCACCCAGGTGAGTAGGCGCCCTACTTACCCAGAGCTTTCTGTCGTCCACTTTACATTGCCTGTTTGTTTTCCACAGGTTGCACCTCGTTCCCAGCATAAGGCGCTAGTCGATTCAGGCGCAGCTGGGAATTTTATAGATCGCAAATTTTGTGTTAAGTTAGGGATTCCCCTCCTTCCAGTCGATAAACCTTTCCCCGTCCATGCTTTAGATAGTCGTCCGTTAGGATCTGGGTGGATTGGGGAGCTCACAGCGCCACTTAGGATGATGACGCAGGGGGGTCATGAGGAGACGATTCAACTCTATCTGATTGACTCTCCTGCGTATCCGGTGGTACTGGGGCTTCCCTGGTTAACCACCCATGATCCTACTATTTCGTGGCGAGAGAAGGCTCTTCAAGGGTGGTCTGCTCAGTGTGAGGGGTTTTGTCTGGGTGTTTCCGTAGGGGCGACCTCGGTGGAGAGTCCGAACCAGATGTCAGCACTGCACATTCCTCCTGAATATGAGGATTTGGCACTCGTGTTTAGTAAGACCCGAGCGGCAAGGTTGCCACCTCATAGACAGGGGGATTGTGCGATAGACCTCCAGATAGGGGCAGCGCTTCCGCGGAGCCATGTGTATCCTTTGTCACAGGAGGAGAGAAAAGCAATGGAGACGTACATTGCTGAGTCTCTGAGACAGGGATACATACGGACCTCTACTTCTCCCGCGTCCTCGAGCTTCTTTTTTGTGAAGAAAAAGGATGGAGGTCTGCGTCCGTGTATTGATTACCGCGGTCTCAATCAGGTGACTGTTAAATACAGTTATCCACTCCCGCTGATTGGGACTATGACGGAGTCATTACACGGGGCACGGTTCTTCACAAAATTGGACCTCAGGAGCGCATATAATTTGGTGCGCATTAGGGAGGGCGATGAGTGGAAGACAGCATTTAGCACTACATCCGGCCATTACGAGTATCTGGTCATGCCATATGGGTTAATGAATGCTCCATCAGTCTTCCAATCGTTTGTAGATGAAATTTTCCGGGACATGCAGGCGCAGGGGGTGGTGGTGTACATTGATGATATTCTGGTGTACAGCCCTACCCGGGCCGAGCATGTAGCCCTGGTACGCAGAGTATTGAGGAGACTGTTGGAGCATGACCTGTATGTCAAGGCTGAGAAATGTCTGTTCTTTCAGGAGTCAGTTTCCTTTTTGGGTTACCAGTTGTCTGCGTCAGGGGTGAGAATAGAGGTGGACCGAGTGTCCGCCGTGCGTAATTGGCAAACCCCAACGACTGTTAAAGAGGTGCAGCGGTTTTTGGGGTTTGCGAATTACTACCGGAGGTTTATCCGGGGTTTTGGTCAGGTGGCAGCTCCCATCACGTCTCTTCTGAAGGGGGGTCCGGTGCGCTTGCAGTGGTCGGCTGAGGCGGACAGGGCTTTTGGCAAGCTGAAGGACCTGTTTACCTCGGCTCCGGTGTTGGCGCACCCGGATCCCACTTTACCGTTTCAAGTTGAGGTAGACGCGTCCGAGGCTGGTATTGGGGCCGTTCTATCTCAACGCTCGGGTACACCACCTAAGCTCCGCCCCTGTGCTTTTTATTCTAAGAAGCTCAGTCCGGCGGAGCGGAATTATGACGTAGGGGACAGGGAGCTGTTAGCCGTAGTCCAGGCCCTAAAGGTGTGGAGGCATTGGCTTGAGGGGGCTCAGCACCCTTTCCTTATTCTGACCGATCACCGTAACCTGGAATATATTCGGGCAGCTAGGAGACTAAATCCTCGCCAGGCTCGATGGACTATGTTTCTCGCCCGGTTTGTGTTTAAGATCACTTACATCCCTGGGTCCCAGAACGGGAAGGCAGATGCTCTGTCCCGCCGGTATGACGCGGAGGAGAGGTGCGTGGAGCCCATTCCCATACTACCGGAGTCGTGTCTGGTGGCTCCGGTGGTGTGGGAGGTCGATGCGGAGATCGAGCGGGCGTTGCGTACCGACCCTAGTCCTCCACAGTGTCCGGTGGGTCGGACGTACGTTCCGCTCGAGGTCCGGGATCGGTTGATTTATTGGGCTCACACGTCGCCCTCCTCTGGACATCCGGGTATTGGCCGGACGGTGCACTGCCTTAGTATGAAGTACTGGTGGCCAACATTAGCCAGGGATGTGAGGGTTTATGTCTCCTCCTGCTCAATATGTGCCCAGTGTAAGGCACCCAGACATTTGCCCAGGGGTAAATTACAGCCCCTGCCCGTTCCACAGCGACCCTGGTCTCATCTATCGGTGGATTTTGTTACCGATCTTCCCTCCTCCCAGGGGAATACCAACATCCTGGTCGTTGTGGATCGGTTCTCTAAGGCCTGTCGTCTCCTTCCCATGCCGGGTCTTCCTACTGCCCTACAGACCGCTGAGGCTCTATTTACTCACGTCTTCCGGCATTACGGGGTACCCGAGGATATAGTGTCTGATCGAGGCCCCCAGTTTACCTCCAGAGTCTGGAGAGCATTTATGGAACGTTTGGGGGTCTCGGTGAGCCTTACCTCGGGTTACCACCCGGAGAGCAATGGGCAGGTCGAAAGAGTCAACCAGGATGTGGGTAGGTTTCTGAGGTCATATTGTCAGGGCCGGCCGGAGGAGTGGGCGAGATATGTGCCCTGGGCCGAGATGGCACAGAACTCTCTCCGCCACTCCTCCACTAGACTAACCCCTTTTCAGTGTGTCTTAGGGTATCAGCCGGTTCTGGCACCGTGGCATGAGAGCCAGATCGAGGCCCCCGCTGTGGATGAGTGGGTAAGGCGCTCGGAGGAGACGTGGAACGCTGCTCATGTCCATCTGCAGCGTGCCATACGTCGACAAAAGACGAGCGCCGACCTACGCCGCAGCGAGGGGCCAGTGTACGCACCTGGAGATCGAGTCTGGCTCTCAACCAGGAACCTGCCCCTCCGCCTGCCCTGCCGGAAGCTGGGTCGGCGGTTTGTGGGGCCTTTTAAAGTCCTGAGGAGATTGAATGAGGTGTGTTACAGGTTAGAACTACCTATTGATTACAAGAATATTAACCCCTCATTCCATGTGTCTCTCCTCAGGCCGGTGGTAGCTGGCCCACTCCAGGACTTCGAGATTGAGGAGACTCCTCCGCCCCCGTTGGAGATCGAGGGGGCTCCGGCGTACACGGTTCGGACCATCCTGGATTCCAGACGCCGGATGGGGGGTCTTCAATATCTCGTGGAGTGGGAGGGGTACGGTCCGGAGGAGCGGTGCTGGGTGCCGAGGAGGGATATTCTGGATCCGTCCCTGATGACCGAATTCCATCGTGGTCATCCTACGCGCCCGGCGCCGCGCCCTCCTGGGCGTCCCCGAGGCCGGAGTCGGCGCACGGCTGGAGCCGCGCGTCAAGGGGGGGGGTACTGTCACGGTTTCGGCCGAGGCAGCTCCTCCTCCGTGTTCGGGCAGGTTTCGCCGTTCGTCGTCTCCGGAGTACTAGCTGCCACCGCTCTATGTTTTCTGTTTGACTAGTTTGGTCTGTTAGTCACACCTGTCTTGTGTTATGTCTAATTGAGCACCCTATTTAGTTTCCCTGTTGTGAGTGTTGTGTTGTGTGTAATTGTTTCGTGTTGGTGTCGTTTTCGTACCGGTGTTTGGTACGCCACCTCTGTATTTTGCTTACTTCTCGGTTGAGGAGTTTTACGCGCCTGTTTATTTTGCGCGCTTCTGTTTTACGCCTGTGTGCGTTGTGCCTCTGGCTATTTTGGGATTATTGACTCACTTTTCCCAGTAAAGTATTTTTGGACTCTCTTTCTGCTTCTGCACTTGATTCCACACCACACCATTTCTACACGGCCCTGACAGGCGCAACATCGCGAGACTTCCAGGAACGAAACAGATCAAACAGACCAGGTTTGGGGTTTGGGGTTTGAGATGAGAGAGGTGAAAAATTATTGCTTAGTTGTTCATTTTCTCGCAATCTAAAAGCACAACCTAGATTAACATGGTATTACTCCAACCTCATGAAAGAAAACTGACTTCTTTTCATTTTCCTCAAAAACAGTTTTATATTGAAGGAGTGCCTTTGATGGCAATTCTGCGCCAGACAACCGTTAGACCCGATGACGTGTTTATGCACATTATTATATATATACACTGCTCAAAAAAATTAAGGGAACACTAAAATAACACATCCTAGATCTGAATGAATGAAATAATCTTATTAAATTATTTTTTCTTTACATAGTTGAATGTGCTGACAACAAAATCACACAAAAATGATCAATGGAAATCAAATTTATCAACCCATGGAGGTCTGGATTTGGAGTCACCCTCAAAATTAAAGTGGAAAACCACACTACAGGCTGATCCAACTTTGATGTAATGTCCTTAAAACAAGTCAAAATGAGGCTCAGTAGTGTGTGTGGCCTCCACGTGCCTGTATGACCTCCCTACAACGCCTGGGCAGGCTCCTGATGAGGTGGCGTATGGTCTCCTGAGGGATCTCCTCCCAGACATGGACTAAAGCATCCGCCAACTCCTGGACAGTCTGTGGTGCAATGTGGCGTTGGTCGATGGAGCGAGACATGATATCCCAGATGTGCTCAATTGGATTCAGGTCTGGGGAACGGGCGGGCCAGTCCATAGCATCAATGCCTTCCTCTTGCAGGAACTGCTGACACACTCCAGCCACATGAGGTCTAGCATTGTCTTGCATTAGGAGGAACCCAGGGCCAACCACACCAGCATATGGTCTCACAAGGGGTCTGAGGATCTCATCTCGGTACCTAATGGCAGTCAGGCTACCTCTGGCGAGCACATGGAGGGCTGTGCGGCCCCCCAAAGAAATGCCACCCCACACCATGACTGACCCACCGCCAAACCGGTCATGCTGGAGGATGTTGCAGGCAGCAGAACGTTCTCCACGGCGTCTCCAGACTCTGTCACGTCTGTCACGTGCTCAGTGTGAACCTGCCTCTGTGAAGAGCACAGGGCGCCAGTGGCGAATTTGCCAATCTTGGTGTTCTCTGGCAAATGCCAAACGTCCTGCACAGTGTTGGGCTGTAAGCACAACCCCCACCTGTGGACGTCGGGCCCTCATACCACCCTCATGGAGTCTGTTTTCTGACCGTTTGAGCAGACACATGCACATTTGTGGCCTGCTGGAGGTCATTTTGCAGGGCTCTGGCAGTGCTCCTCCTGCTCCTCCTTGCACAAAGGCAGAGGTAGCAGTCCTGCTGCTGGGTTGTTGCCCTCCTACGGCCTCCTCCACGTCTCCTGATGTACTGGCCTGTCTCCTGGTAGCGCCTCCATGCTCTGTACACTACGCTGACAGACACAGCAAACCTTCTTCCCACAGCTCGCATTGATGTGCCATCCTGGATGAGCTGCACTACCTGAGCCACTTGTGTGGGTTGTAGACTCCGTCTCATGCTACCACTAGAGTGAAAGCACCGACAGCATTCAAAAGTGACCAAAAACATCAGCCAGGAAGCATAGGAACTGAGAAGTGGTCTGTGGTCACCAACTGCAAAACCAGTCCTTTATTGGGGGTGTCTTGCTAATTGCCTATAATTTCCACCTGTTGTCTATTCCATTTGCACAACAGCATGTGAAATGTATTGTCAATCAGTGTTGCTTCCTAAGTGGACAGTTTGATTTCACAGAAGTGTGATTGACTTGGAGTTACATTGTGTTGTTTAAGTGTTCCCTTTATTGTTTTGAGCAGTGTATATACAGCTCTGGAAAAATTTAGAGACCACTGCAAAATTATCAGTTTCTCTGGTTTTGCTATTTATAGGTATGTGTTTGGGTAAAACTATCATTTTTGTTTTATTATATAAACTACTGACAACATTTCTCCCAAATTCCAAATAAGAATATTGTCATTTAGAGCATTTATTTGCAGAAAATGACAACTGGTCAAAAGAACAAAAAAGATCCAATGGGGTTCAGGTCTGGAGATTGGGCTGGCCATGACAGGGTCTTGATCTGGTAGTCCTCCATCCACACCTTGATTGACCTGGCTGTGTGGCATGGCGCATTGTCCTGCTGGAAAAAACAATCCTCAGATTTGGGGAACAATGTCAGAGCAAAAGGAAGCAAGTTTTCCTGCAGGACAACCTTGCACATGGCTTGATTAATGCGTCCTTCACAAAGACAAATCTGCCCGATTCCAGCCTTGCTGAAGCAACCCCAGATCATCACTGATCCTCCACCAAATTTCACAGTGGGTGCGAGACACTGTGGCTTGTAGGCCTCTCCAGGTCTCCGTCTAACCATTAGACGACCAGGTGTTGGGCAAAGCTGAAAATTGGACTCATCAGAGAAGATGACCTTACTCCAGTCCTCTACGGTCCAATCCTTATGGTCTTTTGCAAACCTCAGTCTGGCTCTTCTTTGCTTCTCATTGATGAAGGGCTTGTTTCTAGCTTTGCACGACTTCAGCCCTGCCCCTAGGAGCCTGTTTCGAGCCGTCCTCGCCGTGCACTTCACCCCAGCTGCCATTTTCATTCTTTTTGTAGGTCACTTGATGTCATCCTACGTTGTTGAGTGACGTTGTCATCCGGTCAGTAGAGAGTCGTTTTCGCCCTCTGCCGGTCTTTAATATTAATTAATTAAAGATTAATATTACTTTTGAGGTACTATTAGCACTGTTTTTGCCATCCAGCTGGTCCTATTGCAAGAGGATAGTGATGACCACAGCAGTGGTTTTTATACTTTTCCTCGTTAAATAAGATTTGGTTCAGGTGATCACCTAATCAGTACCTAATTCAGTAGAATGACTCCCGAGTGGTGCATTGGTCTAAGGCACTGCATCGCAGTGCTAGCTGTGCCACTAGAGATCCTGGTTCGAATCCAGGCTCTGTCGTAGCCGGCCGCGACCGGGAGACCCATGGGGCGTCGCACAATTGGCCCTGCGTTGTCCAGGGTAGGGGAGGGAATGGCCGGCAGGGATGTAGCTCAGTTGGTAGAGCGTGGCGTTTGCAATGCCAGGGTTGTGGGTTCGATTCCCACGGGGGGCCAGTATGAAAAATAAACAATTAGTTCTGTTGTGATAATAACGTTAGCTAGACCTGCTAGTAGCCTAGTTCTGTTGTGATAATAACCTTAGCTATACCTGCTAGTAGCCTAGTTCTGTTGTGATAATAACCTTAGCTATACCCGCTAGTAGCCTAGTTCTGTTGTGATAATGACGTTAGCTATACCTGCTAGTAGCCTAGTTCTGTTGTGATAATAACGTTAGCTATACCTGCTAGTAGCCTAGTTCTGTTGTGATAATAACCTTAGCTATACCTGCTAGTAGCCTAGTTCTGTTGTGATAATAACGTTAGCTATACCTGCTAGTAGCCTAGTTCTGTTGTGATAGTAACGTTAGCTATACCTGCTAGTAGCCTAGTTCTGTTGTGATAACGTTAGCTATACCTGCTAGTAGCCTAGTTCTGTTGTGATAATAACGTTAGCTATACTTGCTAGTAGCCTAGTTCTGTTGTGATAATAACCTTAATTGTGTCGTGTCAGAGTTAAAGGGCCATCCACCAAGCCAATAACTATAATGATAACTATAATCATAAACTATAGACTACATAGCTATAAAACGTTGGTGACCATCAACACTAGAGGAAAGTTTACCGTTCTACAGTCCTACAACTGTCAATCAACTGATCAACGCATCCTACAGCACACTGCCTATTGATAAGGTGGTAACACAAGACCATTCATGAGGTCTCTAACCCACAGATACTGGTTCAGACCATGAGGTCTCTAACCCACAGATACTGGTTCAGACCATGAGGTCTCTAACCCACAGATACTGGTTCAGACCATGAGGTCTCTAACCCACAGATACTGGTTCAGACCATGAGGTCTCTAACCCACAGATACTGGTTCAGACCATGAGGTCCCTAACCCACATATACTGGTTCAGACCATGAGGTCTCTAACCCACATATACTGGTTCAGACCATTTATGAGGTATCCAACCCACAGATACTGGTTCAGACCATTCATAAGGTCTCTAACCCACAGATACTGGTTCAGACCATTCATGAGGTATCTAACCCACAGATACTGGTTCAGACCATACATGAGGTCTCTAACCCACAGATACTGGTTCAGACCATACATGAGGTCTCTAACCCACAGATACTGGTTCAGACCATTCATGAGGTATCTAACCCACAGATACTGGTTCAAACCATTCAGTGCTTTCAGGGGGTGTTCATTGTCATAGTGACAACTGCTAATAATACTTCAATGTACATGTAGGCCTCATGACAAATAATACAGTAACTCATATTTAAATGTAGAAAATCAACAACAAACGCTGTTTAGCCTGCACATCGTTTACAGCATTATCTTGTTGCTCAAGTTCTTTGCAAATTATTTCCATGTTTCTAATGGTTGTCAATTCCTTTGGGTCTTCTGTTTCTGTCTCTAACCCACAGATACTGGTTCAGACCATGAGGTCCCTAACCCACAGATACTGGTTCAGACCATGAGGTCTCTAACCCACAGATACTGGTTCAGACCATGAGGTCTCTAACCCACAGATACTGGTTCAGACCATGAGGTCTCTAACCCACAGATACTGGTTCAGACCATGAGGTCTCTTTTGGTCTTCTGTTTCACGGTGCTCATCTCTCTATATGTCCTCTACAACTACACTATTTGCAATGCATCAGTGCAACGATGTTATCAGGCCAAAAGTGATCACCACCAATGCATCAGTGCAACGATGTTATCAGGCCAAAAGTGATCACACCAATGTACTTTCTCTACTCAACTTTCCCCCAACATGTATTTCTAGCTGTAGGCCTGTTTTCCATCAGCAATTAGAAGAGCTAATCTTTC